>SEMN01000201.1:0-208932 GCA_005408345.1 Macquaria australasica | reverse complement strand
CCAATCCAGACAAACATGGTGCCGGTCCCAAGGAAGATGCTGCAGATGTCATAACTTGTGAGGACCTAAAAGACACAGTGGATGTTTAAAAATGTGCCTAATGGACTGAAGAAATACCTCCAAGTACATGTCAGCTAACAAAGTTAATATTGTTAAAATGTAATACTGAAAGACATTGTAATTAACATGGATCAACCTCTATATTGTAATAGGAAATCTCCGTTACCTTAGTCTGGATCTCCATCTTGAGAATGGAGCCGATGATGGTCAGTGTGTCACTAACAATGATCAGGATATACCAGCCATTCAAAAACTCCAACTTGTCTGACCATGGGACTTCTGTGCGGCAATGGTTCTTGCAGTAGAGTGTGTACTGCTGTTGACAACAGAGGGAAATGCAGGCAAGTTGTATTGTAAATCTCTGTTTACATTTTTCAAGTTTAACATATCAAATAGGGATATATACAGGGATGCATTGACTCAGCACCAACAAGACATAAGAGTACAGGCCCAGGAATGAGCACAATCCAAATAAAGGAGATCAAATAATAATAGAGAAAGTAATGAGCAGCATATTACATCACTACCAGAAAGGTCACGACTCAAGCTGAACCTATTTAAAATCATCAGAGCATCTGAGAATTAGAGTCAAAATAAAAAGGACGAGAAGTATAGACAAGATATCTACCCTCTCTCTTAGCTGCTGTTGTACCCGTAAATAATATACATTTTTAATTAAAGGACGGATTAAGCAAAGAAGTGTCATGGAGAAAGTAAAACTGACTGAGCATGTAAATGTTTTGCCCAAGAAGTTTCGACTTCCATAATGAACAGATATGTAACAAAAATACTTTCTGTGTTTTATGGTCAGTTCAGTTTACTTACAAACTGCAGCTGAATCCCATTGATCACTGAGCGTGTGCAGAGGGTGAAGGAGGCGATGCACGTTATAATGATGAGGCAGTCAAACAGCACAGTCAGGTGTATGTTTCTAGCAGCTGAGGGAACAGAAATTAAAAATGACTCATCTGAAAAAGACAAACGTCTTCAAACAGATTTTATGTGCAGCAAAGTCTCAAGCTTTAATGAATCCCAGGGATCCTGGACATGGGCTTAAAGCAACACAGATGATTCCTTTGTGCATACTAACTTCAGCTCAGAAAACGTACATGCTCCAGTTACTTTCCAGTCTCTGCATTCATTGATGTCTACATCATTTTCCAGGTCAATCTTTATCCTGCCGCTGTGAGCTTGGTTGTTGAAAGTGATCTGTTAACCAGGCAGTCGTGTTTAAGGGAGAAAAAAACAGACAGTTTTTGAAAAGGACTACTTCCTAACAGCCAAACCCCTAACGCTAACCTTTAACTATATAAATAGCTGGCAGTGTGCAAACAGATTTGTGTCCTCAAAGTAGCTCCATTAAATAAAAACACAGGATTGACACCGACTCTTCATTTTAACTCCCATCTGCGCTGTGAAACCGGTGCAGTGTCACAAGGCATCGTTGGCACTGTTAAGGCAGCAGTGAACTGATCAGATGTGTCATATCACTGCTTTTAAGTCTGATGTGAGTTACTGAGCCATGAAGACACGAGACGTACAGTAACAGTGAAGTCGTAGCAGTCTGGAAGCTCTCGATGTCTCACTGTCTGTAAATTTATGGCCTTGAGTGCAAATGTGATCTTGACAGAGATCATCCTGGAAGACAGAGTGGGTACATTAACTGAGGGTTTTTTTTTTTAATTTTTTAACATCATATTTGAAACCAAAGAAAAAGACTATAATTAAATGTTACGTACAAACCTTTTGAAATGCAATTCAAAATGTGGTACTTCCTGCAATGACGTGTGATACATCGGATAAACGTTGAGGCACTCTGTTAGATACAAGCCACAACAAAAAGAAAAAGACAAATGTTAAACAAGCAATGTGAAATATTACGCAAAATAAATGTATTAAACCTGGTTGAAGTATTCAGTTTTTTCACGCATAACTCCACCAATCATGCATACTTACGAGTTTCCACTTCAGCATCGATTTCAAAGGTCTCATTTCCAGGGAAGATTGAACCGTTTCTGTAGAACTCCTGACACAGCAACAGGGGGGTGTAGATAGTGCCATTTTTCTCATATTCGTGATTGCCTACTGTGGTGTTGTGCAGAAGTCCATACTAGAAATGAACAATAGAAATATCAGGTATAGTAAAGTCAGGTTTGCTGTTAATTTGACATTGTTGGGGTGGAAAAGAAGTTTAGCAGCAGATTTATGCAGTCAAAATCTACAAAACAAAACGGCAGATTCAAACAACATATGACATGTACAAAGTCCAATCCCATGACAAGCCACATCTTGCCAGTCATGGGAGCTTGTTGAGCTTTATGGCCATATAAGCATGCAGATAAAATTCCAACAAAGATTTACAGTGACACAAAAGCAAAAGGAAAACTCAACTGTGTCATGATCAAAATAAACTTACACACCAATAAATTCCAGCAAATAAAAATCATGCCTTCCCAGTGTGCAGAAAGGAGGAAGTGCAAGCATTCAGTTACCTGTTCGATGATGTAATCAATGTGATCATAAACATCAGCCTGTCTGTACACTGCATATGTATTCATGCCTCCATCAGCATAATCTTTCAAGAAGAGGTGCTTGAATGTCATCAGATTTTCCTCCTTGAATGTGACAACCATCTGGTTGCTCAGCCCAAAAGACACTAACTGAAATGGGACAAAAAGACATTTGTTACCAGAACGGTGAAACAACACAATTAACTTATCTGTTCAGGTCATGTCTGAGATTACTACCTGGATAGTAATAATGGCGATTTTGATGATCTGCAGTATAAGTTTCCATGGTTTTCGGCCGCGAGCGTGGTATTTCTCACAGGGGTTCATGAAGTAATATTTGATCTTCCTTCGGAGACACTCAACTTTGTCTGGATTCTCCGGACACTGATGTTGGTGGTCTGCCCAGGGAGGGCGGCCATTTGTCTCATACACATCATACAAGTCACTGGAGTCCTCCATATCTACAATCAATTAAATATGGGTGACTTGCATGCAATAAAAATTGGCATTACAACATTACTGAGATCAATAAAATGTGATAAAATAAAGAAAAAATTGGACTTAAAAAAACAAAGTGTACCCTTGGTGGGACAAATAGAGCAAAATATTAGTCATCTTCACAACCAACTGGCTTGAGCATGGAGGGCTTTTAGTTTAAATCAGGGTTCGTCAACTGGCGGCCCCCCAGGGCCACATCCGGCCCGCCTAAGCTTCCCATCCGGCCCGCAGAATATAAATTAATTCTGAAAATAATGCGCTACGACAGGTAGGGTAACGGCACGATAGTGCAGAGTTCAGCACCGTCGCCTCACAATCAGAGGTTCTCGGTTTGAACCCACTGGGATAGTTGAAGCAAAAACAAAATATTTTATTCTTTTATGAATATGGCGCTATATAAATAAAACTGAATTGAATTGAATGAATGGAATGTGGCCTGTGCCATATTTTCACGCAAGAATGGGGAGAAACTTATAGCTCTTATTTAACATTTTGTTTTTTTCACATGCTCTTATTTAACATTTCGTTTTGTTTTTTTCCGCATAGTTTTTGCGTGTCTGACAAACAATTCAAAAGGCCTGCTTCTTGCAAGCGTTTTCCACCAATCAGGACATTGATAGCACCAAAACCAATTATGTCCTGCCAATCAGGACTGCATTCTGCAATTGCATTTCATATGTTAAGTGTCTAGTCAGCTGGGATTGGCTCCAGCCCCCCGCGACCCTCTAAGAGGATAAGCGGTATAGAAAATGGATGGATGGATGGATGTTAAGTGTCTAGTTATCTTTATGAATATCCCATGGTTTATATGTATAGCTGTAAAAGGTAATGCAACAAAATACAATAACCATATATCCCACATACAATACTTTCTTTTTGAAGCTTAGAATATATCTTTTTGTGTATGTCAAACTTTTTGAGACCTTAGTGGGGGTGCTGTAGTATTAGACTTTATAATATTAAAAACTGTTTCTAATATTTTTCCAGTCCATTTACATGCAATACATAAAAGGAATAAAAATTAGGTAAAGTAGAAAACACTTACCATTATGAAATCCAATGCACTTGCCTTTCAAACTATGGCCTCAATAATGCTGAATAAACACTTAATAGTATCAACAAAAGCTGAACATGAAAAGCTTCACATATAAGATTTGTTGCAGGACCGCTGTAGTGGACTGCATTAGACTGTACAGGTGTACCTGAAAGTGTCATATCACTGCTTTTATAAAAAGGACAAAGTCTCATGTGATCCACTAGTGTTTACTGAGCCAGGAAGTCATGAGACGTACAAAAACAGTGAAGTCGTAGCAGCTCTCGATGTCTCACTGTCTGTAAATCTATGACCTTGAGAGCAAATGTGATCTTTACAAAGAGCATCCTGGAAGACAGAGTGGGTACATTAACTGCTCAGGTTTTGTTGTTGTTGTTGTTTTCTTACATTGTATAGCTGTAAAATGTAATACAACCAAATAAAATAACCATGTATCCCCATAATATCCTTTCTTTTTTACGCTTATAATGTTCATTTTTTGTTTTTATTATTTTTGTGTCAAACTGTTTGAGACCTTAGTGGGGGTGTTGTAGTATTGGACCTCATTATATTAAAAGCTATTTTTCCAGCACATTTACATACAATACATAAAGGAAACTTCTAAAATAAGGTAGAATAAAAACACCAATGCACCTGCCCTCCAAAAGGTTGAACAAACCCTTAACAGTATCTACAAAAGCTGAACATTAAAAGCTTCATAGATAGGATTTGTTGCAAGACCGCCCTACTGGATTAGATTAGACTGTATGTGAGTGTAAAAAACACAGGATCAATATGAAGCTCTAACGGATCCAGCAAATGGCTCAACAACTGTCTGTGAAGAGGAAGGCAATGTAGTCATGTATACCTGAGCAATGTTGAATAATACACAGCAGCTCACATTCTGAAACCTGATCAGCTTCCACCATTGCGGCAAACTATAAAATATTCATTATTTTGTCGTGTAAGAGTTAAAGTTAATTGGCTGTCGATCCCGGCCAACAGTGAACAGGAAGGAAATGAAACATGAAATTAGCCCATGGGCTACTTACCCACGTCCTGCACGGGGTTAATCACCTAGCTGCATCCACCTGTCGTCTGCGGCACGCGCCTTGTGTCCAGATTTCCTGGTCTAATTAAAACTCACAACTTAGTCAAATTATTTCCTCCCTTAAGTCATTAAACTCGACCAAACGTCCGGACTGCGTTGCGTGTTGTCTTGTGAGCGAACTCAAGGTGTGCTGCGCTGCTGTGAGAATGGCTCAGGTAACTTTTTACAATAACGTAACGTCATTTCGCTGCCGGGACCTGATTGGCTCTTGGATCTGTCAGTCAATGCCACCCCACCCACACACACACTCCTGTAACCCCTGGCAACCAAACAGTCCCACTGATGAGCGAAGAGCAAGAAGTGTGGAGAGGATTTCAAGCTAACTACTATGGTTTCACTGCCGGTAAACATTATTTATTCATCTATAAACTGTGGCTGTAACGTGTAGTAACTGTAGTGGAATTAAAAAGTACGTTATCGATGACCGACTTGTAATAAACAAACTTTATCCCCACGCGGTCTTGTCCATTAACGTTACTGTAACCTGCCAGTCAGCTAGCAAGTAAATAAAGCGGATATAATGTGTCTGTAACTTACTTTTAATCTTGCTAATAGCAAACAAACAGCTGGATTAAATGGTACATAGTGTTATATTGTATATTAACCATTGCATTATGATACTGTGGCGTTATTACGACCAACAACTTACGCTGCATCCAGTACTGTAGCCTACAATTCATACATATTTTCACCCAAATATGTTAGAAAACATGATGCATTTATTGATTATTTAACCAATAGTATATAAAGTAGTAAAAAATTAGCTGCACCTCGAGCAAATATAATATAAAATTGCTGCTCAAACGTTAATGCATCAGTAATAATAACTAATGTAACATAATACTCTGAGTGGGGCCATTCTGCATGATTGGTACTTTTACTTTTGATGCTTTAGACAAGCAAAGTGTATTTGTATAGCAACTTTCAACGAGGAAATTCAAAGTGCTTTACATATGACATTTAAAGACATTAAGAAAAGATCTGAGATAAGATATATAATAGAAACACTAGGAGATATAAAAAAGACAAATCTTTATATAGGCTTTAAAGATGACGGAACAAAATAGAAAATAAGCAAAAATGGACTAAAATAGTATAAACAGAATAATAAAAAAAGACATATTTTTCACTTGACTTTACTGTGATATTGTTACTTTTGTCTGAATCCTGAATACTTAATTTTCCACTCTATATCATTAGTTATAACCTTGGCAAGTATAAACAGAAGTACACCCCAAAAGCGTGTGTCAGCCTGAGGTATTGGCTTAATTTTGTTTTTACAGAAAAAGTCAATTTAGATCATCTCTAATAATTCTCATAATCTAGAGGCCTTCTTACAAGGCAATGCAAAAACGACAGGACAATTCTCTTATCCTCCACAAGACGTCGCCATGTGCATTGATAATAACTTTTAAGCACCATTGCAAGACACTGAATTGAAATGTTCACTCTCTGACAGCTGGTCAATGAAATAGAAACGTGTATAGATAATATGTAGTTTGGTGTTTTGCTAGGAGAAATGTAACACTGTATGTTGTTGAATTTGTACATAAACTTTCCCCCTCTCATTAGTGAAGCTATCTTAAGAGCAAGGATGCCACCTAAGAAACCAGAAAGTGCATCAAGCAGTGCAGGCAGTAAGGGGAAAGGTAAAGGTAAAGGTGAGTGTCTGAATACTAGCATAGTGTTAATGGGTGTAAATGCATGCGTGTTTGTCTTTACTCACAGTCAATAAAATGGTGACTGTTACTCCCCTTTTAGGCAAAAAGACCCAGTCACCTGCACATGTGGAAAAGCCTGGTAAGAGAAATATTTTAATATTTATTTACCCATCCTAAACTATGATGTAGAAGACACAGTTAAAAAAGTACTTGAGATTAGCGCATTCACAGTCATGTCAACTTGAAAAAACAATTTCAAAGTTGTGGGTAAACTAAGCTTAGATTTGGCTATACTCTGCATAGATACAGCTATCTAAAATAGAATTATATTAACTAGATGTCTCTGAAATCTTACATGCCCTTTGACTACAGTTAACTTAAACACTTTAAGCCTTAAATTTAGTTTTATGAACTTGATGATAGAGCCCATTTCTATTTGATTATCTTAATTTATTTAATAGGGCAGGATTCTTTGAATGAAAGCTATATACCATTTATTCAGATTCGTCCTGTATAATGTAGGACGCCTAAATCACAAGAACTGTCTTACTTTGAAGTGGATATGTAACAAGCATGGCTGAAACTAATAATCAGAGATGTCTTTGAGGAGTTGGAGAAACGATATGCATCTTGAGTGTACTGTTGCATAGCCTTTGGACATGCTCTCTACTCAGCTGTGGGTCCCCATTGTCATGGTCTCATTTACTGTCAACATACCACCTCTAAAACCACGCTTTTGGTCACGAACGTTGTATCGTACTATAGATTAGGTCACTGGCTCTTGTGGGAGTTTAAAGTAATGGTGTTAAGAGCCCTCAGGTTCAGATTGGCTCTGTTTTGTACATTTATTCATTAATATCACCCATATCCAGCTTATACACGCAGCAGTATAAGTGCAAGTTTGTTAGATCACCTAAATGAACACATCCTAAATAGATTTACCCTAACCTTGACCTAACCCTGGCCCTAAATTTAACCTTAAACCATGTCTTAACCCTAAAATGTAATGTAAACCTTGTGGGGACCAAGTTTTTGTTAGTCCCATTGTGTGACAGTAACTATATGGTGGCCCACTGTCACAAATATAAACTCCTGAACAGGTTTCTCAAGGATATTAATGATATAAGTGATAGGTAATCTTATCAGCTGATCAACGCCTAGTGTTGAAGCTTAAATTCTTCACTAGTATCAACAAAGATTAAAACCAACAGCCATAATTACAATGTACTGTGGTATAGTATAAATATCTTACAGTTTGCAGTCGAAACATGCTAGCCTTGAGTGGATTATGCAAGAGGCCTAACAAATTTGAAAATATCTCCTCTGCAGCCTACGAGTGCAGTTTAATTGCATTCTTTAGGGTTATGGAACATTGCACATCACACTCTCTTTGTCTCTCAAGCAAATATTTCCCATGAAAATGCAAATGCCAATAGTTGACACATAACTCCGTGAAATGAGGGGTGTGAGTTTCCACTACAATGATTTGGCGTGAGGCCTAAGTGGTGTGAGTGGGAAAGGTTGACACACCCAGCTGGGAAGTGGTTACTTAAGCTGTACTTTAGCATTCCCATGGTCCCCTCAGCAACCTTGTGGAAAGACTTTGAAGGGAGAGACCGCAAGCAGGATGAAAACTATCATTATGCAGAGCCCTGTTTACTGTAGTGGGCCCTGGACTGAGCCTGGTCTTAGATATGGAGGAGTCTGCATAGATTGTTTATTAAGAAAAACTTTGTTGTGGTGATGGTGCAGTACTGCGGTTTTATATAGCAGCAATCCTGGTTCGATGACTGTAACTGAGCAGTTTATGTCTTGAATTCATGCATTATTGATCTGCCTCTCGCATGCCAGTATAGTATATAATACAGCAGCAAGCGGTTGGACATTGCCTGTAGGCTACTAACAGGGATTGCATTTCATCCTGTGATTTTGTAGGGTGGTCCACCCTGCAGGGAGGGGCAGGTGAAGGATCAGTTAAGTGCGTTTGATCAGGAAAGTAGGGGCAAGAATCTGTGTCAAAGTCCATAGGCAATGGTGACTTTGCCTCTGGCCGTTGTCTCGCTCTGTGATCCCTGTAGTACATATAACTGTTTTTGTTCTCTTTACTGTTCAGTACCTGATCTGCAAACAAACCATTAGCACTGCATGTTGTTTATGTTTTTAAACCTCTTGGTTTTCCTCCATTCACGTAAAACTGTCGCAGATTGGAGAAGCGCAGATTTTATATGCAGGACATAATCAGAAATAAACCATTCATATTTTTGTTTTAACAGCTCTATTCTGCTTCCTCCAGCTGTAAAGGATTATTTTCACGTGATACTTGTATATTTCATTTCAGGAAGTTATTAGATGCACAGATAATGACATCAAATTGTTTTGTACAGTGTAGCTCATTATTATCATTGTCAACATCGTCAGCATCAAATCTTCTGGCATCTGACAAAAACACCTCGACTTGTGATTTCGCATTGATCCTAAAGATTTACTTTATGGGGCCTTATACTCATACTGTACATAGTTGGCAGTAGAGGAGGAAGAGAATATGAATACACACTGTGTTTCTGGGTAAATTCACCAGATTTTGTTTGTTTACATTATTTTAATATGGGACTTCTTGCTGTTAGATTATCTGTTACAATCTCTTTTTTTTAGCTTAGCATGTGTAATTATTTTCATGGTACTCTTACTTTAATGTGTTGATTTTGTATTTATAAAAGAAAAACGTTTCAAAACGCTGTTAGCCCTTGTGATAAAAACTGGTGTTTTGAAATGGGAGTACCTTCAACTTCTTGAAAAATGTGCCCAACTCAAAAACAAATTATGCTGTCATTGAGTGTTTTGCCCAAACACTAATAAAATCCAAAACCAGTTTGTGATTTAGCATCCGGTGTTCTTACTGTGTGAGGTTTAAATCCAGCCCATTTTAATACATAATTTTCTCTGTCCACCATCTTTCTTGTCTATATTGATTGTGAACTCTCTCACCAAGGTCATCCTGATGATGTCTTCCCCATGGTCCTGACATCAGCCACCCAGGAGCTCTTTGGTTGCCGCGCTGATGAGGACGTCACGGGGGAGAGCCCTTACAAGCTGCTGAAAAAAGACGACATCATACAAGACATTAAGACAAGAGCGGCAGTGTCCGATTTCAGCCCTGTGAAGCAGATTGTGCTGGTGAGGCTGATTCATTGTCATACAGATCACTCAGACAATACCCTCAAGACACAGAGATGATACACAGACCCCAAGTTAAAAGGGCTGTGGGAACAGACCAGTAACCAGCTTAACCTCATTTCCCCTCTGTCTCTGTCTAGATTAAATACATGGTAACCACCACTCTTACTTTATGCTTTCATGCCCCTTCTACTACAATACATTACTCTAATGAGACCAGCGAGCATCCTAAGGGACCCATACAGATTCATTTGTTCTTTGGTTACGTGTGTGTGTGTGTGTGTGTGTGTGTGTGATTTTTTTTCTGTGTTTTTAAACCCTGAAATCCACATCAACTCATCACCCACTATCTCAACCAAATTACTGCTGTACACAGTTTCCTTGTGGTTGCCAGAATCAATTCAAAGACACCACATTAATTATTTCTAAAGAAACGTTGTCATGAAAATTGCTGAATGTTGTGATTTCCAAATTGTTTTATCTGACAGGACTACCCAGAGGATGAGATCTTGCTGGTTTTTGACAGGGACTTCACCTATGATCAAAGCTTCTACATGGTTCTGACACCAGAAGCTAAGGACAGAATCCTCAACGTAAGCAGACAGTAGTTTTGGTTATGGTAACAAGGTTCCCTGTTTCCTAAATTGCTTTTGTTCTTTCTAATACCCTGTCCACTACTTGGTGTTTGAAAAGTGGTGTTTTTGTTCTAAATATGTCAATAGGACATTTTCCTAGTTATGAGTCATTTAGCACCAATGTGGGGCCAATATTTGATTTAAAATGTATTATGGTAAACATTTCTGTAGGCAGGAATGTTTTCTATTTTTGACTTTCCTTTTATATTGGAATTATGTACACTCGTTTATCACATCGCTAAGAGTAATGGCTGGTATCAGAGGTCATACATTTGGAAGGCCCATTTGGCTTTGCTAGCTGGTATATTTCCAATGGCTGATTAAAATAAAATACTTCTTAAACTACTTCACTATCTTGCTCTAGCTCAAACATTTTGTGACAAAATGTGGGAAGATTTCAGGTTTAACTATCAAAAAAACTCACCTACTACTAACTCATCTTCCACTTTAGTGTGTTTCCTGTTCTTTATACTAAATATTCTTGTAATTCTCTCTGTGTTCTGCAGCCCCCAGAGCCTGAGACACCAGAAGTATTTGAGAATGAAGTCAATAAAACCCCAGAACCAAAGCAATGGATATCTCTTGGCAGTGAGCAGGAAATAGATGAGGAATCTATCAAAGAGACCAGAGAAAAGGTACTGCAGTATATAAAAACCCCCACATTAATTATGCATATTAAATTGGATTTTTTTCTCATTCACCCTTGTCCTTCCATTGCACCTCTTTCTATTCTCCTTTTTGTCATCAGCTGTGGTACAAGTTCTCCAGAGTGCGGAGGAAGTTTGGGGTACCAGTCTGTTTTTCCGACCGCAACACTGCAGATGCCAAGGATAGCTACCAAGAGTGTGCTTCCTATCAAGACAGCAGATTCAGCATCAAGCAGATGCAGAGGGACTGCGGGATACAGGCTGCTCCCAGACTGCAGAGCAGCAGCGCTCAGACACAGTGGTATGCCAGCAAATCACTACACATAAAATGGAATTGTTCTACAGGGGGGGAAACACTTACAGGTTCTGCCAACACCTGCCAGACTGGTGAAATAATTTCACCTGTTTCAATGCATTAAGAGAATAAGATTTTAACGCATTTTTCCTTCTTTACTGTTTTATAGTAACTCCAACGCCACAAATGTATTGTATAATTATTTTCTGCTCACTTTACAGGAAGTTTCGGAGGAATGTCTTTACCCAGTACATACCAAGAGAGTTAAGTGATGAAGAAAAAGAGAACGTCCTCCAGTTTGAGAGTCTGAAGAATTTTTGCAACTCAGTGACCCCCAGGTAAAATGAAATATTCTAGTAATTAATGTTCTGCTTCCTGAGAGAGTCAGTCCAAACTACATTACTGTATCAGCCTCAGGGTACTCAAACCCATCCATTTTTACCACAGTAGGAATATATATATATTCAAAAGGACTTAGGACTCTGATGGACACCTTCACCTTCCCAGTGTATGATATTTTGCCCAGACTTTGTGTTTTAAACAAAGGTTTCAGTAATACATTGTAATCTTGCACTTTCCCACACTCCCAACCTTCCTTTGTGTTCAAGTAAGAGATAAGTGAACATCTGTAGTATTACAAAACTTTGTACTGTAGCTATGGAGAGACATGATGGAGGAAAATGAAAAATGATGCACACGTTTATAAAAGTTTTTCCGCTAGCAGTTTTACCTAAAAAACGTTGTATTTTTTTGCAGGGTTTTGCAAGCCCTTCAGCAGGAAGAGATCATGAATGTGTTCTTTGATGACTGGAAGGCTCTGGGGACAGCAGCTGAAGACGGGGACTGGTCTGGGAAGGTTTCCGAAGGTTTGATGCTTTATCAGGCCTTCACGGACCAGAAGTACACTAAGGACAAGAAAATCAGCAGCATTAATTGGCATCCTACCATCTACGGTAAAGTGCAGAATCACAGTAGGGCAACAGATTTGTCCACCAGATTTGAACAGTGGAAATGTTCTCTCACAAAAAAATTGACCAAACGACTTTGACATTAATCCATCAATACTTTGAGGTCAGAATCCACATCCATAATTGTTTTCAGTTCTTAGTGAAAGATCAGATTACTTTAGTGAGTCTTTAAGACATTTTCAATATCAGAGCAAATTAAGTCAATATTGATACCTTGTGTGACATCGGGAGGGGGCAACGTTCAGCATGTTATGGTTTTAAATGTCTATAATAGCATTTAGTTGGAAAGTGTTGACAAGGATAGTTCTGATGGACAATGCTGGCAATAAATATAACAAAAATAAGTGACATTCATTCTCCCTGTAATTGCACTGTCACTGACAAGTATCAGAATTTAAAATCCTCATTCATAGTAAAAGCACTATTGTTCTTCACTACTACTTTGTAATGTTGCCCATCCGTCATCACCCACAGAGTAGGCTTCCAGCAAAATCCAGAATAACAACATCAGTGTCAAAACATGTGATCAAGTGTGAATGTATGTTATTCAAACAAGGGATCAGAGTTGAGCCACCGATTTCTCAATCAGTAAAGTTAAAAAGACTCTGTAAACATGTTTAACATCTATTATCCTGCTGCTGTGTAGGTGATACATTGTATGCTGTGTTTTTGATGTGGTAGGTGTGATAGCTGTGGCTTTGACACGTAAAAAGGAGGAGCAGTTGAACGAGTCCACAACGTTTGCCGTCAGGCCTTCTCTCATTCTCTTCTATAGCTTCTCCGACCCCTCTAATCCCCAGGTATGGAAATATATGAGAGGGACCCTCTGAGTGAATGTGGAGAGTATACAAGTTGGAAAAGAGATTGAAAAGACCTTATTTCTCTCCCTTCTCACTTCATATCTGTTTGAGACACACTTTGATAAGAAAACGCTAGAAGGATTCACTTTGCACTGTCATTTAAGACCATTATTTGCTTTAGCAAAATTTGATAGGCTCTATTGATTTGACACAGGCTCTATTGATTTGACACAGGCTCTCAATCAATAAAACTGAGCTGCTAAATCACTCAAAAGTAATATGAGTTCTGGATGACGTATGCCTTCCCTACTGCATGTGTCATGCTTTGGTTTCCCTGTCTGCTGTAGCAATGATCAAAGTGGCAAAGGGTACTGTGTAGAGGAAACCGGAGACATTATATAATGGAAATAAATATATTTATTTAGTGTGGGGAGTACAGTGCTGTAGTTCAGTCTTGCAGCTAATTTTAAAGTCCAGCAGATTTAAACATGATGCTGAAAAATGACTTCTCTGTAATACCATCCTACCCCTCCTGGGTCTTTTTTCCCCTTTAGCCTGATGAAATGGAATCCACTGTATGCATTTGGTTTTGTGGATTAAAAACTGAACTTTGTATGGGGAGACTAGAATAAATAAATACTTGGGATGGCAAGCACCCAATACATGAAAATGTCTACTTTGAAATATAATATTTCTGCCCTGTGTATGTGGGTTTTCTGTGTTGTTTGCAGTTGCTGCTGGAGTGCCCAGATGACATTTTTGCCTTTGAGTTCTGCCCCTCTGATCCAAATATTATCGTTGGCGGCTGCATAAATGGCCAGGTGCTGACTTTGACTCTGCTCTACATCTCTGCCTTTTCTTCCTCATAGTAGTTTTTGTATCTTAGTACTTTCCCATGCCCTTTTCTTTATTACAAGGGAAAATGATGAGATAAATTTGATTTATCAAATAGACCTTCAGCCATGTTAGTCATATCCTGTACAGTTTCCATGTATTGTTTGTGTTTGATCTATTTGATCACATTTATTTGAGGAAGTATATTTAGCACCCGGCTCAGATGTTGATCTCCAGTAACTGATTTTGTGTTGCTGTTGTCTCAGGTTGTGTTGTGGGACATTTCTGCTCACGTCACGCACTTACAGGGAACACAGCCTAGTGGTAAAAAGGTCTCCGTCAACACTGACACATTCGTAAGTACCCATATCCTGTCTCTAATGTGCACAATGTTGATACAATAACACATGGTGTTCTGTATCTGTGTTAGTATATTATTACATGTGGTATTAGTTACCGTATTTCTTTTGCTTGTGATGATGTCAGCTTGGTTTATTCTAGTATGGGTCCTCAGTTTATCAAAGCATGCGGCATATTTGCTGAAAAAAGGCAGTACTCTTCAGTGGTGCTGTATGACAGAGTGAGATGATGATGATGATGATACGTTGACTACTGAGTTCTCTCCTCATCCTCACCCTTTCATTAGATGGGAATGCAGTGGCCTAATGGTCCTTTTCAAGCCAGCCACAGCTGTCAAAACTAGTTCCACAAACGTACTTATGCCAGGAGTAAATCTCAAAGCAAGTTTATATCATTACATGACCCCACTGCTACGAAAGCAGCCTATTAGGCTTCATACAAACACCCCAGTCAGACTGAAGTTATCTAACTGAATAAAAAAACTCTAGACCGAAGACTGAAACTTCAAAGAGGGTTTCTCTTTTGGCTTAACATCATAGTAAACTAATATTTTCATGGCATATCTTCCCTGTTTACGATGTATTATGTAGAGTAATAAAAGAAAGGTGGGGGAAAAGAGAGGTAATGAATAATAAATATGTGAGAAAAACCAGGGTTCAGATTTAAACCCACAACATAGCAAGTACATTAAATCCACTGTAGCCTGTTGAGACATCCAGACACCAAATATTAAACCAGTTCTGTCCCTTAAAGCCCGACCTCCACTGACATCTTCCACTCGGCTGCTGTATTTAAATAGACACATATGCCCCCATAATCCAGTCCCCATTTGCTTTGTGTGTTTTTATTGCCTCTACAGTGGAACAGCTGTCTCCACCCCTGTCCTCACGACTTCCTTCTCTTTTGCTTTCCCCCTCACCCACCGCCCGCACCTCCCTCTATTCTCTTTGTCCTTGTTTGCTCTTCATTCCCCAGAGTCAACAGCATCAGCTCACATACTCCAGCTGTTACACAAGCCTTCCATCTTCCACCATAGTTTGTCCCCGTAGAAGATAACACACAAACAAATCAGATCTCTGCCCTGCCTTGTGTTTGCAGTGTAAACAATGGCAGTTGTATCTGCTAAAAGGCTTTATCTCCATGCTGAGTGCTGTGAAAGCTGCACTACACCGGCACCTGTTGCTAGCTTATCAGATAAACTAAGAATTAAAATCCTCCTATATAGATTTGTGTTCTGTTCGTACCATGTGAATCCAACTGCACTGCACAATCAAACGAGCAGATGTATGTGCACGCTGAGTTAGCATGCAGCAGTGTGAGTAGATGTTTTAAACCAGTGATCTAACTTTAATAAAAAGCAATGATAAAAGATAAAATGATGTTTAACATTCAAAGTGGTGTCACAATCAGCACTGCAGAAGTTTTGAGTTTGGTACATGTTGAGCTGTTATTATACCTTGTTGCCAGGTTTAATATCTAGTATTGCAGTAAGTGTTCCATTAATCCATATTGCTATAAACACCAGTGTGCTATTTGAATTTTCATACCACATGACAGCAGCACTATCATGATACAGTGTTACTGAAAAAATCCTTTGTTACATGTTGCATTATACGTATATAATTTCTTAAGCATACTATATTGAATTGACTATATTTGAATATCCTGCTGGACCATTTTCGGGGGGCTGTTCACCACTGTGCAAAGATTGAATTGTCAGAGCTCACTGTACATGCTGTACCTTTTGTGTCTGATCCCCCCCCAGGACCTCGATGACAACAATGAGAATAAGACTCCTGTCGTGCGCTACTGTGCTGTGTCTGCCTTAGAGAGCAGCCACAAAGCACCAATTACTCATGTCCAGTGGCTGCCACCAACATTTGAGGTACACAGAGCTGAAGGACAGAGGGGTTGGGAGGAGTAACAACTGCAAATTTCTGACAGCAAATAGGCAGAACACTGACCACGTAGAGAGTTATTTCTTGACATTTTCCATCAGGAGTGCATTGGGTAGGTGCTGGAACATTCCACAAGGTTAATCAGTATTTCATGTGGCCTATCTTGATTAATAAAAAGTGTTGTGTGTGACTACACAGCAGTGCTTTCAGCAAAACATTCTGTAATGCTTTCTTGTTCTCAAGCTTCTTCTATCATATCTAATGTAAACACTGTTGCATAGTTTCCAACATACCAGAGGCAACTAGAGTAAATTTTAATCCTTCACACCTACGTCTTAAATTGATAATGAAACATTAAACACTTAAAGGGTCAGGTTTCTTATTGCTCTAATTATTTCTATATCTAGTTTTGGAATATTGACAGAGTTTTATCTGGTTAAAAGCCACTTGAATGTAAACAAGACTAACAGGAGGCACAGGGAAGGCTGAGAAAAAGCTATGAAGGTTAGAATGCAACATATTGAGGGTATGATGATAGGTATTATTACAAAATTCAAGAGGAAGTTATGGAAGGAGTTGGAGAGAACAAAAGGAATGGAAAAACACAGTTGGTCTTAACTAAGTGCAGAACATTAACTCCACAGCGCCACAACTACAAAAGATCCAGATCAAGATGTTTTTTTTGTACTGACAGACTTTCCTGTTCCTAACACCCGCAGAAAATAATGTCTGCTGTCCAGTTTTTGACTGCTAATGGTGGCCCAGCATAAAAGAAAATCTTTGTATTTGACCTGAAGTGATATTTGCTGCAGTGACACTGTGGTGTTTGGTCTGTAACCCAGCACAAACAAGTGCAAATGTTAGCAGACATAAAAATGTTCATACAGTAATAATGAACTATGGCCTCACACAGATTCCATAAAGTATCACAGTCCACAGAACCTAAGCTTGTTGTTTATTGTTTCTAAAATCTTCTCCTTCATGAAACAATTAATACATTATAATTCTGGTTTCCCATTGGTGCCTATCTCTTGTGTCTATATAGCCAACTGTAATAAATCATGACAACCACTGGCACTCATCTGGATAAGTAAAATAAGGCAATCCTCAAAGTGTTCCCGGGGCACATTAACCTCCCATAAATCTTCATATTCACTACTATCAGCTCTTTACAATACAAAGCCTGACAGTTATTTGTTGATTTTGTGACTTTCTCTCTTATTAGGTGACCAGGACGGGCTTACCAGTGGAGAACAAGTATAACATTTCAGTTCAGGTTGTCACCTGCTCCCCTGACTGGTAGGTCTTATACAGAAAAATGTTCTGTTTAATTGCTGAATTTATGAAATGCTGTCAGCTTGTAGTGAATATAACCAAGTGATATATGATAGACTTTGACAAGTATGCCTGTTTGTTTATATGTCTGCCTCTCCACTGATTCAAAAAATTATGGTTGGCAGCTACTGCCGGGTACAGAACATCTGTCTCTGTCTTCCTTCTATTACTATCCCCCCCTCACTGTTCACTTGTTGTCTGTCTGTGGAATTCAGTATGATCAGTGACTGCTTGTATTTACATGCCTGTTGTACTTGTGTGGGGTGTTGGCACTGGAGATACCGGTATAAGCTATTTTGCCAGCGTTGTTGGTGTTTGTTTTTGTGTGTCATAGAGGCTGGTGGCTTATGTCCTTCAAAACAATCAGACAATTTTTAACTGACATAGTCACCTTTTATGATCTACCATGCATAACCATAACTTACCCTTTGTTCCATGTGAGGGCAGTAGTGGAAGAAGTACTCAGATGTTTTACTTAAGTCAAAATAGCGAGACCACAGTAAATGTCATACATTCAACATTTTACCTGAGTGTTGCATCAAAATATACTACATTTTTGTATTATCAATCTGAACCTGCAAAGTAACTAGTAACTTAAGTTATAACAGAAAATGAAAATAAAGTACAAGTACCTCAAGTACAGTACTTGAGTAAATGTACTTAGTTACTTTCCATCACTGTGTGAGGGCCACTGTGACACTCAACAACCAACATCTGCCAATGCACGGAGGTTCTCCGTGGACTTACAGCAACAAAAACAAAAACAACACTAGACTGGCTTTAACCCACAAGGCAAGCTAACTTGTACTCCCCCTGATGAACACACTGTACTGTACCAGTTAGATATTTAATTTATTGTGCAGTCAGTGAGGTTATTGTCTTTTGTAGCCAGATTACAGGTCCCACTAGACTCAGTGTTTCTCTCTGGTTCACTAGGAATCATCATTCTTTATGTCACTCGCACAAAAACATGTTAGTGAATTCGTGTCACATATTCCAAAGGCCTGAGATGTGTTAATGTATATAGCAAGACATGACGAGTTGTTGATATAGTATATTAATTTATTTCAGCATCTGTGAGAATGTAAAACCAGTGTGTGTTTTGTCCATATATTGGTGGTGAAGGTGTTGCAGATGACAGAAGGTTCTGCTCACTGTCTGCAGTTACTGGCAGTCACCACATTTGGAGAAGATGCTGCTTTTTCTTCCTTTAAGTAGAGAATGACACAGGTCTCCAACAGAGTCCGTCTCAGTCAATACGTTTTTGTTCATTTTCAGGTTGATGATCATTTTTCATTCCACTGTTTGTCCGTGTCTCCCTCTCGCTCTAAAGTGCTATAATGTTTTGGGATGTTCGAACGTCAAAACTGTTGAGCCAGTCACCGTCAGACAGGAAGCAGAATGTGGATCAGAAGACCCAGTTGACACCCTACACTGTCCCCGAGACTTTCAAACACCTGGACCGGACATGGAAGCCTCTGTTCAGGGTACTGCAGGGTTCAAGGGTGCAATACAAAACTCATGATTGCTGCAGAACCATAACATTTCTGACAAAAATGAAATTGATAGAGATTTTTTGGCTGATTTCCCACCGTGCTAACAAGCTAAACCACAATGTGAATATAACATTATTTACAACTTAAATTTAAAAGGTCTCTCTGTGTGTGTATTTATGTTTGTATTTCTCTGTGTTCAAATGGGGCTCATGCTCATGCTCATGCTCTTTTTAGTGCAGTTGCTTGAGCATAGTCTGTGGTTTCGTTATAAAGAATGTTTAGTCTCTGTCAGTTCTTCAAATGTCAAAAGGTGTCTTCTTCTCTGTCATGTGTCAGGTTTCCCTGCCAAAGATCGATACCAGTGGAGAATACGCTCCTTTGAAGTTCAGCCTGGAACACTACACCTGTAATGATAATAAGACAGGCAGGACCACAGGTGAGGGATTTTACCTTTGAGGCTGCCTGGATTTATTTTTTTCTGTATGTGGCACCATCCCTCTCTTTTCCTACAGTCTGTCACACAAATGAGCATTACTCAGTTACAGTGATTTGTATAATAATTGTTGGATTCAAAGCACCTCATGAAAGTGGCTAGAACTCACTCAGACACTCACCCAGTCACTTTTAGAAAGCAACAGATTTTCCGAAAGGGACGGCTGTTTGGTCATTGTAAGAGTTCAAAATGTAAAACACAAATTCCGCCTGGTTTTGCGTGCATCGCATGCGTTGTCCTAGTTTTCTTTTTGCTCTTCAAAACATCGCACGTGAGAGGAAAGCTTGTTTTGCTTATTTTATTTTGTGTGTTTTCAAGTAATTAACATTACAAACGTCACAATCCCATGTGTGTGCATGACTGTGAGTCTGTCTTTGGGGGATCTTGGAGTCTTTATTTCTGCTTTGGATGGTTGAGCACAGTGATCCGTGGGGCAGGATTCACTCAGCCCTCAGGTACTCTGGTTCTCTGTCTGTCTCCCTGTTCTCTCCTCCGGTTTCGTAGCACTTTATTAAGTGATACTTCCAAAACAAGGCCCTCATAGTTGCAGAGCATTAGCCTCGCTGACTGTCAGCTCTTTGCAATATGCTGCCCGGGCTCCTTGAGGGCCAGAAGATGATCGTGTGTGTCCTGGCTGGTCAAGAAGAGACCTGTCTTTGTCTGGCTGAAGGTCTGCCTCTGTAAACACAGCTTTGGTGGCTGGAGGTTATAGAATTAATATGTTCACTAACTGAGGCAATAAATCTGCTGCTTTTTTTTTCTGCAGCCCTCAGGCAGTCTGTTATTAAGGTTTTAATGAATCCCTGTGTGATTAATACTTCAGTGCTACTTAAGATGTTTGACTGATATTGATTGAGTCTACGCTGTCTGCCTGTGAGCTCTATAGTCAGCGTTTTGTTCTGCCAATTCTGATGCTGGACTTGTAATTACAGCAGAAGCCGCTGTAGAAAAGCTCCACTCTGGTACCACATGATTTTCCACACCAAGTTTTTGCGAGCAACCCCTCGTGGGGATTAAGCAGCAGTTGAGCAGCAGTGCAGTGTGGTGAAAGTGAAACAATGTCTACATCTGTAGCTGTGCTGTATCGTCTGTCTCATATCTTTACACACATCTTAACTGGGGGAAAGTGGATTTAGAAGATGTGTGATTGGGTAATCTGATCTGACCTTCAAGGGCTAATCTAACAGAGTGAGTCTAGATTGGGAGCGGCCCGCTGATAAGGGGGTGTGAACGGATAGTCCCGTACTGTCCCTGACAGACAGTTGGGCTTTTGTGATAGAAAAGGCCTCTTCCATCACAACCAGCCCTGCCTATCTCAACCCTCCCACCCTTCTCCCTTACTGTCCCCCTTCTTGCCACAGTCCTCACTCCCACCTCCACCTCCTTTTCTTCCCACTCCCCTCATATCCCCTCTTACCATCCCATTCACCTCAGCAGTACCCCTCCCCACCTCCCTGTCTTTTGTCCTCCTGTCGTCTTGTTCATGGTCAGATTACAGAGCAGGCTGCACCAGTGCCACTGTTCAATCTCTTATTTTCTTACTTTAAATAAATAGTAGATGTTTTTAATGTTTGTCTTTCTCTCCTGATAACTCACTAATTCAAATTCGTACCTATTGTTCGTCCCTTGTTCTTGTGTTTTCCTTTGGTTTAAATGCATGTTTGGGAATTTATTCTTTGCAAACAAGACCCAAAATAGCTGCGTGAAAGTCAGGCATGAGCCAGTTAACTATTGCAAAAAAACAAGTGGTCTGTGATTTTGTGTAATTGTTTTCTAAAGAGTTTTCTACAGTGTATTGTCAACATTTTTGTCCCTAATGAGGACCATGCTACCTCTCTTGACAGGCTGAAAAAAGCTCTTGAATGTTAAAAATATGGGTTGAACTTTTAACCTCAACTTACTTTCTTCCTACACTCCCCCTCACTGTTTCCCCTAACAGAGGACGCTGATGAAAATGATGATAGCTCAGAGGTCATCCCAGACTACAGCCAGCTCAGAGTGCACTCAGCTAAAACGCTCACAACTCTGGACGATGTCAATACCAAGCTCTACATTGGAACAGAGGTAAAATATTCCTACCAATAAAATCAACACCATAAAAGCAGTATTTTACTTCTTACAACTGCAAAATGAGCTGCTTACAGATAATAATAATAATAATAATAAGTCAGATCTTGGAAAATAATCCTTTTTAATCTGCATGCCTTTCAAAACTGAGACTTAATATCGCCATCAAGTTGAGAGAAATATTTCACATTTTATTGTATTCCACGTGAGCAATTTCCCATCTCAAAAACACAGGAAAGTAAATGTGCTGCCACATGTGCTGTTCCAAGTTGTACTTGACTAGCACATCTGTAACAGTTTTATTGACAGCACTGTTCACAAAACTAAGACAAAATATAAAATGTGAGAAGGTTTGTTCCTTGTTTCCACGTGTTCCTTGTGTCCATGTTTCCTTGTAACATGTTCCATGATGTGTATATTTTTACTGCCAGGACGGGGAGATTGTTTATACTGACTGGAAACTGGGGAAAGACGACTCTGGACGGCAGCACAGTGAGTATTCTGGCTTGGCAAAGTGAGTTTAAAGGAACATAAGCCCATTAAACTGCAAATCAATCATCCTCCAAAGCAGACCAGAATGCGGTTTGTTTTAGCCGTTTGATGGTATCCACAATGGTAATAGTATCCTCAAAGCTCAAAGAGACAAAAGAAGCCATTGTCATAAATTAGTCAGTACATTTACAGGAACACGAAGGGTTAATTGTTCCTTGTGTTTCACTGTTGCTTCTGTGGAAGCAAATTACTGTCAAATATAACAGTGCACCTTCTCTTCCTGGCTCTCCTCTCTCCCAGGTGCCAAGCCCCTCCACTGTTTCAGCATCCATCACTGGGTGGTGAATATGGTACAGCGGTCGCCCTTCTTCAAAGACATTATTTTGACGACGGGAGGCTGGAGCTTCGCCATCTGGATGGAGGGAGTCATGGTAACAACACCCATCGCTTCATCTACAGTAGCAAAAAACATTGCAACCAATTGAAATCATACCCATGTACTTGATTGAGTTAGAATAAAAAATTAATATACTCAAAAGATCAAAGTTATCCTGGACTTTTAACATAATCAATCCTTCAATTCATCATGATGTACACAGCAAGATAAAATGCATAATATTTAACTCATAACAGACCAAATTTGTGAAAAATGTGTTAAATCAATTGACTCTATTTAACTTCTTGTAAACTACGACATCCAGGATGGCCCCATCATCCTGTCACCAAGCTCTGAGCAGGTGTGCACTGTGGGATGCTGGTCTCTGTCCCGACCAGCTGTTTTCTTCATTGGGAAAGAGGATGGCAGCATTGAGGTGTGGAACCTGCTGGAAAAGACCAGTGAACCTGTGAAGGTCCACGCGCACATCACCAATGCCAAGATTACCTGCATCAAACCCCGGATTGCCTCCGGTGAGTTCATGGCCTCTATCTTTTGTGTCTAACTTTTGTGTCTCACACCCAAATCACATTTTAATAATATGTTTAATGACAATAAATGGTGGTAAGGCTGTGATCCAGTTTAGACAGAAAACCTGAGTGCACTGCTACAAATACACAAGCGATATCAAACTTTATTTGTATAGCACCTTTTTCGTACAGCTTAGTGCCATTCATAGTGCTAAGACAGTACAAATGTAAACAGTAAAACAATTTGAGATTACTGCACAAGAGAAATAAAAATGATGAAAATGTAACAATAAAACCAATGAAATAGATCCAAATTTATTAAAAAAACACTCAAATAGATAAAAGACAATAACATTAAATATGGAGTAAGAGGGAGTAAAACATTTTAAAACATGAATACAATAAAATAAATGATTAAATAAAATAAACAATGGCCATAAAACGTTCTAATATGCTCTGCTGCTCACCTGAAAACTCTGCTGTACCTGCTGTAATCTCTTGCTGCTCTTACTCTTAAGATATAGAAGGTGTCTGTTTTATTTATATTTTCACAGCCTTGGTAATAAGTTCCTTATTGTAAGATTTTGAGCCATGAAGCTCATTTACTGATATTTTTTGTATGTACAGCCAAGCAGCACTTCCTGGCTGTGACCGATGACCTTGGGATGGTCCGTGTTTTCGAAATCCCAAAGACACTCTACGTTCCCTCCAGGAGTGAGGTAAGGCAGTCCAACCAACTCCTATGTACTCACTTCAAAGACGATTATGAGTTGTCTGGATACTTATTATTTTGCAAAAAGAAATAATGTACTCTTGGTCAAGGTTGAAAAACTGAGGTAACAAATTCAGCCAGGCTTCTTTTTGCTGCTTTACTGTATTAATACTGTATTAAGCCCATATATAAGGAATTCTAGTAATAGGCATGCTGGTCCAATTGTCACCAAACCTTGTGTTATTTGTTATGTGTTTATTTAATGGCTGCCTGAACAGTATCATACATTAGAACTGCTAATGTATGCCTTTCTCTTTCGTCTCTATGCAGAGTTTGAGCATGAAGAAATACTTTGAGCTGGAGGAAGACAGGTTGAAGGATTTTTTGAAGAGGGAGGAACTGTGGGCAAAACAGAAGAAGGAAGCTGACGAGCTCAAGAAGAAGACGGTGAGCTGTGGATTCTGACTGTAGAAAGAATGAACAGGCTTTGTGTGGACATTTACGGTAGACCTAGAGCGCAAAAGTGAGTTTGTTTATGGAGGGTTTTTGGTTGGATCCTCATACAGACTCTAGACAGACTTAAGTGCATGATGATTTCTCTCCCAGCCATCAATATTTGCCGTTAAAGTGGCTTTGAATGAGACCTTGTCTCCTCAGCTGCACTCTAACCTCACTGGTACTGGCGAACAGTCCTCTGAATGAGACCTACAAATGGGTTTTATTGGCCCAGTTAAGTGTACACCAGTTCAAAGTTGACACTGGAAAAACTGGAGTATGTCATCCCCCTGTTTCTGTCTCCTCTGTCTCGTATTTTCTTCCCCTCTCTCTCCCCTCATGTTTAATTCATTCAGATCATCATTTGATCCTGGCCACTGGGGAGAGTACAGTTATTGACAGCCAGTGCCTGGCACTCGGTCTGCTAACTATAGAAGCTAAATCTTTTAGTGGCTAAACGTTTCAATCTGGCATTTATGAATGCAGAGGAAGTTTAGTTTAGTTGCAGTAATCTTACGTTTGTTTATATTCTCTTCTTGCTCCTCCAATCAGCCTTACATTTCCCACATATGCTGTTATGTAAACTTCCAGCCTTTGGCAGCACATGACAAGTACAAGATGCCTCAGGAATTTAATACAAACAAAACTGTATGATTATTGTCTTTCTACACTGTCAGTGTGAATGTGTATAATGAGTGTGTGCAGGATTTGTATTTGTCTCATCTGGTCATGATTAGAATGAAATTAAAAGTGATTACAGAAAATGATCATGTGACAAACCCTCCTTTAAGAAACCTCCACGCTCTGGTGAAAGGAGATGATATAGGAAACATTTTGCAATATTAAAATACATTTGCCCTAACTGATTATAAGTAATTTACATGTGGTCAATAGAATTGTAATGTTGTATTCCATTTAACTGTTCTGTAAAACCTTTCCTGAGGCCACAGATTGTTTCCGCATCAGGAATAGATTTCTATTTTAGGACTGCTGGAAGATGTAATCTTTTTAAAATTAGTGTTTTCTTGAAGTTAATGTTCAATATTTGCATTAGTTGCACTAAAATTCAGAGGCAAGAACATTTAGCATTATAACATGTTACCTGGATATGACCTTAACCTTTCTGCTTCAAAGAGGGGAAAATGTCAGTTCTTTTTAAAGTTCCCTATCATTTGCTACGTATTGTTTATGACTCAAATTCTCTGGTTTTTGTCCCCAGGAGCCTGACAAGCCAATCAAATCCCTGCAGCAGAATGAAGAGGTGAACATGAAGGAATACAGTGATCACCAGATACTGGAGGAAAGCATCCTGAAGGGCCTGGGCCTGTGGCCAGCTACTGCCGACACACAAGATACCTGATATCACACTCACACACAAATAGCATTTTATATAACACATAAAACAGGTTTTTGTTTTTGTAAAAACACAAAGGTTTGTATCTTTGTCTTCACTGTTTTCATTGAAATACGATCCATATACTACTTAGATGAGAAGAGTGGACATTTTTGTAAATTGATTCTGCCATCAACATTCAGACTGTTTTTGGATTAGGGCTTCAGGATCACAGATGGATTTTTTTTCCCCATCCACCCATCTGAGATCTAGTTACTGGGCAATGCCATCCATTAGTGCCCTCTTTACCACCACATTCATCCCTGAGGATACAGTTTGGAATACCTGAAGGATCTGACCTTGGCAGGAAGTCATTTTATGGCTCTTTGATTTCATGATATTCATCTGTTGTTGTTATTTAAAGCTCCTCTAGCATATAAATCAATATTGTATGGATCATCTTGTGTGCTGTTGATAAAGAAATGTTTTATTCAGAAGGAATTTAAAAGTCACAGACCACAGACACCCTTAATACAAAAGCCATTAGTCTCCAAGCATAACCTCGAAATTATCCTCATGCGGTAAAATTATGTGTACAGTATGTGTCTTGATTCAGGTAACAGTTCACACAGCAGCTATCTGAACCAGTTGGAGTGGGTGGATGTAGGCTTAGCTGCATTTTAATAAGGCGAGATAAGAAAAATTATAGTATTCTGTAAATCATTCAGATAATTTAAGAAATTATGAACATGACTGGACCACATTCTTAAAGCTACACTAATCAATATTCTCAAACAATAAACAATGAGTCAAATGTGTGTAATGTGTAGTGACGAACCCAAGAATTAAGAAGAATTATCACCTGACTCTACAGCTCCCTTCAGCTCTTTTAGGGTCTTTCAGCTCATTGTTTTGTTTTTTACGGCACACAACTTTACTAATTTGGTTCAGCCTCACTGCTCTCATCCACCATGATTTGAGTTACAGCAGGCAGTAAAAAAAACCTCTAAAAAAACCTCTAAAAAAACACTGTACGCTACCTGTCCGGCACCAAACAACTGACAAAGTTAGCAACTAGCTTGTGAACAATGTGAAGCATTTAGCAGCTAAAGAGACGGATGTTTCCCTCAGGAGTTGGTGGATATCAAAACGGAGTTAGAAGATGAGTGAATTAATGATCATGTTGCTCTGTATCTGCTGGATGTGTAAAAAAAAGCAATTCTGTGCCAACATGTTCAAAGGTGAGTACACATCTCCAAAAAAATCCCTTTAGATGATGACGTTACAGAGGCATTAACAGTGATCACATGCTACCTCTAGATTTGAAGCAGCCTGCTACATTGACAGTTTTCTAATGTGAATCCAGTCATTGTAATGAGGATTCCTATCTTATCATTTTTCTGTTTGTTTTTGAGTCAGCAGCCTTCTAGCTGCTGTCCAATCACTTGTGAGACTTTTTGTAGCTCTGCAGCTAAAAAAGTGTGCTTTCCTCATTAATTTCAGTTAGACTCTTTCACCACAATGGAAAGGTTTTTCCTAAGTGAAACTTTGACTTCTGTCATAGTTCACAACATTTATGAGAAGGCTGTTTTCCTTGCAGTGTGTTGCAACGAGTACCTCCCCAGCTCTCTGGACTCCATTAGTTTCGCTCCTTCATGGGGATAAAATACGGACGCCTCAGAGTGCTGGGTCCACCTCTGGTCAAGAGCAGCCCAGCAAACCTATAGTCACAACTGACAGCCGGTATCCTGCCAGAAAAGAGGCTGGAGGCACAGAGGGAGGGGGGGGTCGCTGCATAATATAGGGGCAGCTGTCTATTGCCAGGTTTTCACACTCTGTCTGAAAAGCCTTAAAAGGGAAGAGAGAGGATTGAGAGCAAACACAGATGATGAACAGCAATACAAGTGGTTGAATGTTGGGTGAGAGCAGGAAGGAGGGACTGAAAGAGAAGAAAAAGAAGATGGCAAGAGATGGAAAACAGAGTTGATTCCCCTCAACAGATGTGAGCTGGGGTCAACTTCACTCTGGCCATGACTCATTCACGTGGATGGTCCTGTCACGGAAGGGAGGGGGTGGAGGAGGGTGAAGAATGGGCTGATGTGAGGGTGCACAGAGGCAGGCGTCCATATGGCCCCTTAGGCACCAACAAGGCCCGAGTGACAAAAGGGGCCTCTGCTCTCCCGTCGTCCCCTCCTCAAACCTCTCTGGGAATCCTGTTTTGCAGTCCCTCTCTCCTCTCCGGAGCCTCTCACTTTCTCCCAGGCCAGCTCAGGAATTTGCCTTCTACAAACCAACACACACACACACACACCCTCGCTGGTTAGTTATTATTGTAATGGCTGATGCAAAGAATGTTGTGCAATTGAGTAAGCTTGCATGCAACGTAAACAGACTTTTGAAGTTCCACAGACACATGCAGAGACGTTTGCAGGTTAAGCTCTGCTGCTTAGCGCTCACACTTCTTTAATGTTTTGGACATTACAAACAACAGCACGGCCATAAACCCAGTGACCCCCCTGGCATGACGGGTATTCCTGTGTCAGATTTTCCTCAGTTGATTTCTTCACCTAAATCCAAGAGATTTCCCAAACATAAAAAGGAAATCTTTAACCAAGGGGGGAGTCTATATAGGATGGATTGCCTGTAGTCCAATGTTTATCACCAATTTTTTGACGTTTTCAAGCCAAATCCTGGGAAACAATGTGAGCAGGTGCTGGGCAGGAGGGGCTGTAAATCTGCCCTGGCGAATTAAGCCATTCCCTTGGCATTGTTCTGGCTGGCCTCTTAGCTGCTCCTGCTGGGGATGGTGTTAGGTGGGGTGAGGTGGAGCGAGGGACTGCTGCCTAAATCTCCCAACATGGGGGCACACAGTCATCCAAGTTGGACCCCAGCTGCAGACGGCGAGATACAAGTCACACAAACACACAACGTCACAAGTCCTGCAGGACAAGGAAGTTGCTGCACAACAAAGGCAAGAACATTAAGAGGAAAACAGAGTCAAGTGGTTGCCTCTGAGAAACTTATTGTTCAGATGTGTTTAAAACAGCACTTTGTCTGAAAAAGCATTTCCTCTTCTTAAGAATTCAATCAGCATCTTCCTTTAACCTCAAAGCTGCCACTGAGTTGCTAAAATTATCCCCAGTTAAATCGTCAGGCTACGTTTCATCGCTGTAAACCGTAAAGCTGTTTCTGTTTTAAACCTCTGAGAGGCTGGTGGTAGGTTTCATTAGTTGACCCTTGACCTCATAAGAGATCAGGTGACCAGGGCACTGCTGAGGAATGTTCCCTCTTGACTCCTTTTCATTTTCTAATTTCAAAGCTCTCAACAGTTTGGATTCTTGTCATTTTACCAGCCCCTCCCCAACGTACCATGAATTTGTGTGTGTGTGTGTGTGTGTGTGTGTGTACCAAAATCCAAATCCAATCCATCCAATAGTTTTTGAGACATTCAGGCTGGACCAAAGTGGCGCACCGACTGACTGACTGACCAACATCACCGCTAGCGTGGCAAAAAGAAAAAAAAAAAAAGCACAATTGACAAAATAAACTTGAGTAAGGTCTACTTACTAGCTTTTTTTCTAGAGTTATCAACTGTATCTCACAGTGTTCATTAGCAGAGTAACTTTGCTTTCTGAGCAATTCCATTCACTAATAAAAACCATGAGATGTGGTTGAAAGCCCTAAAAAATCTAGCAAGTAGACCTTGATTATACATTATTTTGTCAAATTTCACTGTAGATGTGTGTGGTCTTTCAAGGGACTGTTGCTTTACATATGTTTTGCTCAGAAAGCAAACTCCATCCACTGATGAAGACTGCGATATGCAGTTGAGAGCGCTGTAAAAAGCTAGTAAGTAAACCTTGAGTTAAGATTAATTTGTCAAACTACTGTTTCCAAGGTCAGAAGATGAACTTTTATGCTCATCTACGGTATCAACTTCCCCTTATATTTTTGATCACAATTTAGTAGTGAATGCTTTTATATCACTTTTGAATGTTTCGACTTTTAATTATTAGTTTATATATTGTACTTGTCCTGTACTGTCCTTGTTTATATGTCCTTTTGTAAAGTACTTCTTAAGCTCTTCTACAAAAATATAGTTATTATTCTGAGTAAGGACTTCCTCTGAGGCGGGGGGTTCTCACTCAACCCTGCTGTGCCTACCAGCAGGAACTGATGCTCTACCGCCTAATGCACATCAAAAGGAGGCACTCCAGAGTGGAAATACTCGCAATATTTCTACCAGAGAAATTCAGGTTCAGCTGCTGTAATTTCAGTCCATCAGCAACCGTGGCTGGTTGATGATTTACACTGAACATTGAGACATTTTTCATACGATATCTTGGCATAAACCCAGAGCAGGATGCAGTTCCCTCAGAGTGGGATCTGTCATCTAAACTATTAGTCTATCAGAGCAAACATATGGAAAACCCTTAAGGCTTCTCCTATGACCGTGGAAACTCCGAACTGTCTTCATGTGATGGCAGATTGTACATAACTTTGCTTCCATGAAATAAAGTTCATTTGTTTGTAGGAAGTTCACGCATAAATCCATAGTATGAACTGTGAATTTAGTTTTTTGCTAAAAGGAATAGCTCTACATTTTGGGAAATGCACTTATTTGCTTTCTTGCAGAGAGCTAGATGAGAAGATCGATCCACTCTCACATCTGTCCGTTTGAATATGAAGCTACCGCCAGCAGCCAGTTAGCTTAGCTTAGCACAAAGACTGGAAACAGGGGGAAACCGAGCCGGAAATAGTCCGGCAAATAGCCCTGTGTTGTTTTTACAGTACACTTCAGATTTTGTACGGTTCAAATAACGTGTTAATTAGTGAGCTGTAGGTGCTAGTAGGTGAATTTTGTTAGCGTTGGACAGAGCCAAGCTAGCTGTTTCCCCCTGTTTCCAGTCTTTGTGCTAAGCTATGCTAACCAGCTGACTGTAGCTTCATATTTATCCTACAGACATGAGAGTGGTATCGTTCTTCTCATCTAACTCTCAGCAGGAAAGCAAACAAGTGTATTTCCCAAAATCTGTAACTATTCCTTTAAGAAAATAGGCTATCGTAGCTGGTTGTCAGCATCAAGAAGGCTCCTGAAGCAGCAGGCAAACTAAGTTTTACTGCTGACAGGAGGCAGGCGATAGCACATACACTAAAATACCAACTGTGTCACTCCACTTCCTCTGCGGAGAACAAAGTTATCACCGTGCCTCATATCAGCATGATGTTACAGGCTGGTGGGGGATGAATCGCTACAAAAGGTGTGCCACCTGCAAGTTTATCAAACCACGGAGGCCCAAATCTTCTCACTGAGCCCGACTACAGCTGCTGTCAAGGCCTCTTTTCAGTCTCACCTTTCACATTTTTCTCTCCTATCAAGCGGAGCAAACCCTCACCCTCATCCTGTCCTCACGCTGAAAGGAGATTGCACTCGTCTGGAGGAGCGGGAGGGGGAGAGGTGATGAGCAGCTTACCTCTGGGAGGGATTAGCCTTATTAAAATGAAATAGTCTAGTCCTGAGTGACAGAGCAATGGTGGTGGAGGAGGGAAGAGGCAGGGAGGAGAGGGGAGAGGGCCTACGTTGTGTGAGGCCTGGCCCCTGAGGATCTGAAGCACCGCTCCTCTGTGTTCTCTTTCCCTCCATTCTTCACTTTCACCTCTCGCTCTCTCCTCATCTTGTCCCCCCTTTCCTCTGGTCTGCTCTCTCATCATCACCGCGGTCCAGAACAGGCGGATCTGTCAGCGGTGCGTCAAGAGATCTGCCCCGAGGCCCTCAGATGAGCTGCCAAGTACAGGGGCTGGAGCGTAAGGGAACAAAAGACCCCCAAAAAACACATCAGAAAGGCTTGGACCTTGGTAAAATGTGTTTAATAGCCCTCCTATTGAAGGGCACTGCATGTATGGAATGCGTGCCCAGGGTCACAGCGTAAAGGTTCCCAGCAATTACCCAGGCTTAGCTCGCCCATGTTTATAGGGAGTGAATAGGTAGTATGTACTGGAGAACGTTAACCAACCTGAGCCTCTCAGAACACGTCCAATGAAAGATGTACAAAAGGACTGAACGTGAATATGACTTTGTGATTTGTACCTAATGACATGTACACTATAGTAATCCTTGTTATGAGCATAAAGCCGTGATTGAATCAGAAGACCAGAGTGCACACCATGTTTTTGTCATGTGTTGAGTCTGATGATAGTCACAATATGACTCTCATGTTGGCCTGAGCGCAAGATAAACATCTTCATCTGGAGACAACAAAGTATTAAAGGTTTTAAATATTAGTTGTAACAAAATTAAAGTTAGGAAAAAAAAAACATCCTTGAATTCTGATCATTTTCTTCTTCAGGACTGTGTGGGTGTTTTATCAGATTTGATTGATGGAGGCCTACCAACAGAAGCAAAAAACCTACCAATTGCCATCAAATGTTGATTAAAACATTGTCAAAATTCTGATTGGTGCTCAGAAATACATTGTCCTTTTCCAACTGAGCCTCGCCCTCTTCAAACCAGTGAGGAGAGCACAGAGAAAAACACAAACACAGAAATAACCAAAACTGTTCTACATTGGGCAGAAAGATTGTAGGACCACATCACTCAGTCAGAAGCTGATTGAGAAAACGTGTTTTCAGGGCCTTTAAAGCAATATACCAAGTTTATAGGACGCTGGCGTTTGCAGAAGGATCCAAATATTTCATACCCAAAAGGTGCCAAAGTGTTATGGTATCTCATCTTTTTCTGATTTGCAATCACTATTTAATTTGCTGTCCAAAAATGTTTTCAGAGTACCACAATTGCTTCCACTAAAGACTTAAAAGGCCAACTGCTGTCTTCACCCTTTATGGGAAGTGTGTTTAGCTCATTGCATACACACATTAGGGCAGTAGAGGAGGTTACAGGATGTTTGCATACAGCCAAAACTTGGTATTTGGTATATTATATTGGGTATTAGTAGTCTTGTGGGCAGAAATATTAGCCACACATTTCCCTTTTTGAAATAAACTAGCTAGGAAGTTGAAATATCCCAGAGTCCACCCTTGTTAGGCCCATTGTCAGCACAACTTACAGGCCTTCTAACTATAGAGACTTAAATATGCTACCAACAAACAGCAAAAGGCCAATCAGGAGGGAGGTGATGGGAGGCAGAAGGTGTTTTCAATTGACTCATCAACTAATTGTGGTCAAAAGGTCTACAAGAGTATCTGAATAAATATATAGACAATATATGTGCTTACATACACGTGCAAAACATTAATATGTATTTTTTCCCTTTGTCGCATTTTGGATGTGAAATAAATTGATTCTTTATTTCTTATCTGAAGAGCCTTCTAGTTCTTTGTCATGTGACTGCTCACCTTGGCTACACACACACAGCTGAAAGAGCAAACATTTCCACATCTCTTATTGAACATTTCCATGAGAAACAGAAAGGTTTACACAAAGCACTATATAAAAAACATGTTTGGATCTTTCAAGGATTACTGTCCTACTGTGATCCCTGCAGCAGACAACATGTTGCTTGCCTGAAATACTGTAGTTTAACTAAATAAATCATGAAACATCACTTATTTTAGTCTGATATCACCACCAGCTTTACTTTAATGTCACATGGATGATTTTAAATGTCTGCTATGACGTCTCATCACAAAGGTCCAATTGCCCCAGACCTTTAGTCTTTATTGTCATGGTTAACACTACACTATACCCAAATAAAAAAAAAAAGCCTGAAACAAAGACCATGTGTTTTTGTGGTTGGCTGGTTGACTTTCAGCCATGATACTGACTCAAAGGTCAGCAGAGATTAAGGGAACAGAGGAGAGAAGAAGAAGGGGAGAAAAGGTCTGGTTTCACATGCAGGTGGCTGTCAAGGATGTTTACCTAAAGAGACCCATATCTCTTCTCTCTCCCAAATGAGAAATGAAAAGTTGAGCTCAGTTCACTCCGACAGATGGCCTGATATCAAGTGACCCTGACTATCCAAACAGGCTCCGTGTTATTATGTCTACCTCCGTCTTCATATGGGATTTCACCTTTGCTTTTATTGGGACTGAGAGAACCACTTTAGAAGCCAAACATGGATGAAGTACTTTTAAAATAGACACTTGGCACGTTAAGAGTCAGCACCTGAGTCTAAATATAAAACTTTTTTTCCAGATGTTTTAAGATGGAACTTAAAATATTAGAAATAAATATCACACATTCGGTGAATAATTTTCCATTGTGAAATACCCAAAATAACTTGAGACTGAAAAGAACATTATTCTCCGGTTTAAAATTATATACATTTTTAAACTGTCAATCAAATATTTGGCTCCATCTCCACAAAATTCCAGTCTGAATGTTTACGGGGGTTTAGTGCAGGTAGATGTTGTTTTCTTTTCTTGACTTTCAGTAGGGATATAAAGCAGGGCTGCAGGGCACAAGCAGGTATGTGTACATTCTGTTCCCTAAAGCTTTATCATACCTGTTCAAGGCAGCCATAAAAACATGATATGAACCTACAGTAGTGACATCAAACAAGACTTAAAACCATTTAGTGCTGAAAGGCCTGCGGCTGCTCTGGCTTCTCATGCTAACTGCCAGAGATGTGTATCACCTCAGCTGGAGCCGCCTGGGCGCAATTTTCATGGTCCTGATTTTTGATCTTATTTTGGAAAAATACTTCACGTTGAAATGACATTTAACTGTTTCAGCAAACTGCTTTGGGGTACTACCTGTGGTGCGCGCTGTTCTAAGTTTAGGTTAATTGTATATATCTCACAAGTGCTCCTGGTAATGTTGGTTTTTGGAGCCACAGTGAAAATGCAACCTTCCAGCAGTGGATTTTACTGGACGGCTAAATGCAGCTGCGTCCTGGGAATGTCCCTGAAGCTGGAAGTCGTTCTGGGAGATTCCCACAAGCCAACAAGGGCAATTCCCCGGCTTATTTATCTGTACTCTGCTGAGGCTGAGTTACAATGCTCCCACAGCAAAGTGATGAATCTACAAAACAACACAAGAGTCCAGTTTCCTGAAGTTAAGGTAATCTTTTCCCAAAGGTTTTCAATAAAACAAAGACAGTGTTTGAGAGAGTGCGGCTGCAGTGTCAAGTCATTTCAACAAGAGTGATAAGATTACTGGGCCACATGCAGCATACCACATGGGTCTTTGTAAAAAAATTGTCATAACAAAGTTTTTTATGAATGAATTCCAGGTTGGTCCATGAGCGTAGGAGTGAGAAGATGTTAACTGTGCACTGAAGATGTACTGTTCTGACTGTGCAAACCCAGATATTTTGGTATTCTTTAGCACAGAAATGTTTTTTCTTTGTTTAGTCGGCATAATGAAATATGTAAAATCACGTTCCAGTGATAGTGAAGTTTTAGTTTGAAGCAGTTTTAATGAGCGTTTAATTCTGGGTAGTTCTAGTCATTAAATTCACAAGAAAGAAATTATAGTCAGTGTGAAGCAATTTCAGCAACTAACTGTGTTGTGGAATGTACTATTAATGTAGTAAAAATAAGGAAATGTGTAAAGCTCAATTACATCCTTGGCAGATTAGAGCTGAATCCAAAAAAGATGCACAGTCCACATATGAATTTAAAATAATATACTTTATTATGACCATACGTTTCTCAGGATCAATACAAAGCACTTTTCTGTTTTGTTTAGTGATGCTTTCCATTTGACATTTTCTCTCTCCAAAGGACAAAGAGGACAAGACAGAAAGATTAACCATCTAAGAAAAAAAAAAAAAATGATGCAGGTGTTTACTTATATATTCTGTGAAGAAGCAGTGAGAAGGTGGGAGGATGAGAGGATGCTAAAACAGACAGGAATGCCTGAAGAGTAAAACCAGCCACAACTTAGGAAAACTACTGGAAGAGTGTCCCAGAATGCTTCCTCATAAAAACATCTCAGTCAAATTAGATATTAGATCAAACTGCAGGTGATGCTCCACATTAGTTTCTATTCTGTAAATGAGGCCCTGGTTCTTTTTGTGTTGCCCGGGCAGACAAGACGGTTTAAATGGAACCCTGCTGAAACTCACTTTCACCAGACCTGCTCAGACTGACAGCACCAGCTTCAAAATGCAGCAGCGAGACCGTGAACAGATACCATGTAGGAGGTTGGGGTGTGGAACAACAGTGAAAAATAACATGAAAAATATATAAATAAAAAAGCAGACTTTACAACAAATGTCCATCTTACCAGGCAGTTCCTTTTTAAGATCAGTCTAATGTGTTCAATTCTGCAGCTGGGTTTCACTTATTGTCAGTTCAGTTTCTCTTGTTTTTGCATCAGAAGAATTGTCATATTTTTTCCATTTGTTTTAAGAAACAAGACTGTAGATGACGATTTGAGATGGACAATAGCCATATTCTAGGATAATGGTGAATATACTGTATATTTATAGCAAAAACATACTATACTATACATAATTTGAAAGTGTACCGCACCGAATCACCGTCTGCCCTTAAGTCCTCTGGAGAAAAACTTGACCAATGCAGCCATCTGTCTATTGGAGAAACAGGGTGACGAACAAACGAACATACATTGCAAAATAAGTCTTTTTACACATAAATATCAAATACAAAGGCAGGTGAGAGAGAGCCTTGTTTATGTCAGTAAAGCTTTTGACCATGCAACGTTCAGTACCTTAAAAAACACAACAAAAAACACCAAAAATCATGAACACAGCTTAGTCCACCAGAGACACAAAAACAATGTCAAATATATACACAATACAATAAAAATAACAATATCACTTTTTCTGCAAGAGCATGATTTTATCATATATTTTACAGCTAGAGTTGTACCATTAGTCCAGCACATTGAGATGTGTACAGGTAGCTTGAAGGGAGGAAAAGCGACTATTACTACAAGTCAACACTACGAGGTCATCAGAAGTAATTAAATACACCATTGAAATAGAAGCTGTAAAAATTATATACTCCGAATACATTTATATAATTATATACATATATATATAGGTTAAATACTGATCATTCTGAATCCCTGGATTGCTGAAAACATCCTTTGTCGATTTAGGCAGCTAGCTAAGTTGTACTAACTGAAGCCCTCCACTAACAGTTTCCACTGCTGCTCCGAAAGTCGTGCTTCACATTTGGGCTGTGGCTATTTCACGGTTTTGCCAAAAGCTGGGCGACGCAGAAAGGTGACTTGTTGTTGGTTTTTAAAAGGAATAGTTTGACATCTTGAGAAAATTCTCTTCATCAATCTATCAATCTTCTCATCTAACTCTCGGCAAGAAAGTAAATAAGCAGTTTTCCCAAAATGTTATTATTATTATTTTATTTGACAGGGACAGTGCATATTAATAACATTTCTGAAAATATGCGTTAGCCAGAAAGGCTAATTTTCATCTGTAGTCCCCGGGAAGGCAATATATTGGACTATTCTTTTAAGCCTGAAGTGAATATGATGCCAAAGTGACACAGATTTTCTCTGTTTTTAGTTGCCTGCTTGATATCAAATACATTTCTACTGTACAGCTTTCTGTGAACAGAGATAAGAGCGTTATTACCCTTATCTTGTATCATATTTATCTTTAAGAGGAGGTTTCAGTGGCAGCTGTTTCTGCCTCAATTCTTTCCACAGCCAGAATTTTTTTACTGCATGAACTATAATGACAATCTACACTACTGCCTGCCTCATAAGTGCATTATTGTTGTACAACATTTAGTGTTTCATACCTCAATAACAAAAGCTCTCTGCTGCCTTAAAAAGGAAATCCACCCTAAAACAGAATGTACACATGTTCCTCATATGATCTTGGTTTGTATTACTAAACACTGTGTTTACATGCTCGGAAATAGACAGCAGAAGCTAGAAACTCTGGAATTCAGTAACAGAGTTTTCCCACTAATGTTCTGGTCAATAACAGTGGGGTTCAATAAAATATCGGAACATTTTCTTTAACTGCCAAAAGTGATAGAGGGCCTGCTTTGACTGTAAAACCAACAGGATGGTTTTGTTTTCTTTGCACATTTTCTTATTAATTTAATTACCTAATTACATACTTTAGTTGGAAACCAATTCTTAATTGAAAGGCCTAATGCATCCCAGATTTGTTCCTGTCCAATGTCAATGTCCAAATGCTGCTTCAGAAGCCTGGCAAGAAACTACTGCAGGGGAGGTTAACTCTGGAAGTACTGGGATGTTTTGGTATGAAAATGGTCAATTTTAAAAAGTGAATAAATATTGTCTATCAGTAACTTTGCTCTACAAATGTTGGCATCAGTATCACTGATTAAAAGATTGCTTGAGTAGAGCCCCATAGTACCCAGGGTGGATTCGTACCTCCTAAAGACCTCCTTTTTCCGATGTAAAAACAACTCTTCATAACATCATAGAGGTTATCGTGTTGGTTGGCCATGCTGTATCAAGATCATACGAGGGAAGACATTTTCATTTCAGGGTGGATTTTCCTCTTGACGTACCACCTTCACACAATTAAGGCACCTTTTAAACCCCTGAGGGGTCAATGGGTTCTTCTAATAAGAAGAGAAGCAACAATAACAACACGGAACACAGAACCAGACTGAAACAAACCAACAACAACATGAAGAAAATAAAAACATTACGGAATGTCTATGGGAAAGGTACAAATGCCGGAAGTGCCCCGTTACATTTCGTCTCATCTCATCCTTTAGATTTTTACAGCAGCACTGCGCCACGCTGCCATGGTGACATCACAGGATCTCCATGGAAACACTGTGACTGTATCCTGAAGCACCTTGATCAGTAAATAAGGTCTTCCCCAAACCTCATCAGGCTTTATGAGTGTGTGAGTGGATATATGTGTGGTGAGAGTCAGTATCCGACGTTGAGCTTGTTCTTGTTGAGCTCTCTCTCCAGGTTTCCTATCAGAGTGTCGATGCTCTCCTGCAGGTCTCTCAGGTTGACCCTGTTGCTCAGCACTGGGCTGATATCCTGGATCTTCATGTAAGCCTGGTAGGTGTGCTCTTTGGAACGAGGGGGCAGGATGTGGTCGCAGACCCTCTCCTCATCCTTGTCCTCTAATGGCTGCCCATTGCCTGAACTATCACTCTCTACTTGATTCTCCTCCTCCTCGTCCTCCTTTTCCTCCTCCTGCACCACCTCCTCTCTCTGAGGTTGCTCCGGCTCAGCAGGTTCAGACTCAGGGCTTGTGACCTTCTGCCCTTCATCTTCCTCTGCGTTCTTAGGCTTCTCCTCAGGCTTCTCCTCCTCGGCTGCCTCTGTATCCTCGGAGGGCACGTCATCATAGTCTGCCTCCTCTTTGCTGGGAGGCAGCAGAATTTCACAAGGGAAGTAGCTTTCGCCGCAGCCGCTCCAGTCGCCGGCGTAGCGGTTGCTGGGGCTGTCCAGGCGACCCGGTTTGGGCCGCAGGACTCCCGCCATCTCCGCTTCAGAAAGGTTCAGGACCTGGGGGCGCTCTTTTCTCCGCCGTAATGGAGGAGCTGACAGCAGGTCAGATGAGGCCGGAGCCAAAGAGGCTGCAGGGGGCTGGGAGGAGGACTGGCCATATGGGTCCACAACTGGAGGAGCAGACAGGAAGAGAGACAAAAGACAGGCAGAGTTAATCAGATGTATACAGGCCATTTGAACTGATATCCTTAAAGGAATGGTTCGACATTTTGGGAAATACGTTTATTTGCTTTCCTGCCAAGAGTTGTATGAGTCTGTACGGTAAATATGTAGCTACAGTCAGCAGAGGGAAACAGGTGCTATTAGGAGGATTTTTTCACCTTTGAAAATAATATTTCCCAAAATGACGAAATATTTGTTTAAAGGATTAGTTCACCCAAGTTACAAAAGATAAAAAAACACAATTTCTCATATACCCCTAGTGGTATCTAGCCATGCAGATATTTTCAGTTTTATTTGCCAAAGTTTTGAGATATCTGTGTCTGAAAGTCGGTAGAAAAACTGTTAACAGTGAGGTCTCTGGATCATCCTGAATAATGTTTACGGACAGTCACACTGCCGTTGAAATTTATGTTATTTTTAATGCTCTGAGTGCCGCAAACAAAACTCCAGAAATGTCAAAACATAGGCACAAAACCCGAAACTATCCGAAGAGCTAGACATCACAATGAGTAAGTGACAAAAAAAATTTTTTTTTGTCATTTGTGTGAACCGAACCTTTAAGTCTCCCTTTGGTAACTCCATGGTCAAACTGACATTTAACAACATGCCTTGAAACCACAAGCCTTTTTTTCTGTAACAAAACTGATTCCTACCATTTAAAAAAGACCACAGGATTATCTATCGGGGCAACACAGATATCTGATATAAACTGTGGGAGCCCTGATATATGATGCCACACGCCCCACCAAAATAATCCAAATACGAACATATGCCATGCTGTGCTCAAAGTCAGACAAACACATGCTGAAGTCACACCACCACACTCTGTGACTCTGATGCCATCCTCCTATACTATTTGTTATCAACTGTTGACTAAACCAAACTTAAGAATTAACTAAACTGAAACCCTGTTTGGACATTATGAAGTAATCATCTGACTGTGCCTGAAAAAACAAACAAACAGTGAGCACTTCAACACAACCAGCACAGTCCGGTTACCTGTCTTTATCTCTGTGAACCTACACTTGTTGACACCGCTAGCTCTCCCTTACTGGATCGGAAAGGAACAAAAAACAAAGTGTTAAACATTTGGGCTATAAGTCACGTACAAGAGGTACCATATAAAACAATACTGTATTTTAATTTGTCTACAGGGGCATGAAAGAGGACCTTGAAAGCTTTACAAATTTTATCCTCAAAATTATGATCGATTAGGAACCATGTTGACTCCATTTCATTCATCTGGAGTGGCAGTTGCTGATACAGTATTTATGCGCAGCCGTTGCATGTCTTGCAATTCTCCTGAGGCTAAAGACTCAAGCAATTATCACCTAAAACAAACAGAAATTATCCTCCTTTAAGAGGCAACGTGTTATTTAATTTCAGACATGATTCACTGATGACACGATTAGCTGCCAGCAGAGAAAATTAAAGCAGAAAGCAGACAAAAAATACTGCACCTTGTGTTACAACGGGCAAAATGTACGTTATGTGCTGAATTTCTTAAAGTGCTTTGAACAAAGTACAGCTGCTGGATTTAAAAGCGTTATCCCTGCACGCAAGCACAATATCAAGACACAAACACATGCACACACATACACACACAATCTCCTCTCTTTCCTGTCATTCTGTCTGTCTAACCATCTGCTCACATCTACTCACACATACTACATAATTCACACTGAACACTCAACACAATACCCCTCAAGCCTCTTCAACAAACATATGCTCATGCTCTCTCACACTTCCCGTAAATAGTGTCTGATGTCCTTGCACACTTGCCCAAAGACATGCACACTTGAGGCCCGAGCGACAATACCCTGGAGGGTTGGGTATGTGTGTGAGAGGTGTGAAGAGGCGGCTGAAAATACCCCATAATGATTGTGAAATGTTAGGGTCAAGCTTCAGGGGCCGAGGGCTAAGGTTAAGCCTGGAATGCCTTTAATTACAGTCCTACTCTCTGAGCTGGGGAAGCAGACAGAATGGAGATGTCACAGAGGGTGTAAACAAAAGCTTGAACCTGGACTGAAAGCGTTGTCAAGGTTATTACAGGCCAGTATAGGTGCTTGCCTGGTGACATCAGCTGCAGACAGGAGTGCAGAACAAGTGCTGGCTTCTACTGATGATTAAAAACTATTTTCTTCAGACCACTTGACCCCATCGCCCTCCTTCACTGTCTCACTGTCTCACATGCTCTAAAAGATCTTTGCACTTTTATGCTTATCTTTTGAAATTCCACTTGTACCTCACCAGACTACCTGCAATTAAAGGATTCACAAATGCTGACTTAGTGCAGTTGCTGCACTTAGTTTAAGTTTCCCTCTCTGTTTCTTCCCCAGTTGATGTAAAGGAGGGTGGAGGGTGCTCAACTTGAGCGGTTTACACAGAATTGGTTCATTGTGGGAGTCTGAGGATGTCGTTAAATTTAGAGGCCAGACCAGACACAGAGTCGGTTCTTCTTCAGACATCCATCAGCAGATCTGCTTAAAGCTGCAGGTTACAGGGAAGAGCTCCGAGGATTTAAATCTTCCAGGGATTACGTCTGTCCAATGTCGAAAAAGACTTTTTGAAATACAACATGCATGTGAATTTTGAAAAATGTTTGCCTCCAGACACACTGAAACAATGAGGCAAACTTAAAAGAGAATCACTGCACTCAGCAGGCTCAGTTTTGGATTGATGACCGTGCACATTTAAAATTGTATAATGGATTTTCAAACAATCTAATAACCTTTTTGTGCAAGAAAATGTTAATAATGCACAGAGGAAAATGCATTTTATCAACTGAGGTTAGAAAAGGCAAACTGCCAACTACAGTAATGAGTAATGTCCTAATTATTTTCACACGGTCTTATCTTTATAACCTGCACGCAGGCAGAGCACGCTGGTCAATTTTGTAATGTTTTGTTTAATTTTCTACAGTAGCTGATACTTTTAACTGCATTACAGTTGCCACTGAATGGCTCACACATTGATTAGAGACGAAGTGAACACACAATTTAAAAAATGCAACGCCTAAAGTTAAAAAATATGAAATTGATTACTGTGACCAAGACAAATTTTTACCCTGCCTGCAGCTCTTTTTCATCACTCTCGACTCCCTCCTGAATAATCTTTGGGTTCCTTCATATCTCACACTGAGCAGACAGCTGCAGCTGGCAGAGAACAGCTGTGCCGGCAGACAGATGACCTGTGCTGAGGGAAGTTGGTACTGGGTATCTGTCTGGTATCTGTCCTTGGTTGGTGATTTATCTTAAGACTGGGGGGCCACGCCTCAAAAGTTTGGTTTACATTGGGGCTTACGGGCTTGGCTCTGATTGGCTCACTCTGCCACGATGAAGCACTCTGTGGAGAGTTTCATCTCTGAGGAGCCAACAGATGGTGGCAAATGGCTATCAGAGCTGTACTTGTGCCAGTTGTGGATAACCTCAAGGATCAAAGCAGCCCAGCCCTTTAACAGCCCTTTGTAGAGTTGAACCACAGAGCTGGCACTGATCTGTACAAGACCCTCAAGCAGAAAGAAAATGTTTCAAACCAAAAAACCTGGTAGAACTGTATTTAAAATGGCAAAATATTAACATTTATTCACCTTGTTTAAACAAAGACATAAAACAATCACTCACCTGGCCAGAGCTGCAGCAGGTAGTGCAGGACTTCAATGTGTTTTTTGAAGTGCAGCGCACTAGCCAGCTCCTCGGAGTCGATGAAGACTCGGTTGGTGTGGCAGGACGCGTCCTGCCGCTGGCTGAGCAGCACCGGGCCGAAACACACCGCCAGGTTCTGACACGTCATCTTGTTCACTTCCTGGTAGGACGCTACCAGCTTTAGGTGGTCAAGAAGCCTCCGCAGTGTCATCTGATGCACACACACAGTGCACAAACACAGACAAACAGCACGTTATTATTTTGATTAGTAGTTGTAGGAGTACCACTGGCAGCAGCAGCAGAGCTACACTGCAAAGTCTACTTCATCAAGCTATTTGCAGCAGTAAAAAGCTCTTTCTTGTAAGAAATGAAGAAAATTCCTGTGTGGCTTGAAGATGCTTTCCTGACTAATGTTAACAGGAGCAGTTAAGGTTAGTTACAGAATAGCTACCGTAGCCATATCCATAGCATCACAGATTCACCATGTCTGGAGGATAAACTATGTAGAGCACTGACATGTTTACTTTTTAACTGTAAAATGTTCCCCTCAGTACATATCTTCACAATGGGATCAAAAATACTTGTTTATGCTATTGTTGTGTGGTATGTAAAAAGAGAATATTGGCAGATATACCATTACTGGATTGTTAAACTCTTAAATATTGAGTCCAGAGTCCAAAATCCAGTATGAGTCAGATTTCAGTTGTGTCATTTATTATTGATCTGAAAATAGTTCAGTGACAGTGAAAAGGTGTAGAGAAAATGACACCGGTACAGGCTTGTGGACTGTATGCCACCACAAATATCACCTGATGTAAAAGGCTACGTAATAGTTAAACAGTAGTGACCTGTAGCATTATCGTCATGACCATCATTATCTATGCCACAATTATCCCTCTTCACAACCACTTCTGTGACAATATTCCAGCATTATGATGACTGTGAGAGGCAGCAGGGGATGTGCAGTTTGTCTTTCCTCACCCTCTCCACCTCTGGCAGGTTGTCCAGCAGGCTGACGGTGTGCTCTGAGTCGGCCTGGTCGTTCTCGCAGCCCGCTGCTCCCATCCGCAAAGGCCTCGTGGCCATGGTCTCTAACACTGCCTCATACAGGTGCTTGGTGATCAGAGGGTAGGGCAGCTCTCGCAGGTAGTCCTTCAGTACTCCTGAAAAGTGGGAGACAAAGAGAGTAGAGCGTGAGAAAAACTGCTGTATCAAGGTAGAAGAGTGGATGTTAAATTTGTCAGAGAATAACCCTGTAAACAAGTTCTTTGCAGCGTTATAGCTGAGGGTAATTCCCACACTTTAACTGAGAAATACTTCTTTTCCTCGACACAGGCAGATTTAATACCTGACAAATCACTAACGATAAATCTTTATGAAGTGTCATTGAGAAATAAAAAGCTTTCATTTTCCCTCTCTTTTAATCGACTGAACCTGGTGTACTCTCTTGGCTGCAAATTGAGGTCCCATTGTTTCCGCTGGTGAACCTGTGGCGTGTGCTGAGATGCCTGATTGGAGTCGGGCGTGACTCGGCAGCCAAAAACTGCTGGGGGGGTCTGTGACCGCACGTTCACACCTGTGACTTCAGCCTCCCGCAGTTCAGACAAAACCTACGGGAAAACATGAGACCCATGCTGTCTGTCTCCGCTAAGCCCCTGAAATATCGCTGGCATGTCTTTTCATCAAAGGCAAAGGGTGAAAAAAAGAATACATACGGGAATAAGAAAGGCTCTTGGCAGTGTGACAGCTCTTTGTGGTGAATGTCTGCTTTCTATTCCCTCTACATGAAGCTGGATCAGTTTTCAGAGACAGCCGGGGGGCTGTGTAATCAGCAATATTGGTTATGCTCAAAACTAATACACACTGAGAATACCATTTAAAATGACTTAAGGGTTAATGTCAGGTTTAACATTGCACCCCTGTAACATTGTCAGACTCCCAATAGACAGTTCATCACAATTGATAAAGCAGAATCAAATTTATCATTTAATCAAATTTATTCCATGCATTATTCTTCCTCGTCAAAATCCAAAATCTGGCCTGTGAGCCAGTTCAAGCCGATGACTTGTGTTGTGCTGCTGCAGTCAGATGTGAAATACTTTACTCAACATATAACAATCCATATATGCACACTGCACCTTATGTCCAACACACCCTTTGCAATTTTGTTCTGCGATGCTGCTGCTGCCAACTGCTGCAAACACTTGCTGCTGATCCTTGAACAACATTTGACTTCATTTCATAAGCAAGCTCACCTGCCAACAGTCCAATCATGTCGCTTCAAGACGGCTTAACTGAGGATTATTGCAACTTTGTGTTTCAGTCACTTATCTTATCAGCTGTACAGTTGTGTGAGTATAGTGCGTGTTATGAGGTGAATAGGTTTGCTGCATTAAGTTTGCATTTTGCATTCTTCAATACATCATTCAAAAGCAGTTGGTTTATCCTCGTTTTACTTTTCGTCTTATCAGTTACTTCAGCTCATTGCTACCTAAACTTATACCTGGGTAGGTACTGGGTATGTTGATGATGAGGATCTCCTGCTTATCAACATTGCATTAGAAAAGCTGTATGGAATCCTCAAAATTCGATAAAACTTCCTCAATTGCGCAAAAAAAAGTTTTTATGCTCGCTTGAGGTGGTTTTGGCCTTGAGGAGCTGATGCGCTAAATTGGATATGGAAACGCCTTTGCAGCATAAGAACTGACGTAGTGAACATTTAAGTCGTCATCAGCTGTTTCTGCTGAAACGCTCCACATTAATTTGTCTTCGTCTCCAGACAGCATGAAACATGGCCAACACCAGCAGACATAAAAGAACAATTAAAACTTGACAATTGAATGGAAACACGATATACACGAGATAATTGTCTGCCCCAAGCCATGAACATTTGTTTTTTAACATAGATAACGTAATAATTATCTGCTGCGTAGCTGACATGCCTTATCATCCATCAGGTGAATAGCTGGGTATAGACTTAATATACAATGTTTGGCCACATGGCAGCATGTGTCAGAAAGCTGTAAGATGAGAAATAAAAGGAAACAACAGTGTGTTTGGGTATAAAATTAAAACGACATATGTGTCTATAGAAATTCCCAAAGTAGTGGCACAATCTCTTGAGCTTTATTTTAACGGATTCTGACCAGGATGCTGTGAATAGGAGCTCCTACTTTATCACTTCTACATCGCTGGATTATCTCCCATACCCTCGAGGTGTTTTTCTTACCTTCTATTTACAGCAAACTACAATACGATTCACCGTAAATCCACTGACATCCCTTTAGGCCCAGTAAGGAGAGCGGAGGGCACAACTTAACACGCTCACTTTTTAATCCCAGTAAGTCCCAGCTCTGCTCTTTAAGGGAGCCTGAAGCTTAAAGCTTTTCAGTCTATTCCTAACTGGCATTGTGGGTCCATCACCCCATTAATCTCTGGAGAATAAAGTGGACAGACAAATGTTTAAAAATTAACCTTAAATTGATGACACTTAAAAGTCCTGTTTTCCTTTCCAACGGCTACATGGGTGTAAGAGCTTTTGAATATAGGATTAGAGAGTGAAAGACGGATCTAAATTCAGTTCAGTGTTACACTACAAAGTCTCAGATTAGCATTAGGTTCAGTATCTGCACAGCGGCATTCAGCACAGACAAAAACTCAGCACTCATCTGGAGAATGATCTACTGTAAACTTTAAGTATCACATTTACTAATCAAACTCCTCACCCATCACAATATCACAAAATATTTAACAATTTTTCATCACTTATTTCTTTTCATGTGTCAAAAGGTGTTTCCCACTACTTCTACTTGCTTTTTATCTGTGTATGTTTCCGTAGAACTCAAAACTCAACTGGGATCATTTAATGCGAGTTGAAACAGTTTTGGAAGAGCGAGTGAGTCACATAGTCAGGAGTCTTATTAGGAATTTTAGTGACATTTCTCTCCAACTACTACCATGAACTTTGGTACAGATATCCATGGTCTCTAGTTGATGAATCCTAATACTTTTGGTGATCCCTTGACTTTTCATCAGCGCCATAATCTGGTAAAAACTTTAATTTGTCCAATATGCTTAAATGAATGATATTCCCATCAGCCTATACTTTGTGTTTTGTGCTAATTATCAAATGTTAGCATGTTAACGCGCTAAACTAAGCTGGAGAACATGGTTATTATACCTGCTGCACATCAGCATGTTAGCACTGCAACTGTAAGCATTGTTAGCATGCGGACATTAGCATTTAGCCCAAACCACTGCTGTGCATAAGTACAGCCTCATAGAGCCGCTAGCATGGCTGTAGACTCTTGTTACCCCTTTTATGGTGGTTTCTTTGCAATTTGTATTATGTATTGAAAGTGTTTTCCATAGCTGCACATGCATTTTGATTTTGACTTTTTGATGATTATTCCATGCTGTGAATCGGTCCCTGCAAAAACAGGTAAATGATAAATAATGTACCGTTTGTGCCAGCTACCTTCTTAACAGAAACAAACGGCAACTTTGTTATCTTGCTCTTGAAGCCCCTCCACAACTCTTTCCTCTGAACTCGAGATACAACACGTCCTGACAAACACACAGAAACAGACACACACAGATACAGAGAGATAGAGATATTGCGCATTCCTGAGGCAGTCAGTGGTGGCTCTGAAGAAAAACAACTCAAACAAGCTCACTGGCGTACTATGTCAGCCCTCCCATCTCAGGTAGACCTACACAATGACAGCCCAGCAGGGTCAGACTTTAACACTGCTTCAGGCAAACATGCACTTAAAACTTCATAAAATGTCCCTGCAATTAAACGTGACCCGTGTGCCCTGTGAGCCAGCGTAGCCGATCTGTGGCGGCATGTCTGCATTTTGTTTTCAGTTATCATTTATCTTCATCAGGTTTGGTATGAAATCTGGTATGAGCAGAAAGCGATAAGCACACATAAACACAAGATACATTCACTCTCCTTAACGCTCCTCTAGACGTGCTGATTTCTAAAACAGATTACACAGAAATGCTTTGTGAACATCCTGCGGCTTCCTGTTGCCAATCTTTACTGAGACTTTACTCAGATAATAATAATCTGCTTGTTTCATCGCAGAAAAACAGACTGCCTGGAAGCAAAAATGAGCCATGTGTTTTTGTCCTTATCTCAGCAAAGCGAGGCTTTTTTTTGTTAAGTGAGTGTGCAAATAAAATGAAGAGAGGTATCATTTGTTTTTTTTCCCCACTCAAAATGGAAACTCAAGCATGGTAGACCCTCTGACCTTCCCTGTGCTGTGAGGCAGATCAGCTAGACGCAACAACAGCAGGACTGTTTTACGTTAGCACAGCTTCATGATACATCAATACATCCTCCTTATGCCTCACATGCAATATATGACTACTTAGCATACATGTTTAGGCTCTTTCCATTTCAATAATTTTAAAAAATACACCAGCGGGTCAAACCTTGTGTACGTGCATGTGCTTGTGTTTGTCTGAAGTGAGGAGAAATACAGCCATTCAGGTAAATCATTAGCCTGCTATGAGTCAGTGCTAGTGTTTACTTTTGTGCCTTAGCCCCTGTTGGTGCCTGATCCACACACACACACACAAACACAAACATACACGTGCTCAGTGAAACATGAACACACACACGTATACACACAAGGTCATGGGCTCAGGGGTGAACAGGTGTGCTTCCCCTGCAGGTGCTTCACTTTCCTTCACAGCCAAGCTGACAACAAGCACACGAGTGTCTGTTCTCTCACATTTAAACTGTTGGGTTTTGGCTTTATACCAGCAGAGGAACAAACCACACACGCACATTTATCTCCACCCACATGTCTGGCTGATTAAGACCGAACAGCACAATGAATCCTGCAATCAAAAGCAGCTCAGCAATAAAGAAAAACAAATCCCTGAAACAGTGCTTCAAAACATGCAATTAAAGCCACAGATGATAGAAGCTAAGAGTATTTTGATGTAAATGTTTTTTTTTCTCTAATCAATTCAGACTTTCAATGTTCCAAATGTGCCACCAAACACTACAAGGCACACAATGCACTGGGGCACGGCTCTACCTTTGACCTGTTGTTCAAACAAAGTGGAAGGTCACTCCTCTTGTCAGTGCTGCAGTCAACGCCTCGACTGGAGAACAAATGGGGGTTTGTTCTCCGTCCTGCCCCCTCCCTGCTGTCCTGCACGCCCCCACAGCACTAGGGGGGGCCAGAGGAGATGTGGGTGTCACTGCCTTGTCCGGTGGCACAGTAGGGCTTTACACTGTGGTTTCTTCAACTTTTTTTCTGTAGCCCCCTGAAACCCAAAATGAGCAAACCCCATTCCTAGCTCTGGAAACAGTGGCGCTCTCATGCTACATGTGGATTCATCAGATATACGTCTGCAAATCGTTTTTGAGCCGCAGTTTAAGAAATATTCTGACACCCACACAAGCCTGCAGCTCTTTGTAAAGTGGTTGCCTGCTTCCCCGGCCGGCCCAGGGTTCAGCTAATCCCCCATGCGTGAGCCAAATACCATCTGTGTTTGTTCGGCAACAAAGGGGGCACTTGTTAATGACTTTCCATGTCTTCACTGGAGTACTGTCGAGGGTGGGGGGCAAAGTAGGGAAGTAGGCTACGGAAAAGACGAGTCAGGCAAGGCAAATTAAAGACCACAAACTAGGATCAATAACTGTGCTAAACCTTCAACCAGCAGGGCTTGGGACACACTGGTTTCATATTCTGAGGGAAGAGGACAGATATCTGAACCAGTTTCCCATCACTGGATCACTTTAGAAGTCTTGTTTTCTCACAAAGGCCAAACCAGGTGGAGCCGAGGGCTTAATCATTAGTGAAGGTCGCGAAAGTGTCCTCTAAAACCAAACTTTTTCACAGTGATTCATTGTGCATTTGTTTTATCCAACCAGGATGATCTGTAAATAAATTGTGATTTAAAGCTTGCCTGCTAATGCCGAGTGCCATACGGTGCTGATGTGGCTGAAGGCCCTGCTGATGTCACAAAGCCAAACAGCCCGGTAAGACTTTACTGATTGACCTCCATTACCACTCCAAACTACTGAGTGAAGCCTTCCTTACCAGATAAAAAAACATTGTCTGATATTTTGAGTTTGTTTTTATCTATTAAAAATATATGGCAACACAAAGAGCTACTGAGAAGCATCATTAAACGCCACAACTGGGAATTAATTAAGCCTCAATTCAACGATCGAGACTTCAGTGTAATTTCAAGTAGTTGAAAATAAGAAGAAACACTTTAAATACCTATTTAATGAAATAGTACAACAGTTTGGGAAATACATTAATTAGCGATCTTGCTGAGAGTTAGATGAGAACATCGATACCACTCTCATGTCTGTGCAGTAAACGTGAAGCTACCGCCAGCAGCTGGTTAGTTTAGCTTAGCATAAAGACTGGATATAGGGGGAAACAGCTAGCCCAGCTGAGTCAAAAAGGTAACAAAATCCGCCTACCAGCATCTCTAAAGCTCACTAATTAACACGTTATATCTTGTTTGTTTAATCTGTACAAAAACCTACGTTTACGAGGGATTATGTGCTGGACTCAGGATGATGATTTTAGATTCTTGCATTTCATCTCTGAATTTATTAAAGATTTGAGACATCACTCTGACACTGAGTTGTAGCCACTTTTGCAGTCCATATCTGAAATGTTTGAAAGCTTAAAAATCTCCTGCTCTAATTCCTCTACCTCTCTTATAGAATTAATGAGGGGGACCGTAAGGTGTCCATTATTTGGTTCATACAGTGTAAATTAAAGTAGTTGAGAATTAGAAACAGCACTTTCAACACTTATTCAAAACAAAGTAAAATGAAAAACGAACTGACCCACGACCCTGGTGAGTTGTTAGATGATTGCTAGTCGATGGAGGTCTAACTCCACATCACCCGACATATTCCAGCTGCTACAGCAACACACACTCTTTCTAAAGTGCTAACAAACAGATTAACCACAGATCAGAGAGAGTAACTACTGAACACAAACTGCTGAGGATTTGCAGCATGTTACTCATGTTGATAACACCTTTCTGGTTCTTTTGAGTGAATTGTGATTTGAAACAATGAAGGACCGCGCACTGAGCATGTTTTGCAAGCTTTGGATTGAACTCTGATCCCGGGATAATCCTTTTCACTACCTCCGATTTTAAATTAGCCGTGTGACACGCCAGCTCTCTTAGCTCATCCGTTCGCTGTTTATTTATTAGCCTCTAGTCTGACTCCACCATTTAAACCAACACTCAACCTTTGCATTTTAAAGAAGTAGACTAAATAACATGAGGGGACATTTCACTCCACTTATAAATTCAAATTAGAAGGCATTTCTTGAAACATGAGATTATATTTCAAAATCCTGGCAAGAAAAAGAAAATTAAGGTCAATCAATTGGCAGATTTTTACCAAATGTTTCAGGAAAGGGTGTTTTAAGACTAAACCTATGATTATATCCCAGATGGACATTTTTGCAGCACACACCACAAACCCCTCATCTGCCTCCCTCCCCCCTCTCTCTGTCCTCTTCCACTCACTCAGGCCCATCTGCAACAGCAACTCGCTTGGTGGAGCAAATTTAGGCGAGCAAAAACCAACAATCTATGCTGGCCCTGGCCCTGGCCCTTTTTTTCTAACCCGCTCAACTGTTAACTGTGTTCTTTGCCCTGCCATGCAAATGCATGTGGATCAAAGCAGGCATGATAGGACGACGCCTATATGGGGCCTCTTCCCAAAACCAACAGCAGCCCCTACAATGTCCAAGGGTTTCCATGGTCTTCCTCTTTTTGTAGGAGAAACAAAAATCATTTTCTACAACTTTGCCTCCCCCCTCATCTGTCGCACTGCTGGAATCATTACTCAATCCAATGACACGGCGGTTTTTGTAAGCCAGAGACGCTGTGCGATGTGCTTTTGTTACTCACTGTTTCCATTTTTAATTTCACGGCAACAGAGCGGAAAGAAGCTGCAAGTCACAGGAATCTGAGTGGCATTTAAGTTACTGGCTTTAAATAATAAGACCTAGAATTTGCAGCACTGCCTGTGGGACAATAAAACAACTTTTACACTTACATCATAACCAGACTGAGTCCTTTATATTTGAAAAAAAGAAAGTCCTCTGACTTGAAAACGTGACCTAGAAGGGCCAGTACACGGCATGTCTCAACCACAAACCTGAAGGAGAAAGAATGACCTGAATGTACAGCATGGTCTGATTTGTGTGTGTGTGTGTGTGTGTGCGTGTGTGTGTGTGTGTGTGTGGGCCCTTCCCTCAGGCAGCGGCCTATACAGTTGACTGCTGGAATGCTTTTACTACAAACAGCAGACTCCCACACACTCTTAGACGTACACATGTGCTGACCTATCTGCAGGGGACACACCAGTTCAGACACGTTTACTGGGCCAAGGACTGGATCAATACTAAATCCAGACTCCATTTGAGTAAAGTCCTGTTTGTTTTATTATTAATGTAGATGTGCTACAAAGCCTTGCTCTCCTAATTAAGTAACTCTTCTTCTTCTCTTCCTAGCTTAAATCACTTCTCAAATCCTGCAGCTTATCAAGCAATTTGTAACTTTTGCCTAAAAAGTGCTGTATAAATAAACAGCTAAAAGAATCAAGTAATGAATTGATTAGGAGACTGTCAAAAAATGAATCTGCAACAATTTTAAAAAGTAATTTTTCAAGCAAAAATGCCAAAAATTCACTGGTTTCAGCTTTTCAAATGTAAGGATTTGCTGCTTTTCTTTGTCTTCTTCTTTGTTGGGAAAGTGGAGGGTTGAAATGGTTTTTTAGGATAAAACAAGCAATTTGAAGACTTTCATTTGGGCTCTGGGAAATTGTTAAGGTCATTTCACTAGTTTCTGACATTTTAGGGACCAAAAGATTAATCCAGAATATAATCGGCAGAAAAATTGATAATGCAAAACATCAATAGTTGCCACCCTGATCAAGACTCATAGATTTTATCTGGGATCACCTGTTCTGTGAGTGTATCATGTTATAAATGAAGTACAGGTAAGAAGGTACTTTGCAGGCAAACAGAGTATCCTGAGACCAGAGGGACACCAACGCTCTTTGGAAAAGCCATCTAGTTAAATAACCAATTCCTAATTATACTGAGTGTGTGTGGTGACCCTGTGCTCTGTTGGCGTCTTATGTTCTCTGTTACCGGCGATCAGTTTACCTGTGATGACGTTGACGTCAGGATATGTGTTTTCACACAGCTCCACGGCATAGCTGTCTCTCTCAAACGCCTCGCGGAGCTCCTTCTTTACGGCTGCAGATCCACACAGACGGTAGAGACCCACCACCTGGAAACCCACAGTCACACAAGTAGGTCAGCTAAACAAAACGTTTGACAGAGAGGCAGACATTTTTACAACCCTATCGATCAAGTTCTACATGTGCACTCAAACAATGTGCTGGACAGAAGCCAAAACTACTTTCACAGAAAACCCACGTGTCTCAAAACTCTTGTCTGTTTTATCTCTACAAGATGGCAGCTTATGTGAACAACTGACTACATTTTATATATTGTATATATAACTCTATCAGGAGGCCCAGCATGGAGCAGCAGCAGGCTGCTACAAGCTGCTTTGATACTTGCAGAACAACAGAATCAAGAACCAAAAATAAACAGACAGATGTAACGCAAGACGGCCCTGTGCCGACTTTACTGGGATTTCATACTCTAATTCTAACATTTCACATTAAAATCCAAAGTCACAGTTTCTCTCACAGGAACTTTCAAATGCCAATGAATGGACTGACTTATTATACTTAATATTTACTTATTTTACTATACATACCTTATGTTCTACTTTTTATCTACTTACTATTTTAATCCTGTTTTTCTATATCGTAATTCTGCTACTGCTACTTCAGTCCCTAGTGAATGTACAGTATGTGCATCCTGAAAGAGGGATCCCTCCTTTGTTAGTTCCATCTTTATTTTTCCCCATTCAAGTTTTTGTTTTCTGGCTTTCCTTTCCAAATCGAGGGTTTAAGGAAAGATGGAGTCATATGTGGTACAGATTGTAAAGCCCTTACACAAACTTGGGCTAGACAAAAAAAGACTCGACTCAACTTGACTGACCACCAGCTGCCTCTCTCAACAGAGACTGAAGACAGACTGTTATAGCATGTTTGTATTTAACATTTAAAGTGAGACTATAAAACTCTTGCTGAACAAAAGTGATGAAAACCGGAAATATGTAACAGTGGCACAAGTAGAGAGGAGTCAAAAGTCACCATAATGACTCAGTAATGTCACTTACACAGCAATGTCTACCTAAAGTTTGCAAACGTTAACTAACATTAGCCACCATAAGCTACTGGTCAAGTATGGTTGTAGCGGTAAAAATCCTGAGTAGGTTGAAATGAGCAACGTTGTGTTTCATTGCTTATGAACTGTACTTTTCAATTGCAAGAGGAGGATATGGTTATTTCCTCTTTCAAAACATCTATAGTGACTTTAAAACACTGCTCTGCATTAAAACTTAAAACTGAAAAGGTATCATGTAGCATCATTTTCAATACATCTGCGAGCATAGTCTCATCACTTGGCTTATTTGAAAGTGAAGAAAGGAAAATGGGCTCTGTGTTTTGCCAGACTACACTCAGAGGTGTGATAAAAGTTTCACATCCTTATGACTGAATGGATAAACACTGAGCTCTCCTAAAATCCCAGATGACAGCTCAGCATTAAAAATGGAGGCACTAAGCAATAAACCATTAATGTTTCTTTACCTAAGCCTCCAGAGTGTGACCTAAAGGAACTCTTAACAATTTCCTCAAGACGCTGACATTTGATAGCTGAAACTTGGCACCAATGGTCTCCTTGTTGGGATTAGGCCCGGCTACAGACATACCATAATTTCTCCTACATGTGTCTGTCTGGTATGTGGCATAGCAGACCAACTGGTGTGGTTGCCCCGGTAACGTGTTAAGTCAGTGGGCTGTGAATGGCGGGCCGGGTCCGGTTCCACACAGACACAAATGCACACATTTGTACACACACACACACACACACTGCTGGCCTTTCCGGGCTCCAGCGTAGGAGCACTATAATGTCTCCCCACCAGACCAACTATTTGTGAGCTCTCGTCGTCGAGTTGAGCAGTGTTTTCTAAACCTCACACGAGAGGGAGAGTGGAGGACAGATTAGGCAGGGATTTGCCTTTGTGTGAGAGTAAACAGAAGTCACTGGGCACAATGAACAACAAGTCCATTCAGAAAAAAAAAAAGAGTCTCTCTTTGGGGGAGAGCCGAGTGCAGGCGGGGAACAGCTGTTAGCAAAAAAAGAGGGCTTGGACTGCACTTATGCGGCTGCCGGGCAACACAACAAGCGGCAGCAGCCAAGACCTATATGCAGAATAAGGCAGACACAATCACCACAAAACCAAATGAGTTCCCTCAACAGGAATGTGGATGCTCCGTGCTGTAGAACCAGTGATGGGATCAGTTTTTTGTTTTGTTTTTTGGTCTGGGATTAGCTTAAAGACTTTATAGAAACATCAAAGGAGAAGAAAGGAAAGAAAGAAAAGTGCATTTGACCGCACTAATGCTCTTGAGTGTTTGACAAAAGTCAGTCCACAAAGTTGTTTACTTCCTCTAAACATGACTCACCTTTCTAAAAGACACTAGCAGGGAAATTGTGATCTGTTCTCACCTTCATAACAAAATGACAGAACGCCTTCCTGGCTTGAGTTCAGGATTCCCCACGTATGTATGTACATATAACATGCATGCATGCTAAGTGCATGACTACACAAACACAATAATTGCAACCAAGAACAAAAGTAGGGCTGCACCTAACAATTATTTTCATTATCGATTAATCTACTGATCATTTTTTGGTCAATAAAACGTCAGAAAATGCTGAAAGATTCCCATCACAGTTCCCTAAAGCTCAAGGCGACATTTTCAAATGTCTAGTTTTGTCCGAGCAGCAGTCCAAAAACCATAGATATTTAGTTTACTATCCATCAACACAAAGAAAGACAACAAATTCTGACAAATGAGAAACTTGGTCATTTTTGGCTTTTTTTTTTTTAAATTATTAATTGATTATCAAAATAGTTGCAGCTCTAAACAAAAGTAAAGCAGGAATCACAGTAAGCCCCTTTCGGTATGCAAATGTAGTGGCAATTTTATACGTCGGCCTCATGTCTGAAGAAGCCCCCCAAGTCACGTTTCCATAAAAGTAAAAACGGAAATCTTATCAGGACGGACATTTCCATTACACCGAAGCAGAACGTTTGCAGCTCAAGTTTGAATTGAATACGGTCACATTAATGGAAACACCACAGGTTAATATGCAGAGGTAAATTAGATACGCATATTTGTATGCCTTCTTATGCACAAAGAAACTAAAATGAGTTTAATAAACCATAAAATACTGTGAATTATTTAGTTTTAAGTTGTTCAGGAGATTTTTATCATGTCAGATCAGTATTTAAAATGTTTTCATAGTTTTTTTCCCACTCAGTAACCACAGTAATTATCAGACCATCAGTTTACCTTTAAGCTTTCACTCATGCTAACTGCTTTATGTAAAAATATCCAGCAAAAATCTCTACATGTAAGCAGCATATTATCCAGTTTATTAAGAATTAAAGGGGACTCACAACACAATGTCTTGTCATTTTTAACGATGCTTTACTGTGCTAACAAAGGCAGCAGATTTTTATAATTTACCTAATAGACTATGAAATTAATTAGAAAAGTTATTAAGGGATTCACTACTGAGAAGCAGAGTCAAGAGCCCCTCGAACAGTTTTAAACTGCAAAATAATTGATTAATAATTTACTATTCATCGCTGATATAGCCTGTGAGAAAACTCTTCAAGAAATCTTATGTTTTCCAGCATCGCTACCAGTCTCTCTTGTGTGCCACATACCACATATAGCGCAAATATTGCTGCAGCTCTATTTCTAACAGTCCTGTCATGTTTCAAAAGAGCCATTAAGGATCATTTACGTAATAGAGATGTATGTTTGAAAGCCCAAAAGCCATTCCTTTAACAGACAGATGAAGCCAGCAATGTTTCTGATTCCATGTCTGAAAGGGGCTTTAGTCTGGAAGTCACATCTGTGTCAAGTCAAACCTTTACCACGACAATAAAGTGCATCTTTATAGCCATTCATAACATGTCATAACATCTGTGTGCATCTTTTACTGTCATGTATGGTAATATGTATGTTACTGGCATAGATACTTAAAAAAATGTCTCTTTTTAAAGGGCTCACATACATACATAACTCCTGTCTCTGACACAGACATTGTCTGCAGTCTTTTCAAAACACCCACATTCATCCAGCGTCTTAAAAGCTTGGAGAAGCCCTTAGGATACTCATTTCTAAGAGACTCTGAAAGAGAGTCTCCATCAAACATCCACATAATCATTTGTAAAGGCACACCGCTGTACGTCTGGCCTTGCGTGCTTTAGTGACATAAACTGAAAATTCATGTGGGATCTGGTGACAACCCCATCCTAACCCCTGTCTGCCTGCAACCTGGGGGAACCCTTACACTTGATCTCAGACAGATACCCTGTGCAAAGTCTACTCTGCATCTCTGTAATGAAAGATAGCAGCAACACAGGGGGGAGAGAGTGATTAGAAGAAACACTGTAAGAGACCAGAGACAAACGTTGTCTAAAAAAAAGACGGAAGGAGAAACAAAGGCAGACAAGGAGAGACAGAAACAGATAGGAATCATAATATAGCAAGATAAAGCAGAGTGAATTACATAGACAACAGACAGAAATCTGAGCTAACAGACAGAAAACTGGTGGTAAGTAAGTAAGTTGGCTACAGTACAGTCTAGACAGCTTCTCCAGAGTGACAGACGGAGATTAGAGGCCACAAGCAGCCTGGCATCTGGGAAGTGCATGCTACAACACACTGTATACTGTATGTATCTGGCAAAAATAAGATTTAACAAAACCAAGTGTCTATGTGTATGATACACAGACTCATTCTTTACTAACAAGAAAAAAATGTAATGAAACCGAACTTTTGATTTGACAAACCACTGGTTTGGTTTGGTTCAGCATTTTGGCCGTCACCATCTTGGTTTTTTGGAGCCAGAAGTGACCATATTTGGACGAGAGGGTGGAGCTGCAGCTGCATCTGAGAACCCGAGGACAGCACCTGGCTCCTGGCTACGCTGTGCAAAGTCGCTGCTAACAAAGTTAGCTTGTAAATGTAGGCTACTTACTGGAAACAATTAACAGCTGACTCTTTAGAGTGTCTTTTAGTACAACTGAATGCCTCTATCCTGATTGACAGGTCTGGCCATTAGAAAGAATAAGAAGCACTTCCGCACTGGCTTCACTTTTCAGATCTGTAGGTTGGTGCTTGTTTGACATCAGCAAATAATATAATTTGCAAACTTTGAAATCAGGTTTGCTGTTACTACTCCTGCTAGAAGCCCGGCATGCTGCACAAGTGGCCATGGGCGGGGTCTGATTTGACAGACAGACAGGCTCCTTGGAGAGGCCTGATGTTTGCCTTCTGGCCCCAGGCACCCGCTGCCCCTGGCATGCCCCCCTAGAGTGATCAGTCAGGAACAGTGGCCAGACACTTTTACTGCCCCTGTCTCAGCTCTAATTAGGAGAAACTCCGCCACCTCTCTCCGGGCTTCAAAGAGCACATGAGACATGGGGGGGGGGGACAAAACAAGAGATGATCACATGATCCAGGGGAACACTCCACTCCACCATCGTCACCACCACGTCAGCCTCTCTGAGTCTCTGAGTCTTTCTCCTCTCAGAATAAAAGAATTAGTCGCCCCAGGAAGGCTCAGAGACATCATGAAGTGCGGTTCATCTCTTCTATCCATTCTGCTCATGCCAGTCATCCAGTATTATAACTGGCTGCAGGGCGAGCACTCATCTCACGGCATACTGAGCTAAAAGGATGCTATGAATGTGGGATTATTTTCCCTTCCTATTCTCTCACTCTCATACAAAACATGCATTATATAATTGTATCCTATACCAGCCTTCTTTTCAAGTGATGTTTTCAATTGACAGAATAGGATTTGAATGGCTTTCATCCACATGTACTGTAGTATATACATATATGTATCATATAGACCTGAAATTATTATTAGATGATTAGTGAGGAATTGCTCCTTTTCTCTGTTTTATTTGATTGTAATATTGGACTGCTGGTCAGATAAAACAAAACATTTGAAGACGTTGAGCTCTGGGAAATTAATTAAATGAATTAGTTTCACTATGAATTACTTCTTAAATGTGAGGGTTTGTTGCTTTTCAGTTTTATATCATTGTAAACTGAATATGGTTGGGTTTTGGACTGTTAGTCAGAAAAAAAAACAAGCAATTTGAAGACATTACCATGGGCTCTAGGTATTGTGATGGACATTTGTCACAATTTTCTGACATTTTACCGTCTAAACAATTAATCGATTAATCAAAAATATGACAGACTAATCTACAAGGGAAATAAAAGCTGCAGCACAAATCATGACCAGCAGAAACATAGCTTGCCACAGTGTCACCTGGTTGACTTGACTCACCTGGCAGCCTCTCTTTTCGATCTCATTGATGCACTTGCTTATAAGCAGCGGCACCATCAGTCCCGTGTTCTCCCTCTCCACCACCTGCCACGCCTCCACACCAAACACCTGGGGATCCCTGTCTCCATCTGGCCCACCATCCAGCGAGTTCTGCCACTGCTCCATCAGGCTCAGCTTGACGTAGATCAGCCCCCGCGGCTCCAGCTTCACCGCCAGCTGGTGGCAACGCGTCACCCGGAAGAGCGCGGGAAGAACCACCGTGCCATGGCAGCAGACACGGTTGCGTCTCGGCGTGGGCTCCCAGCTGAACACTACCAGCTTCAGGTGCTGGGCGTTCTCCAGCTCGATGTTGAAGGTGTGGTCCATATCTAGGAAGGTAGTTCGGCATGTGAGGAGAGCGGTTCGTGCTTTATTAACTGAGTCCACTTGGATGGCACAATAGACATCTCGAGAGTCAACGCGTGGAGGTTTGAGGTCCTCAGCACCATAAAAGTGCAGGCTCATCAGTCCGGAGATGTACTGGCTGCACTTGGGCTGCTCTGTGAAGCTGTAATGGCGGAAAGCATCAATGTCCAGCTCCGTGCCATTGAGTCTGGAGCTTCCGCCTGCTCCTTCCATCTCCTTGCCTTTCCCTCCCTTCCCCTCTGCAGAGCCGTGCTTCCCAGATTTGGCCACCAGCTCAGGTGAGTCACCATCACTGAGGTAGCCACCTTTACTGGCGGACTTCGAGCTGCCGTTACTTTTCTTCTTGCTGAAGCTGTGCTGTGTGACCACGCTGCTGTCCAGGTGGTAGCGCGAGATCACGTTACGGCTGGCCTGCCCACCCCCAGATGCAGCTAATCTGGGAGGGCCTGAGAAATGGGGGACAGCCTCCGACCCACATCCGTTGTTTCTGGGAGAATGGGCTCTGGGCTCTAACTGACTGCTTCCACTGGCATTGTTGCTGTTACTGCTACTCGGGGTCCCCTTGACGCTGAGTTTCCGGCTAAGCTCCGGCAGCTTCTTCATCTTCATGGAGATCTTCCTCACGGTGCGCGGGGACTTAATCTTGTCTGGGAAGGACCAGTTGATGGAGCTGCTCTTCTTGGCCGGGTGTGGGCTGGAAGGAGGGGAGCTGACAGCATTGGGCAGGTCAGGACCATCTACAGAGGAAATAACAGGGCAAGAGAAAAACTAATTAAAAGGGGAGCCTGAAGCATTTTGAATTTTGATTTTTCTTTGGTTGAAAAGTTCAAACATTTTTACTGCCAAATTCTTTGGCAAGAAAAATATTTAGAAAGCAATTTTTGGATTACTGTCAGGAACAAATGGGTACCACCAGTCACAAGTTCTTAAAGTCACTGTAATCGCTGGTTTCACTAGACAGTCCACCTCACTCCCATGATTACAGGTAACTGTTCAGATGTCCAGTGAAGACAGACAGGAAAAAGAAGACTAAAACCAAAGGCAAAGTGTGTGTGAGCCATAATTTACAGTCTCTCAGAAAAGCACTACACCTTCATGGCACATCATCAAGTGATTAGGTTTACATGCAACCCAGTAATCCACTGGCAGAGATACATTCAGCAGGCAACGCTTCATAAACACTTGAGCACTATATAACACAGTTACAGTCTATATATGTAAACCTAGACAGTGATTTAGATAATTAACAGTTTAAAAGAAACAAGTTGATGAAATGGCGCCGATATCAAAAATTCACTTGTTCACAAAGAGATTCCATGAGGCCCCTTTGCTTAAAGTGGGCTTCATTCAATCAAGCACCAGAGAAATTGAAATGTCTTTAGCTGCAGCTCCAGGAAAAACAGTGGTTTAAAAGCAGGGAAACGTCTGTCTAGAGACACCAACTGCTTCAGGGCTGAGCTAGAATTACTCAGTCATTATTCAAGTTGAAAATGTCCATTTGGATTGGACCTTGTAGGCAGGTCTCGCCTAACTAGATGTCTACAACATGAAATTTCAGGGTCTAGAGTTCAACGCAGGAGTGACAGCCATTGTTTAGTCTGAAGGACTGAGCTGTGGCTATAAGTTTTATCCATGTCGTTGCTTCAACAGGTCGCTTACCCAACAAGAGCTTTTCTGTGACAGGGCTATTAATCTTATAAAGCTGCTGTAATCAATAGTTTTATATCAACAATAAATCAAATGACCCGTGTAATGTGAAATGTGTCACTCGTAGTGACAAACCCACAGAGAATTACCCACAGATTCTGCAGTTCCCCTAAGCGCCACAGAGCTTTTTAGTGTCTTTCAGCTCATTGTTTTGGTTTTAAGGCTCGCAACTGTTTTGGTTCACTTTCACCGCTGTCAGCATAATTTTCGGCTGCAGCAGGCAGCTGTTTTCAGCAAAAAAGCTCTAAAAACTCACTGTTCGCTATCTGCCCAGCACCAAACAGCAGACAAAGTTAGAATAATCAGCGAACATAGTTGAGTGTTTAGCAGCTAAAGAGCCAGATATTTCCCTCAGGAGTTGGTGGAGACCAGAACAGAGCTAAAAGGAGAGTAAATATTGGATTGACATTCATCTGGTGGATAGAAACACTCCAACTCCAAGTGAATGCTAATGTTAGTCCTTATTAGCTAGGTATGTAAATATGTGACTGTTTGCTAACGAGTTTGCCATATCAACTTAAAATGTTGTTAGTGTTCACATCTTGTTTTCCCCAAATCAATGCAGGTTTAAGATCAACAATTGCTGTCACTATTAATAATCTGTACATCTTGCATGTCTACATGGTAATATCACTGTTAATATGTCTGGATATTTTATTTTGTACACCCTCCATCCATTAGTATGTCCTATGTGCTGCTATGTATATGGTATCACTGAAGTAGATGCTACCCTTTCAGTCATTTTCCATGTTCAAATAATCTATCTGGCAAGCATAGAGAAAGCGGTGGCACAGAGCCAGCCCCGATTTGTGTGATTAAAGTGGAATTTGTCAAATTATGGGCATCCCGCTATTTGCCCAATGGGAAGCTTGAGCCTGTTTCAAACAGGAAAATAAGTATTTTCTACATTCAGCGCTCTTTTAATAAGATTTCCTCCGTGGCTAACCTGCCTTTTTTACACTTTAGAGGGAATACCTCGCTGCATGGATCCATGGGAGATTAAGGCTGGACCACATGACTCCGCGGGATGAATTTACCTTCTGTAGGCCTTTTGAGGAGTGGCCTAGATATTAAACAAGACACTAAGTCTAGGGGCTGATGAGCTATTTAGACATTTAATACATTCATGATACAAACTTTTGGATTTTGGATTCCCACTTCAAATATAAAAGCTTTGTTGTATTTATCAGCTAATTACTTTCTCTGAATAAACCTCTGAAACAAAAGAGTGATTCTGTAAGAGAGAGAGAGAGGGAGAAAACAGAGAGAGGATACAAAGTAGAAAGAAGAGAGATTGACCCTGCCAACATCACCAGCTCTATTTTCAGAGGGGACCTGCTGTGCTATTCTGGGGCGAGGGCCCGCAAGTGAAAAGAGGGAGGCAGAGGAGGTGCAACAGGATGGAGAGAAGGGTAAGATGGGGGGCAGGAGCAGGGCAGGGTGTAGCCAGCAGATGGGGGACAAAGGCGCCCCTTGTCCAGGCACTCAGAGGTCTGGATGGTCGACTGGAAGGCTGGCAAGCCGGCTGGTGAATGTACAAATGAACATGGCTGTTCTCTCACATTCCTCACCAAACCATGTTTAGCCTCCTTTTCCCCCCGGCTGAGTAGCCGGCCCTGTCACAGCTTCCTGCCAATAACAGACACAGAGGCGCCCTGAGAAGGGGAGAACATGGGTGGAGAGCACCGGAGGTGCAAACTCACCAAACAACATCTGGGGAGGGGTCGAGTACACAGAGAGCTCTGGTCAGGTCTGACACAAGGTTTTCAGGAGTGAAATTCCTTGTACATGAAACACAGTTTAACTCATTTTTTTTAGTTCTTCTATAATTTTAATTTCTCTAAATATTGTACTGAGTATTAATTTACTTTAATGTAGATAAGTAGAATGTAATTACAGTAGCTACAAAACTAATGGATCAGAACTGCTGTTCATAGTGTTTAATAGTAGTTGGTACACATAAGACGACATCAGATTTAAAGAAGCTTTAAGTAACCATAGAGGATGCCATTGTTCATTTACAGTGATTACACTCCTGTTTCTAGTTTAAACTGGTAATAATTTATTAATGTGAAAACACTACATGTCGGGGCCAGACAACATTATCATTTATTAACTTTCAGTGGAATTGTAGCATGTTCATATGATCCTGTACTCATCGTCCAATTTAATGACTCAAATCAATCAAAAATTGACTAAAGGAGTTTGGAGAGTTCAAGAGTTTTGACAGGAATAGTGTATAACAGAGGAACACAGTTCATTGCACTGAACATACATTTTATTATGTTTTAAGTGATTTTGCACATATTTTCCATATTGTGATTATGGTGGGATATTGTTTGAAATTGGTGCCAATAAAATACTTGAGTTTCAACACCAAAACAATGATTTTATTTAAATATTTTAGTCTGGAGAATATAAACATAATTTAACTTTTTGGTTTCATTTAGCAAAACATACCTGTCAAATGCATCAGAGTTAAATGAAAACTTAAGTAAAATGTAGTCTAAAGTATCAAAAGTTCCCTGATTTAGATCAGACAATATCTGAGTGAAGAAAAAGTCAACAAGTGTAGGAGTACGACCACACATTCTACATCACACTTTTCAATACTTAATGGTACGGACACATTTTGGCTGGTACTCAGAAAGTACTCAGGTTCAATACCTAGTCCTAATCATGATATATATCAGTATCAGAATAATATTATGATATTGATATGATTTCAATCAAACTGCCGTGCCATACTACATGTGATACCTATAATAATGAAGATACACAAACATTTTCCACTTTGATTGCTGAAGCTTTGTTAGTAAAAAGACTTTCTGAGTCTTATGACCAACATCAATGCCCATTTACTTGACTATCTCATACTCTCAAATACGCTCATCTCACATGTAAGAGCCTTCAAGAGTAAGAATCAAAGCAACTTCCATCAGAGTCCTGCTGCTGTCCCATTTATTTGATAATCAGCATGAACTGGGGCAACGTCCACTAGCCCTGGAAGGCAGATCTGCCTCTGACAAAGTTAATGACTGTTGCGTGGTTAATGACCGTGGCTTCACACACACACACAGACACACACACACACACATGCAGCCGAGTCCTCTGTAGGCTTTGGCCTTGTGGCAGCAGCCAGGAGAGTAACGTGACACCTCACTAGTTGAGGTTCAGGGGCGATGGTTTGACACCCAACCCTCCAGGGCTATGTTCCTGGGTCAAAGGGCAAAAGGTCTGCATTTCTCTGGGTGACACCTGAGCCGGGTAACTGTGTCCACCCCCAGCACTTTAACATGCACTCACCATATTACTGTGACACAAAGAGAGAGTGCATGTAAATATGCGTGCATAAACACACGCACACACACATGCCCTCCCTGACCCTGCAGCCCTCCTCAGGCACCGGGCCACTGACACCTCTTAACAAAGCCCAGGAATTTATGACGAGGGCTTTTCACAACACTGGCACCAGACAGGTGCAGGAGGAGGGTGTGTGTGAGGGACAACCTGATCATTATCAAATGTGCCTGATATTTGTTTCTACGATCTTCTAGAATGAGCCAAATTGTCACTCTAGCCGACAGTTGGATAATGTAAAATGTCCTCAAATGAAACTATATTAGATGCCTGGGCTATAACAATGTGAGTGTGTGTGTGTGAGAGAGAGAGACAGACACTGAGCATACTCTGATAAGCCTTGGAGGGAGACAATAATCTGCTGTCCCTGATTACCCCTGTAAAACCACTTGTATTCACTTGAGTGTGTGTGTGTGTGTGTGTGTGTGTGTGTCTGTACAAGCATGCCTGCCAAATGTGTGTGTTAAATGTAAAAACAGAAAGGACCAGGGTGTGCTGACAAACAAGGGGAGTGTAAATAAACCGGTGAATGGCATACTTAGTTTCTTCACTCGGTGACCGAGGCCGGGCTCTGCGCTGCTTCCTCTCCTTTTGGCTCTAAATCATTCAGTGCTGGAAGGCCTTTCAGGGGCTGCAGGAGCCCGGCCGTTTCATCACAATGGTTACAAAACCCCTGCTAATATATCCAAGCATGCAGGCCTTCTCACTAGCACAACATGGCCCCCTGCCAAAGCAGCCCTCATGTAGCCTAGCTTGCCTACCACTGCAGGCATTCCTGCTCTGCTGTAACTGTGGCTGCTAATTCTAGACAGCCTGCAGCCACACCGGCCTCGCAACAAGGCACTAACAGCTATGTGATGAGTGTTGACGAGTGACTTATTTTTATCTGAAAACAAACCAAAAACATTTTCAGTACTACAGTCTTAATTTAATGATTAATTTAACGATTTTACAATGAAACAACATTAAATTACTGCCTTATTGCAATGAAATTGTATCAATAAAAATGACTTCATCACACAGAATGAGTGAGGAATTTAATGCACAAAGAGGCAGCGAGATGCTATAGATTACCTTATGGAATAAAATATATATTATATATATATATTGCTGAAACAAAACAAAAAAAATAGTTAGACAAAGTTAGTGGAGGTATCCCAAAAAAATTATATAAACTATATATATATATTTTAACAAAATTCTTCTCCCTGTCCAAACCTGGTGCCTACATTACCCACAATGCAGCTCAACCACCGACAGCTTAGGTGGAAATTCAGATGTGTTCTAGCAGCAGCTAATGTAGCCTCGAGCCGCTAGCCTCAAGCAGAGATGAGGAGCGGGCCACAGCAGTTCTGGGACTGGTGTCATCAACGGGTGTGGTCATCCGACTACACTGACCACCTCCTCTAAACAATTTCCTGTATTCTCTGGTTCCAGCTCCTCAAATGTGAATATTTACTGCTTTTTATCAAAGTTAACAGAATATTTTTTTGGTTTTGGACTGTTGGTCAGACAAAACAGGCCACATGAAGACATCACTTGGGCTCTAGGAAATTGTTGTGGGCATTTTCTCCTTTTTTCTTTTACAATTTAATGGAAAAAAAGATTAAACAGATTAATCAATAATGAAAATAGTTGTAAGTTGCAGCCCTAACTAGTAGTGCTTGGGGGTTATAAACACTCTTGGACAACCTATCATCAAACACGTGGTCAGGATCAGATTCTCTACCAACTAATCTACAGATACTATTGTGACTGATCCATGCATGACCAATTAAGGAAGGATTATGCATTAGTGTACAGAGATAAAATTATTTACACATCAAAACAGAGACCAGAAAAGTTTTCTACAGCTGCTCTGGTGATGAAATGAAGAACAGACCAGAAAGAAAGAGCCATGAGAAAACTATGTGACCCGAACTTCACATCTAGTTCCAAGTGCTACTCTCACAACGTTGCTCCTCTGAGTTGTTGACTTCCTCCAGACCCAACCGTGCAATCGTGAGCCGAGATTAGATTCCAGGTTTCAACTCAGAGGCTTGAACTCTCATGTAACTTTAGCAGCCGGGGCCAAATCTCAAACGCAGCAGCCAGCGTGACCAAAACAACCCCTAGAAATAGCTCTGATCCCATTCTGAGCGCCGGCCAAGTCAGATTCCCCAAACAGGCGCTAAAGGGAACAAGAGATTGGGAACACACCATGCTCACCACCCCCAAAAGTCCATCAATCATTCTTCTCCATACAAATAGAGCATTCAGATGGACAAAAAGTCAGTCAATAGGCAGCACACGAGGAGTCTGGAGTGTATCCGGTGAGGGAAAAAGAACCAGCCAGCCGAACAGAGGAAAGCTATAGTCGCAGAGAGTCATCTACATCTGCACTGCTTCATTAATTCAGCAGACGCTCTTATTCGTGCTCAATCAACGAAAGGCCTGTCAAATTTTTAGCCCTGCAGATGAAGTGGAGTCTGTATGACACAAAAGATGGGACTAAAATAGCGGAGTTCAACACTGTGGCTGCACTCCTTGTTTTTTTGTAGTAAAAGACAGCTTACATCAAAGGCCATTATTCTCATGGAGGCGTGGGTACATGTATAAAAATGTGGTGAGGCAACCCATGACGTGGTATCCCAAACGCACGTACAGTAGATGCGGCAAAGATACAGTTCGCTGTGGTGGTAATGATGTTAATACCAACAAACAAGTGCGTTTAGTGAGGTTTAGTTTGGTACATGATTTCCTATTCTGATATTTTGGTGCATGCTTTCATGAAACATTGAAAGACTACTATACTTTTTTGCTGACCATTTTCAAATGCTTACATTTCATTGATTTTGGATGCATTCTTGGTTGCTGTTCCAGGCAGCTATGGTCTTCTGTTAATTTATGTACTGAATAAAAAACAACGAAAACTCTAAATGTCTAAATTACTCTGAAACTTACTTGAGTTGTGTAATCCATCCCATTGAACATCAGGTTGCATTATCATTGCTTGGTAAAGTACTCCAAGCCCAGGCCAATTTGAAAGGTCTGCACTATATTACAATAACGTTAACATTACTTTTAGTTTAACAAAGAAAAAGCAGACTTGATCTTTACTGTGAGAGATCACACTTTCATACCTTACTAAAATGAATGGAAGCCAATGGCTGCCTGAAAACTGAAAAAATACATTCAAAAACCTAAAAAGTTCACAGCATGTTTTTCAAAATGGTTAGTTGTGATGTAAACTATATGACAGTAATTGTAAATAGGCTAAAACATGCAAAACAACTGGTATGACCCTTTAAGTAATCAATTACTTTTTCAGTCATATGAAAAGTGCAAAATACTGTAATACTGTTGTATTATGATTTTCTTTGGCCTAAAGAAATAGATTTGATTCCCTTATAGAGTCATTTCCACAGCCAGAACATGGCAAAGCCTCATTCTGATCAATAACCTTCCAACCGCTGCAGATATTTTATATATAATTTGTGCACTTATTTCACTTTTAAGGCATACAGAATGCTGTCTGGCAGTTTGTGAGTGGATAGCTGGTATTTCAGTGTATTTGAGGCCAAAAAGGTCCAGTTTATCTGACAAATCAGCTGAAAACACACAAAATGTTTCGTAGGAATGTTGTCTTTGTAATTATCCATGTCCCCAAACAGGCCCTGTTTGACCCTGTAGTGGAGAGATGGGACACTGACTGCATGCAGGGTGGAGTGAGCACCCACAGCAGGCTCCTGCCCACCATCCTCCAACCCTCCCTACCAGTGTGAGTGGAGGAGGAGTGCAGTGTCATTCTGCAGCCAATACAAACTGAGCTAACAGCAACCACAACACACACACACAGCAATTTCTGGAGGTACAAGAGGTTTCTAACTAAAGGTGAAGAAAGATGGTGAAGCAATTTTTTACCTTCCTTACATTCCCTTTGATTTTAAACCAAGGTGCCCACTGCACCCACAACACACACACACAAACAACAACTAATGAGTGTTTCCTCTTTGATGACACGTAGCCGGGCTTGTTGCCCTTTTTTGTGCAGTGTGGGATGGCGTCGCCAAACCTGCAGGAATCAATTGCAAAGTCAACAGGCAGCAGAGAGGGGGGTCAGTTCCGGAGCAGGAGGGAAAAGAAAAAAACAAAAAACCAACACTTTTGTTCCCGCTTCTCATTTTCACAGCAACCAGTCAGAGCTCCAGTAAACCCACACTATCACAGACCTGCTACTAAGCACTCCCATTAAACAGAATCTTGTTATAGGATGTAAATGAGGCCCAGGTCTTTGAATGTAGGCAAGTTGATGGCAAATTAATCACTTTTGAAAAGGGTAGACAGCTCAGTGAACATTAAAAAAAGCCTTTCTGTTCACAGAAGCTCAGAATACGATTTCTTCTCCGTTAAAACTGCTAAACAAGCAACTCCAACCTCCAATTATGTCCACTCGTCTGCTTACCCAGCATGAAAGGTCCTAATGACACCAGCACATTTCATCTGGACTGCAAAACAGGTCTGAAACCTATCAAAAGGTGCAGGCAGAAATAGCCTAAATTTAATTAGCTCTGTGCGCAATGATTAGTGCCTTTCCTGTGCCAGTACACTGAGACTCATTCGGGACTGCTTTAATCCTAATCCTACAGGGAGAGTCTCTCAGGACGGAGAGTTTTGCTGAGCCACACGTGATGTCAGAGAGAGCCAGGGGTTTGACGCCAGTCAATGAGGATCAAGGAGTTTATCAGCCGCCAATCAAACCTTTGTCCTTGTCACGGGCGGATTTGTTTTGGGAGATAATGCAACACCACGAGAAGTTAAGGCTTTCCACTCTGCCAGACAAAGAGTTTCTTTATATGTACTGATTATTGTTTTGAAACATGGAAATACTGGAGCCTAAAAAGTATATTCTTTCATTTATTGGAATAGGTCTCAACGACTTGTGGTTTCAACTTTTTAAACTGTAGTATTTTAGGCTGAAATTCAGTTATTTCTGAGCTCATTTCAAGCCTTCATTCCCTCAGTAAAACTGTGGCTGTGAACACTAAAGCTGAAGTATTAGATTTCGCTCAGCGTACCCAAACTATTCGCCCTCGCTTTGTGCTCCTACAACTAGAAATGGCTGTTGCGTGCCACAGAAAAGTGTTGTCAAAAGTTGTAATTATAGGCTCAGCTCAAGATGTGCCAATTGGTTGAAACTACCATGTTGCCACATCAGAGAGAACAAAAAGTCGGAAGTTAGAAAAAACAGGCCGAGCTTATTAGGAGACAGGGAGCCGTGTGCTGGCTGTCATCATTATGCCGTTGCTGTAGACCAGAGCTGTCAACAATATCCAAGCACACAAGTAAATAAAAAAGTGCAGACAGAATACTTTAATTCATTTACAGTAATTCTGCTTAAACTCTGCAGGTCGTGAATCTGTTTTTTGTGTCTGCACACACAATAAGTGCAGTAATGATCAGGGCGAGAGGACATTTATTCAATTGAGGACTAAAAAACCACCAAAAGTTCACAGCCCTCTGTGTGAGCAGGCAGTCACAAGTAAATGGATATTCTTTCCTCTGAGGAATGCCAGTTCTGAATTCCTCCTGACTAATGTCTGTCTGAGTTTAACTAATGAGGGACACTGATATGGAGTGATATGATTAGACAGTCACAGCTCCTGTCTGCTCCTATCAAACAGAACAGAACAAGAAAAAATGGAGCTAGGACGGCTACATTTGTTATAGATTTCAAGAGGAATTTTGGATTTTAAACCCACAAAACTTGCTATATCAACTTAAACTTCACACCTTTAAAATACTTCATGTATTTCTGAGTGGTGCCATAGTAAGCCAGGAATTACTTGCAGCTAAATAAGTCTGTTGATCTTTTAATTGGGAACATATAGTATAATTAGTGCTCAAGGTGTGAACAACCACAAAAATCTGCCGAGGGTGACTGGCTTTGGTCCTCGAGTATCGGCACAAAGAAATGTGAGAGAAAGACTGAATGAAGAAGTCAAAAAAAAGCAGAAAATAAAGGAAAGTAAGAATGAGCGGATATGTGTATATGTGTCTTTTTTTTTTGCCTTACCTGTGGCTCGGCTGGTGGAAGGCCCCCCCTCCTCCTGAGGTTTGCACGCGAGCATCTGTCTGTGCAGATGTAGTGCCTCTGTGGAATGTACAGCATTCCCCTGACTCCCATCTCCTGAAGCGCCACCGCCACTGAGGCTTTCCCCGAGTGCCTCCGGCCCTGCGCCGCTGCCGCCCCCCAGGTTCCTGCCACCATGACCCACTTCCCCTCCCCTGCTGGGCCTCCTCTGGGGCTCTGCTCGAGGGGGAACCAGCAGCCGAATGGAGGGTCGGTGAGACATCTCCGGTTCCTCATCCTCTGGGATTGGGTTGTACCAGATCTCTCCTTCATCGTCAGCATCATTCTCCTCGGCTGGGTCCACGCTCCGAGGGTGAGGAGACACCTTGGCCTGACCGACGCTAACCTGAATCAAGATAGAAGCCAATGTGGATCTCATGTCACTTCCTTAAAGAAATAGTTTGACATTTTGGGAGATACGCTTATTTGCTTTCTTGCTAAGAGTTAGATGAGAAGATTGATACCACACTGTCTGTATGCTAAATATAAAGCTACACGCAGCACCCGGTGAGCTTAGCTTAGCATAAAGACTGAAAACAGGGGGCAGGCTGCTAGCCTGGCTCTGCCTGGCTCTTGAACTATTCCTGAAGACTCATTCTTGTTAACAGAGACACCTCGAGGCTAACCTGAGGCAGGTGCAGGCGGACCGGCCGTGGTGGGGCTCCCCCTGAGGGTCTCAGGTGGTCTGGAGAGGGACTGGGAGGAGGTGGCGGCGGATGGGAGCTCTGGCTGCCCTCCTCCTCAGCTCCCAGCATTCCCTGCAGCTCATCCTTTGTGCAGTGATTCTTCCCAAGGGAGCTCTGCTGCAGCCAGTTGCGCTTCTTGGAGACGGTGATGGTGGTGAGCGGTGGCCGCCATGACTCATTGGCCCTGCCCACCTCCCGGCCATTAGCACAGGAGGTTTGGACATTCTCAATGAACACTGATGGAGTGAAGGGAAGAGAAAGAGTGTGAGACTTACAACTAAATGCAGGGAGACACTAAAAAAATAATTTGGTTGGCATGAAAAAGCAACTAATCATCATGATCATCATCATTTAAGCAATTATTGAACTGAATCGAAAGAATATGATGTTTAATCTGAGACTATTCATGTCCTGTCAAGTTGAAGAAAACATCTGTATCAAGAAACCACAGGTGTGGAAACACTGAATAATTCCATTAAGTTTTATAGTGTTTTCCTCTCTCATCTCTGCCTTTCAAAGTCATCAAAAAAAAAGAGCCATGTCTTTGCTTTGTCTCTTTCGACTGTGATATGTTTTATGTCTTTTGTATGGACTATTGTGTTGATTTTGTTTTTATGACCAAAGTCAGACTTTCAATCACACCACCACAGTCCCCCTGGAGCGCCTCCCCTCTTTTCTCCTCAGTGACACTTCGGGAATATGTGGGCTTTGAATTGAAAAGAGATCACAGGGAGATGGAGGGATTTAGCACACATATCTTCCATCGCAGCAAGAAACCGCTGGCTTTACAGCTGTGAAAATAGAGCAGAGAGGGGAGGGTGTGTGTGTGTGTGTGTGTGTTTGTGTGTGTGTGTGTGTGTGTGTGTAAGGGGGTGATAATAAGTACAGCCAGTGGCAATGTGTGAAGTGAAAAAGGACAAATAATGGAGATGGTGACGTGGTCCCTTAATGTCCCAAAGAAAGCATTGAAAGAGCCCCTGCATAGCATTGAGTGTGTTGATGTATTTGTGGATGTTTTTGTCCAATCGGATGGTACAAATTTGTTTTCCTAGAAATCAAAAAGCACCTTTGCAAGTCATCTGACGGGCTTTTATTTTCACAAGGATTGATGAGCAGATGCAGCCAGAGAAAAACAACCTCTGAGCATGTGTGTGTGTGTGTGTGTGTGTGTAAGTGTGTGACAGGGAGAGCAAGGTGCTGAGGGCAGGGTCTTGCTCTGACATGTACAGCAGCGCTCGTGTAAAAGACTGTTTTGATCCACGGCAGCTCCCAGACGAGCCCCTCCACATGCTATAATGACAACTTGTCCTTTCCTCAAGGAAATGAATTATTTTTACGCACGCCAGGCTACATCCACCAAATTATAGCCTTGGGAATATTTTCACTTTATGAAAATTGAAATCTAACACAGTATGTGCATGTGCGACTGTGCTATTAAAACGTGTGAATGAGTCCGCAACAGGGTGTCTTTTTTATATGATTAATTCAGAGCAGTCCAAGAGAAGAGAGGTGAAGTACATTTAAAGACTCACATGGTTTCAAATTACATAACTTCTACTCACTCGATTGAGACTAAGGTTTCTTTTTGCTTGGCTGCTTTTATTGTCAAAGCCCTGATAGCGGCACAGGGAGAGCAGAGGGCTCCACTGGGATTTACTTTTCCTTGGAAGTCCACAAGCCTCTGTGAACACCTTTCCTGTGATCTACAAGGCAACTTTATAAAGCAACTGTTGACTCGCAATAATTGCTGCCATCTCCAGCGCCTCAAAATCCCATAAACACCAACTTTGGAGTTCCTCTAACCACAATAAAACAAATTTATTTAATTGCTGCTCGACCTTTTTTTCCCACTTGAGAAATATGACAAGTATGATATAAAGTGGGATGAAATTGATTCTGCTATGGATGCCATTCCTCTGCGTTCCAGCTGACTATATAACACACTGCTAAGTATATAAAACAGCTTTCAGTGGCAAGAACAGAGGCCACTTTTAAGGCATTCCTAATCTCCACAGTGAACAACAAAAACAAACAGCTTGAACTACTAAAACACAGTCCATCACAGCCCCTTCTGTCACCCGTTTCATTTGAATTCGCTGCCAGGATATAAAGCACATCTTTAAGTATTTCTTCCTTTCTGCTCTGTTTAGTTTAAGTAAGTAGTCAGAAACGTGTTTGTATGACCTGAGCCAGCAGTGTGTTTGCATTAGTCTGGATTAGCGCTGAATCTGATGCTGTGTTTGAGGGCCTGGAGCTCAGTAGCTTTAGCATGTGCCGACTGCTGAGTGAACGTGTAACATACAGCACGTTTCTGCTGCTATACTGAGTCCCATGAGTTGATGTGTAGACCCAAGCTGGCAGGCTATAATAACCTGCTATGATTTGTTTTCAGCTGTTCTGGCCTGAACTTCCTTGTAACACTTTAAACTCCATCTATGAGCAGTGTTTTACTTATATTTGAATCTACATGAGGGGAAACCTACAGAAAAGTACCTTACAACAGTAATGGGATATTTTTTTTGTAAACTAGCCTTGTAGACTAGTTTATAACAAATCTTAAAGACATCCAAAACTACATGCTCTTTATCCCATAATCGATACTTAAAAAAGACAACTTTTCACCTAATGAAGTACATCAAATGTTGGTTAACTGAAATTAAAAAGACACTGGATTAAAAGTCACTTAGAGGCACAAACACAAAGACTACAAATGAAGCTAAAAAGGAGGAAAGGAAGTTTTTGTACGCCCTTATCAAAAAGGAACTATCCCACACTTGTGGAAGGAGAAGAATTAAATAAGCTGTAGGGTAAGGAGAAGGATTATTCGAAAGTGTAAACAAACAGGATGTTGGTTATATAGGGAAGAACTTTTTTAGGGAGGGAGGGGGAAGATTTTTGAGAGCAAGACGGATCCAAAAACTGCAAGACTTTGTCGCCAACGCTGGATCTGGTAATGCGAGACCAAAGAGAGGTGAGATGGTTGCGCATGGAGTTGTTGTCAGCATGCCATCTTCTTTAAGGGGTCTTTCATAACTGGAAGAGGAAGCGTGTTCTGACATGAGCAGCATTCCAGACCACAGCTCCAGATTTACAGCCTCGCCGCTCGTCTCCTTCCACTGTCACAGCACTGCACAAGGCAATAGCAGGACACTGGTTTGACTTAATAAGTGGGATTTCAGCCATTTTCACTGGCGTCAAATATCAGACCATCACAACACTCTCCAGCTCCTCTCAACTTCTCACATCAGCATGTCAGTATTTCCTGCTTTTGATGTGAAAAGCTACTTCTATTTTTTTATTCTAGCAGACAGTTTTTGTACTGCAGAACATTCAGCCTGATAAAAAACAGATAATGGAATATCTGAGTCTGCTTTTCTTAAAAACAATCTTTAAACTACAATATAGAGTTAGTGAGGGGAACTGTTTTTACAAAACAAGCCATGTCTAAAGGTGATAACTGAAATACATTGGACACTTAGAGGAAAAGACACAAAAAATACAGACGCTTGAAATGAAAGAGGAACATTTAAGAGATATAAATTAAGTTTGTTATACGCCCTGAACAAAAATTAACACTTGTGGATGTGGAACAATGAAGATAAGGTAAAACAATTTGTTGATTAATCTATTAGTCGATCATCAGAAAATTTATCGCCAATTATTTTGATAACCGAATAATTGTTTATAATAGTTTAATGGTTTTTGAGAAAGAAATCTTCAGCTTAATGGTGATGAAAATGATTATTAGTTGCAGCCCTAGGTGTAAAAAAAAATGCAGGGATGGAAGTGAAAACCAGCAGAACTTTTTGAACAAAAGTTTTAATTTTCGTTTATGCCAACTAGTATGTTACCACATATGACAAGATGGCAAGTAAAAGTAAGAAAACAGCTCTTTTCCCCTTTGGTTGTTATTTGTCGTGAGAGACTGATGACCATCACTACTAACCTCCTATGAACACAATGCAAAGCAAAAGAGAAGACCCTGTCAATTCAAATTTCCATAACGGCGCCAACACAGCCTGTGCATGTGCTGTGGCATGAAGATGACCTGTTCAGGGCACGAAAAACTCACACCCCTGACCTGAAGGTAACAGATGGCCGGAGCACATAATACAAGGGTGCACGTCTGTGTGAGAAAATAAAGAGAAAAAGAGAGAGAGAGAGGTGGATAGGGAGGAGCAATATGGTTTGTCTGAGGTGCTGAAAGGAATGCAAACTTATGAAGAAAAAAAGCGTATTTCCTGGATGTGCTGGTGTGAACCTGTGCCACGTGAGCCTGACACTAAACCCAATTATATTCATGTCTAAATCTTCTGAATGACTGATTTTTTTTTCTCCTCTAAGACAAAACACTTGATCTACTTTCCCATAGGCTTTCCTTTTATTTCCCCAAATTCCTTTTGCTTCATAGGGGCTCCTCTTTGAGATAAGTGCAAAACACACACCAGCTAGTTTTCTCCTCCTTACAGACAGCACTTTGTTGTGTATACAGAGTTTCGGGCTCCCCCGTTCAGAGGGAATCTTTTGCTGTGTGCCATACATCCCTGTTGACACTCATTCATATGTTAATGAGGATTCTCAGTGTGGATTTTTCTTTTTACTACCAAGGCAGAGCTGAGATCGTCCAGGGTTGCATCACATGTCAACACTTGCGTCCCGTTGAGGCATCCTGGCAGTGCAGCCTGCTAATGCTAATACCACTTCCTCCTCAATAGGTTGGCTTGAAACCCAAATTCTTTTCAATGTTGCAGCTCTTTCAGTGACTCTTCTGTCCTGTCTTATTGTGCCTGTTTAAAAAAAAACTGATAAAAATGCTTCAGGGGAGGGACTATATAATCTAAAAAAAGGCACATGGACACACAGTGTGACCCAGTTAGGTCCAAAACACTGGTAAAAGTAAGACAAGTCATTGAAAGACCCTTCAACACTTTGCACAGTAGCTCCTGATAAAATGCTGCCACCTAATAAATACAATCCAGTTATTTTTACTGATAATCACTCATTTTAAATTGGCAAACAAGTTGCTAGTGTTTGCCCTGCACTCTTTGCAGACACCATCATGTGACTCATATATCTCATAAACCACCCTGGTATGAACCCTGATGCCTCAAGTTTCTCCTCCATCACCTGATCTGTCTTTAGAGCTACCATCCTCCATAAATCTGTCCAAGTACAGACACACCAGACAAGACAAATTATTGTACCTGCACCATCAGCCATGTGTGTTTATGTGAAAAAAAACAACAACTCAGCAGCTCAGTAACAAGGTTTCTGGCACAATGCAGAACGCCACATCGTTCTGACACGACTTGACAGCAGTCAAGGCGGATTATATTACACCTGCACTCTCATCTCATTCTGTAGCTACTTTGAATCTACTGAGCAAGCAGGAATTAATATTATCAAAATGCTGAGCAATACTGCACTGTGTGCCTAATCCAGAGTGCGTCTTTGCTTCATGCTTGTTGTGTTATTTTTAAAGGAATAGTTCAACATTTTGGGAAACATGCCTGTTTGCTTGCCATGATTTAGATGAGAAGATCGATACTCTCTCGTGTCTGCACGGTAAACATGAAGAGACAACCAGCAGCCAGTTAGCTTAGCTTAGCACAAAGACTGAAAACAGAGGGAAACAGCTAGCATGGGTCTGTCCGAAGGTGGCAAAATCTGCTTACCAGCACTTCTAAAGCTCACTAATTAACACGTTATGTCTCATTTGTTTAATTTGTACAAAAAACAAAGTGTTAAAATTACACATTATGGAGCGGAGACTCCAGGAAGTCACTAATTTTGGACAGAGCCAAGCAAGCTTTTCCCCCATGTTTCCAGTCTTTATTGCTAAGCTTCATATTTAACAGAGCTGATCTTCTCATCTAACTCGACAACAACATTTTGGGAAATAAGCTTTTTTTTCCTTGTAAATTATTCTTTTAAAAGCAGTTTTTTTGGGAGACAGAAAAAGCTGTTTCACTTTTTTTTGCCCAATGCTGCTCTGTTCCAAAGTGGTCAGTATTTCTAGACATGCAAACAGGGTATGATTTTCCCCTTAGTTTGAACCACAGGACTTAAAAAAAGAAAAGAATATCTGCCTCCCAGGAGTGGATCTCATACTTCTCTGTTTGTGGTGTCTATGGCTCAGTCTCAACATCAGCTTTGAGTGACACACACACCACTCCTGAGTTCAGGTCCAAAACATGATGCCTAGATACTGCCTGCCTGCCTGCAAGCCAATCCTCTGCCGCAGCACAACACAACAAAACTATAAATCCTGCAACTGCAAATACAAACATGCATGTACACACCGGAGATGTGTATATGCGTGTTCATGTGCACAATATCCTTCACCCACACATACACATATAAGGAGTGACACACTCAGCTGTGGGTTATAATCGACATGTTTTTTTAACACAGTAATTAAAGGACAAGTCAGAACTGAAATAAATTAGCTGAAGTCTAATTAAGCCAATATTTTGTCCTATGACTTCATAATGAGGTTTAATTTCTAAGTAACACTCACGGGGAGGAACAGGACTATTTTTAGAAAGACAGAAAATATATAAATATTTGCATGAATTAAGAGTACAGCCATAAACTCAATGAAGAGTTTCAAGCCAAGACAAGCAATTCACTGGAGCTTTTGAGAGCTTTGGCATTTCTTCTTTTTTTTAAATGGCTCTTTGTGAGGCACTGAGAGGCCCACAGGGGCAAGATAAGCCCAGGGCTGACCTTAATAAATACTTAATCGCCCTTCATTTTGTTCATTCATGGCGGGGAATTAAGTGACACAACGCAAACAAGTTAAACAACAGGAATGGCATCCTAAATATTCAATCCAAAGTCTCTTTAAAATGCAAGTTACCATGGAGCTGTCCAGAGCAAACGACTGGGGAGGAAGGCAACATGACAGTCCAACCCCCCCATACTCTCAAATACACACACACACACACACACACACACACAAACACCACCACCACAGAGAGTAACTGCAGTGGCTTCTCTCCTGCTTTGGATTCCTCTGGCCACAGCTGTGGAAAAGTTCAGTGGGGACAGAGAGGGGAAAGTTGACCAAAATGGGGAAAAAATGAGAATCAAGGGGATGAAGAGACCTTGGAAACTAATATCAAGAAGAGTCCTGTCTTTATCCTAACTAAAAGAGGAAAGAGCTTGAAATGTAAAAGTTGGAGCTATGTTGAGCCAACCGCGGCTGGAAGTCAAACACAGAGGCCTTCCGCTCAGCAGCAGCCTCAGAGAGATCACACTCTATTTCTAGCAGCACAGCACTCTGACAGTCAACAACAGCCTGCGCACATGGCAGGTCATCTATTTATTCTGGAAAACACTGTCAGAACAACACACACGCTCACAGGCACGCACGCTGGCACTCCCAAACACACACATATTTAAAACTATGAGTGGTAGAATAAAAAGATGGTTTTGATCCGTACAAAGCGAGCCCATTTCCACATGCTGCGCAACAAATGTCAATACAAAGTTTTCCACACCGACAGTTTCCGAATCCTGTGATTGAACTGGCTTGCAGTCAATTCAGGTCAGCGTGGATGAAAAGTGCAATTCATTTAGTAAAACCATGCACCACGCACAGTGAAATGGTAACTAAATGTACGTGCAAAATGTGTACTCAGTGAAATGTACTGACACTGCAGGGTGGTGCAAAGCATCAATTATTACAAAAGCAATTAAAAGTGTGTATAATAAGTGGGTAAACAGACTTTGTGGAGAGATTTCCGAGGTCATTCATTCTCAACTTTTAAGCCAACATGGACATGAAGTACTTAGATATTTGAACATACTATTCCATGACAATCTGAGCAAACTATCTGCTGAGGAAGATTGGGTGATATGATTGAAAGCTCCAGAACAGCTACTAAATGGACATTAGTGGTGGTGATATTGTTTTGCCAACTGGGTGAAGTTTAGACCAACTGACATCCTACCTAATCCCTGACTATCTCACATGTAAGTTGCATTTACACCTAAACAAACTCATTTGGTATAACATGACAACATGTCAGTGGATCCATGATACAGTTGTTTTCCTATTTTCACACCTCATCATAAACAGAACATCAAAAAACAATCAGAAGATCATTTGGCATTTTGTACATAATCAAAAGTCATTCACACACACAAACCCCACCACCAACACCACGAAAAATACCACTGCAGCTAGCAGAGGAGAGTGAGTTAGTTGTTACTGAACTACACTGTGAGTGATCCAAACTACAACCTGATGTGCTATTAATTTGGTGTTAAAATGCACCTAAATTAGTGTGAAGGACAGAACCCGCCACCGGTTAGAGAGTCTTAAAGGGAAAGCAAAGAGGTCTGAGGTGTCTCGTCCCTTTGCTTTGCATCCAGAAGAGGAGGCGTGCAGGGTGGACCGCCACCAGACGCGGTTTACTATGAGTGGAGGAGGATGACAATAATCAAGACGGGAGGAAGGAGGGTGAGAGGTCTCTGATTTAGAGGATCCACGGGAGTTGAGGCCACTCTGTGTAGCCTTCCTACCTGGCTGCTGCTGCCGTGGTGACTTGATTGTAGCTGACTTGGTGACCTTGACAGATTTAACCCCTCGGCTGGAGGTCTGGACCCCTGGTTTACACCCACCAAGGTTTGCCTGAGGACAGGACCGGTCCTGGCTTTGGCCTCCACCACGGGGCAAAGACGAGCCCTCAATCCGCTGCTTCATCTCAGAAGACAACAAGCGCCCCTTGTGCATCCACTCTTGCATCTTGTTGACAGTGACACCATGCCCCTTGTTGACAGAGTTGGCCCCCTGTGCTCGGGCTTCGGTCAGCTCCAGCTTGTTGTTGAGACCCTGATGTGTTGATGCATCATTATTGCTGTCTGAAGAACCGGTGAGGCTGTTGACTGAGCCGCTGCTCTCGTTGAGCTGCCCGCCACGGTCTTCATCGCCGCCAGCATCTTGTAGCAGCTCATCACTGCTGATTGCATCATAAAGCACCCGAGGTTCTGTCAGCTCACCCACTCCTGTGACTTTACCCCCTCCAGCCTCTTTTGTCTCTGTGGCCCCTTTAACACCAGGGGCCTGAATACAGAGTGAGGGTCCACCTGGATACCTGATAGCTCTGTCACTAGCAGAGCGGACTAATGTGGGTCTCATCTTGGTCAAGGACAGGTTTACCATACTCTTACTAATCAGCCCGCCTTGGAGGCCTGACTCAAGGTTCCCACTGAGGCAAAGCAGGAGTGAGTCAGTGTCAGACACCTGCTGAGGGCTGTGGTCGCCTCCTGAGGACCAGGAGTCACTGTCCATGTTTTTGGCAGACAACCTCGAGCACAGGCTATCCCTGGAGTGGCTACTACAGGAGGAGGTGGCCTGCTGCTCAGTTAAACCACCACTAATCTGTAGGACATCCAGGTTGATATCATTCATAGCGTTGATAAGAAGGTAATAAGCTTCTTTCAGCTGGTTCCTAAGCCTGTCTGTTTCCTGGGCACTGTCACCAAGCTGTCCTTTGTCCTGAGCCAGCTGTGGCAGCTCTGCAACCTCTGCTCTATCGCCATCGCTTTTAGCTCGCATAGTTTCATAAAAAGGCAGAATCTCATTATCATAATAATCCTCATCTTCACTATCTAAAGTGTATCTGAGTGGCCCCTCTGTGGCGCACAGGGATGCCATGTTGATGTCGCATATTTCTAACTCTGTGGGGAAAAACGTCGGGCTCTGCAGACCGCCTGCAGTCCCCCTAATGTCCCCTGCATACTCGGGCCCATAACTCTCAACATTTCTGATTAAAATGTTTTCTTCCGTGTTTCTTGACGCACCGTTTGGATGCACAAGCGCCGCGCAAACGGGAGAGCTCGTCTCCAAAGTTTGGTTGTTGTCAAAACTCCAGTTGGCGTTGTGTTCATTAACAACATCTACTGTTCCTGCCATGTGCCGGGAGTGTCCTCTGTCTCTGGGTTCTGTCCCATCACTATCGGGAGAAGTAACTGATAAGCCCACTGGTGGCTTACCGACCCCGGTATGCGGTTCTACCCGTGCTCGGTGCAAAACGTGATTTGAACTGTCCCCAAACCCGATTGAATCCCCGACGCTGCACTGTCGCGGGACCGAGACGAAGTGTTTTCTCTGGACATGCGGTCCTCCGAGCGTGACCCCCGCCGATAACGTGATTTTGCCACCGGATCTGGGCCCCTGATGGCTCCTATCTCCCTCCCTTAACGCATGTCCCCCAAACTGCACGTCTCTTTGAAGTGAGACCCCCAGGAGCTCCTCATTAACCCGAACCCTGCCCCCGCTGCTCCGCTCCTGGGGACGTGCGCCGGCCAACTCTGCTGTGCGACTCTCCCGGACTATTACAACCCCCCCAGTATGCACCATCGCCCCGTCAACACAATTCTCGTACGTAGGCCTACTCATTCTCACTGTCGTGCAATCCAGCCCTGCGAGCAATACTACCGGGCGCGCCTCGTCGGAGTCTCGCTGCGTTTGCAAAACTTTTTCTTTACCTTCTCGGCCCCCATTCGCCGCAGCAGCAGCAGAGCCGTATCCACCGCCGCCGACCGTCGCTCCTTTCTTGGATTTCTTCCCCCGGAGTTTCGCTAGTAAAGTCCTCCGCAGAGGATCAGCCATTCCTTTCCTTTGCCCCCTGTTAATTCCTCCCGGTTTCTTTCAGCACGCTGGCTCCAGAAGGGAAGGACCGAGTGGGTTCTCCTCGCTCGCCGCGGTGAAAGCTCGCCGGGCGGACGGGCTCCTCTCCATTCTCCGCTGTCACCTCTGCTCTGTCGCCTCACTCGCTCCTGGCTCACTCTGCGTAACTGCACCACCTCTCTCTCTCCCTCCCTCACTGCTCCACACACACTTTGCCCTTCTCCCTCCCTCCTTTTCTCCCTCTTCCTTTCTCTCTAGCGCCTCACCTCACCTTCTCCTCATGTTTGCAGCTCAGATATTTGGAATATTTTCCTGGCTCAAAGTGACATTTGTAACAGCAGAATTGATGACTTACATTCATTAACTTTATTAATGAGGAGAAGAAACAACAGCAAAAGGGATTTTCCACAACCTGGCAACCCAAAAGTTCTTCTTATTCATGGCTTATAACTCATCTATAAAGTAGAGCTGAAACGATTGGTCAATTAATCGATTCTGCAACTATTTTTTATTATATTATAAATCATTTTTCAAGCAAAAATGCCAACATTCACTAGTTCCATTGTGAATTATGAGGATTTGCTGCTTTTCGTATGTGACCATCTTTAGTTAATTTGTGTGAGCATTCATCACTAATTTCTGACATTTTATAATATAAATGATTAATAGCTTAAACGAGAAAATAATCAAAAGATTAATTAATGAAAATAATTGCCCTACAAGCATTAGTAAATGATTCCTGAATGCATAGGTTAAAACTATATCCCTCTGAAATGCAGTGGAGTAGAAGTATAAAGTAACATTAAATGGAAATACTTTTATGTACAAATACCTCAAATTTATTCTTAAGGACAGCATTGAAATAAATGTACTTATTTACATTCGTTCACTGTATTACATACATTTTCATTAACCATCTTAAAATGTGTGAATGTGTATAAAGGATGAGGATGGTTCCAAATATTATCAGATTGTTTCCTTTTCTGTAACACAGGTGTATAAATGTAACATTATGAGTTTCATACGCAGGATGAGAGTGTAAGTTTAGGTTTGGGTGACGGTATGTGAAATGCAGCTCCAGCCTTCTCTATTGAAATTCAGCACATATTTGTCCCCGAAATGTGAATTAAATTCAGCTGGAGACCAGCGAGCCAGGACTTCAAATTACCACCTTCACTGGTAGCTGTGAAGGCATTTCAGCAAACAGCAGGGAAAACAACTCTCATCTCAGGGGAGAAATGTGCTTGACACACTGCAGAGAAAGAAACAGAAAAATGCTGCGCTCAGCAAGAAACAATAAGGAGGATGACAATAACCAAGCAGCTCTGATTCCCCTCTTAGTCTTTACAAATGAGCAGGATTGTGTATGTCATGAGGAATTTGTCTTTTCATAGTTTCATCTTCATTATTACATGCACACATGAAGGTTATTTTTCATCCTCCAACGGCAACACCAACCTAAAAAGCCCGGCCTGCCACATGATGGATCACTGCCGATTATCGGACTGACACTTTTATCTGAAGTGTATCTTGAGTAATCCTCTCCTGTTTGACCTTGCATCTAACCCCTGTCCCTGCTCGCAGCACAACCCGAGACTTTAAGAGCGACGGAGACAGCAGAGAAAGGAATGAAACATACTTCACTTGAACCTTAAGCCATTTGTTTGCTGTTGCCTCTACTTGGAATGTGCAAGAGGATGAGCTGCTGAAAAGCTGCAGTGGGTGTAAGAGTGCACATGCGCTCTCTGCCTCTCTTAAGGCACGCACATACACTCAAAATACCTACACACATTCTCTCTCTGTGACTGAATCTGACTCCATTATAACCCTCCTGGCATAACTGTGCGTCTCTTTTCTAAGGTACAATGTCTACCCATGACTGAGGGCATTTATTGTCAGAGCCATTCATCGACAGGGCCCCAACGTCCCATATTCACCCTCCTTCTCCCCCACCGCCACCACTACCCTCAGTAAAACATGATAAGCATCTGTTATTGCTCTGCAGGAGCCGTGTAGGCCCTGACGCCTCGGCCTGCCTCCCCATCTGACTGACTAGACCCTGTCTGGGCAGTTATTTACAGGTCAAAACCTGCAGGCTGCATAGTGTGTCTTTGTGTGTGAAAGAGAGAGAAAGGGAGAGCGGGGAGGGTGATGAGAGGGTGAAAACAGGCTATCATGAAGGGCACAAACCTTTGGACCAGACAGAAGTGTTGCAATTGTTCAACACATTCGCTGCAGGGCATGAGCAATGTCTTTTTGACAAATACCGTCTATTAGTGCAATTTTAATGCTGGGAATGTCTTGCATTCCTGAAAATGTGATCTTGTCTTGTGTTACCTCTTAGTACCTGAGGTCATACAGCAATACATGCAGTGATGGGTTGTCCTATGTATGTCAATGGAAAACTGGGTTGTAAGAGATGGTGGTATAAACCTTAAGTTTTTTATAAGTGAAAATGTTGAGGTACTTGTGCTTTATTTGAGAATTGTTTGGTCTATAAAGTCTCCGAAAATAGTGAAAAATGTCCATCACAATTTCTCAAAGTCCAAATTTAAATATTCAGATTGCTTGTTTTGTTCAATCAGCAGTTCCAAACCCAAACATTTTCAATTTAATATCATAAAACACTAGTAAAAAAGCAAATATTCACATTTGAGAAACCACAACCAGTGTATTTTTTGGCATTTTTGCTTAAAAATCAATTATCAAAGTAGTTGCTGATTATTTAAATATCCACTAACATTCCAAATGTGTATTAATCCGCAGCTGAAAATAGTCCACAACTAATGCGCTTTTTCCTCCTGTTTCAGTAACTTGTGCTAAAAACTACAGTGCCTAGCTATTTTAGGAAATTATTTAGCTCATACTTAAAACATGAAACTATATATTTGCGAGCTGTTTTTAAAGATTTAAGTTGGATGGCTCAGTAGGAACCAATGGGCTTGGCACTGTGTGTGATGAGGAAGTGAAAAAGACGATGAAACACTGTCAAACACTTTCATAGGACTTGATGACAATAAGAAAAATGTAGAATAAAGTCAGCCTTATCCGAAGCAAATTGTGCTGATAGTAAATCTGTACATTGATTGCAGGACTTGTAATGGAGTATTTTTACATTGTGGTATTGCTACTTTTGCTTGGGTAAAGGATGTAAATACTTTGTTCACCACTGGTTACTGTCATTAGGCTATGCTTTATCTTACTGTGATAAGGCTCTCCTCACCAGACCTCTTGGATACACATCTTCTTCGTTAGTGTCAGCTCACTACCGAGCAAAACTGGTATGAATTACATAAAACATACACATAATGAGTTAACGAAGACCTAAATGAACACAAAATAACCCCTTGTCAATAGTTGCTCTGCATGCTGACTCAACAGTGCAGGAGAAAATGAGGAAGTTTGTCTCCCTTTTCTTTCTTTTTCTTTTCTCCTCCACTTGCGCCCTTTGTGAAGGCAGTGGCAGAACATCTGCTTAGCTGGCCCCCTTTCAGATGGCCCGGCCGGAGAGTGTATGAGGAAGAAAACTTGTGTGTGTGTGTGTGTGACAGAGAGAGAGAAAGAAAAGTAGAGAGAATATATATGTGTAAGTGGGTGCACATTTGCATGTGCACGTAAGTGTGTGTTGGGATGCGGAGCTTTGCAGCTGTTGGGGCTCTCCTCCTGATGGCTGCCCATTGTTCCCTCTCTCTGTGTCTCTGTCCCGGCCAGTTTTTATGGGCCTTCCCCTTTTCTCAGCGCACACCGCAACTAAATTTATGTCCTGGGACACAAGCCTTTCTCAGGGTATAAATTAGGACTGGATGATCCCTGTCAGAGTAGCGTTGCCAAGTGCCTGCAGCTTTACGTTCCAGATAGTCACATTATTGTCATAGCTATTCACTCATATTTTAACTCAATGCATTCAGATCCACACCTGTGTCTTGTTAAAGTTGTGGATTTATGAGTTAAGTTTTGAACTATTTATCTTGATAGCTTTGGAGTAAAGGCTAAAAATCTTTAAATTGGACCATTTCCATAAATTTCATAAAACAAGGAGTCAGTTTTTCCTCCAGAAGGTAATCCTTGTCAGGGTGAAAAGCCATTTAGACAGTAAGTGGACACTGACGATCTTTAATAAGATGGTCCAGGTTAAATTAATTCTTACGTACAAAGGTTAGTGTAATTTAATGATTCATATGAAAACAAATAAAATTAATTGCAGTGTTTTGCTGCATCTGTGCGATCAGGGAAGGGACAAACATTATAACCCATGCACCTGCCGCATCATAACCAAACTATAATAAAAGGCCAATATCAGTGAACAGATTGGTGTAAACATGAGCGTTCAGTCAGCTGGTGAGAGCAAACATAATATCCTCTGGTCTGGAACCCAGATAAGCTCTTATCTCATTAGATATAAACCTGACTGAGACCTAAATATTCTGTTTGCTCATGTTGGCTGTGACATCTGTGAGTGTTGTATAGAGATACATAGCAAAAATAAATACCAAATAAGGCCTTCTTTGCTGTAGCATCTGGAATGAAGTGTTCCTCTGAAGCACACTCAGTGACTCATGGAGGGTAAATTGAGCGGTCTAAGTCAGGAAATGATGTTTCATCCATCCTTGGCTTCTGTGTGCTGTTGAAACTCCATTCTGCAGTCACTTTACAACTTTTACTGACTCTTCAGCTTTAACTGCTTATAACAGAAGCTGTAAATAGAGAAAACGAAAGCAAAGCACTGATTGAACATTGTAGGACGATGATAGGAAGGACAGTGATCTCACTAGATCAGGATACGATGAATATAACGGAATTGGGCTGCAACTATAATATATTTTCTTTTTTGAAACCTTATTGTTATTGCTTTCAGAAAAACATAGTAGACTGCAAAATAAACGGAATAAAATAACAGAACAGGCCAGGTCACCGGGGGCAACGCATATGTTTATACATAATAAGGGACATTACTACTGCAATTTTCACAGGAAAACAAGTATATATATTATATATATACTTTCCCGATGAATCAGTTCAGTGTTTCTATTAATTGTCAGAAAACTGTAAGAAGAAAAAGCACATTACAATTTCTGGGAGCCCATGTGACGTCTTTAAATTGCATTTTTTGTCAGACCAACAGCCAAAAAAACACAAAGACATTCATTTTACTGCCACATGAAACAGCTAAAAGCAGCAAATCATCACAATGGAGATGCTGCGACCAGCAAATGTTTGAAAAATAACTTTAAAAGATTAATCGATTATCGACACAGTTGGCGATTCATTTTTTAGTCGATCAAAAGACTAATTCCTTCAGCCTGGACGATTTGAATTGGTCAGGAAAACATTCAAACACAATTAGTCGTGTTACACATGATCCACATCTCCACCGAAAAGAGAAAAATACTGAGGGTCTCACACAGGATCTGGTCTGTGTGAGAAAACTTACACAACTCGCTGCACCCACTTAAGCCTGATTGGGTAAACCACAAGACAAGGGTCGAGATAAGAGAATTCACACAGATAATATCTCCTCCTTTACTGACCAGCAGCCGGGTTAGCTGACCGCCGCTGGCTGATTTCTCCTTTTCTGAGACACACACACACACACACACACACACACACAGACAGACACGTAGAGTCTTTGTGTCTGTTCCATTTCGTTATCAAGACAACCTCTGACATGTTTATCATGACAAGAGGTCAGACTGCTTGTCTCTTGCTACTGTTCTCTATCATCTCTGAACTGCTAAAGAACGTTCCTTACTCTGAGCACATTCATCACGTGATAATCAGGCTTAAAATGTTCCGCTTTACAAGTTTATCTTCATGTTCATACTGTCTGTGTGAAAACTGAATCACTGTGCTGCTATTAGCTCACTAACAAGTGCTAGCTTTGTTTCAAGAGAGCGCTCAATATCTCCAAAAAAAAAAATCATTCATTTGAAGAGTTACTTAAACTGATGAAACATATACCTTAGATTTTGTGCTAAACCTTAAGCTTTCCGCATTTAAAATAACGTGATATATATTTTCTTGCTGGCATTTTTGTCTCAATAGCTCTTCAATATATTCAGATTATGTAACGGCTCCTCAAAGTTTCCATTGGTGCAGACAGGCCCACAAATATGGCAACTAATCTATCATTTGCCAAAAAAGTTTTAGTTTAGACTTTTTAAGGTCATTTTATAATAAAAAATAAATAGGCTAATGAGTATGTATATCTTCAGTACTTGAGCAAGAAGTTTCAAAGCCAATTGTGTGATTAAAAGTGTGATTTTCTCTTAGATTTGTTTCTCCAATCCCAAATTTGTGATAAATTACCATTATTTTGTAATTTGTCATCCCCAGTTCTGAATAGTCGTTTGCAGCTATAATCACTGTCTTGTATTTCTGTCTGATTCTGTTCTTTTCTGGAGATCAGATGAAACATTACAGATGTTCTTGGGTGGTAAAGATGGATAGAACTGGTTCTTTGGAAATATTCAGCTGCAATCTGTGGCCAGTACCACAATGTTACAGTAAATTACAATATTATTTTACTGTCTCACCATCGTTTGGAAAATTTAACTTCATGCTGCAAGACAGAAGAACCTGTGGTGTTTTTTGCTTTTTTCTAAAAAGACATGACTTCAACATAATACGACACATAGACAGTTCTGCTCTTAATATTCTTCTTATCTGAAGTGAAACCTCAAATGACAGGTTAGAGGGATCTGTTTGTCTCCAGCTCAACGGAGGTTTTCTTTCCTGCTGAACATCTGTTTCACACGATCGGCATGACTGCTGGTGTGAAAAGCAACTGTTTGCCTCTAGAAAACATCTGAGGATGAGTGAAGTCAACAAGTCAGTGAGTGTGTTGACATGGAACCAGCATCCTAAACTGCTTCTAATTCATAAATTATGATTTTAGCCACACTAGCACCATGGCTTTATGGATTGCAACGTCAGCGTTTTGGTCGGTCCACCACTTTGATCCAGACTGAAATATCTCACCATTAACTACTGGACATTCATGGTTCCCAGATGATGAATCCATACTGACTTTAGTGATCCCCTGACTTTTTTTTCTAGCGCCACCATGAGGTTGACATTGTTGCTATTGAATGAAATATTTTGACAACTACTGGATGGACTGTTTCGAAATTTGCTACAAATATTCATGGTCCCCAGAGGATCGATTCTGTTTACTGGTGATTCCCTGACTTTTCATCTAGCGTCAAAATTTCAATTTGCCCAATACTTTTGTTTATGACAAAATACCTGCAAAAATGACATTCCCATCAGTCTCAGCTGTACTCCGTGTTTAGTCCTAATTAGCAAATGATAGCATGCTAAGAGGCTAATCTAAGATGAAGAACCTGGTAAATATTACTTGCTAATCATCAGCATGTCAGCACTGTTACTGTGAGCATGTCAGCATGCTGATGTTAGCATTTAGCTCAAAGCACCGCCGTGTCTTTGAGCACAGCCTCAGAGCTGCTAGCAGGGCTGTAGTCTTGTTACCCCTTTCTATTAAAGAAAAAGCTCCTCTGCAGCACCAGACAACAGCCAGAACTACATTTACATACAAGACATTGTATGTGACATTGTGCTGACTGTGTGAAAATGTCATAACAGTCGGATAGTAGCAGCTGTAGGCAGCCAGCTCAGTAAAGGTCCCTGAATACTCAATGGCCATCATGAGGTCTTGACCTTCCAGTAAATGTGTCGCAGTGATAAACGGTTAGAGTGACTGACACTTTTCATAGCCCCGACTGGAACAGGAAACAGTCCTGAGTTATTGGAAAGCTCTTGCAATTTAGTTAATCAGTGACAATTGCTCATATCATCTAGGTGACCAGAGAATGTCAGCTGTATCATTTTATTTAGATATTGAAATGTTGTTCAGGTGAAATTTATCAGAGCTCTTTTTAGTGACTGATGCTCTGATTGTACCAAGTGTAACACAAGACCAATATGTTCTCTTTTATTAAATAAAGTTAAGGTCAGCCATGTGGGACATCCAGAGGGACGAAAAAAAATGCTTTCCTCTGGTAACATGATCTCAATAACACAAAGAGGCTACAATCCAGGAATGCTGTAGATAGCATATCAAAGAGTAAAAATTTAGCACCACAAAAGAAACACAAAAACTAAGCAGGAATTTAGGTTTTCCGCACGCTTCTAAGAAGAGAAAATTGAAAAATGTCTATTTTCTGGTTAATGTCCAGCTACAAGGCTGACAGCAAGATGAGTAGTTCTTAAAACACTGAAGGACGTGACCTCGCTAGTCATTGCTCATACAGTCAGCAGAGAAAGAGAGGTTATTTGTTCGTAAATATGATAAAAATCAGTCTGCTGCTGCTTGTTGTGCAGGACCAGGTACGCATTTCAGACAAGGCCAGGCACATACCTGGAGGCTGGAATTTTATCAGAGGCATATTTACCACTATTTCATGTCAACCCACAATGACAGATAGGCCAGGAATTCCTCTGATCATTAAGCTGTTGCAAAGTGGAAAACTTGTCTTTGTTTCAATACTTGAAAAACCATTATATTTGCTCCAATGGTCACAGAAATGTAAAGAATGAATTTGGGAATGTATAGTCTATTACCTGAATTCTAACAATAATAATTTAGGTCATTTTTAAGACTTTGCTTTTCAGTGAACTTGATCGTGAATTTTCTGTAGATCTTTCTAAACTTGTCTCAGTCAACTCAATTCGAATGACTGACAGAACAGCTATCTCCAGTAAATACCTTTAATTGCTTACGTGGTTTATGTAAGATGATTTGAATATCACTAAAAACAAACTATAAAATTATATGTTCACACTGAATGAGCAGATTTGCTGGCAGAAACAAAAATGTCCATAAAACAGCACAGTGTTCCAACCATCTTCTGATACAATACCACACATGCAAGAAGTTTTATTTTACACAGATGTAAAGTGTTGTGTAATACAAGGTACATGAGACTGAATAAACAGTCTGTATGCATCGAGTATCTCAAGAGAACTGAGATGAGACAAACTTCCAAATCGAAGATCAGGGCTCCCTTCCTGACAAACAGTATATACAAAAGACCCTGGTTGTAATTTGGGTGTCCAGTGTTTACAGAAAGTGCAGCAGACTTCACTACAAACATGAAGGGAGTGTTTTCTAGTGTAGCCAAAGAGCGACATCTAGTGCCCATAAGCAGAAAGAACAAGTCACTTTTTAAAATGTAATTTCAACAGATTTACAGCCATTTTTAATCACATTATTTTAAAGGAAAGTCACTGTATTAACACAACACAAACACAGTCATATTTCAGTGGTGGTTAGATATTTCGTAAAATACAAGACAAACACAGACCAAGTAAACCCCCACAGCCACACGTCACTGTTATTTTAGCTCATTAAATTACAACAAACAGGAGGCAAAGCCAACAAACCACACAATGTTCAATGTGTGTCCCTCATTTAAAGTTAAATAATTATTTGTAGATTTTTGGCCTTCATCCCTATTGTTTATGATAACATTTTATTCACCCACTTCTTTGCAAAGACACAGGGACTCAAACAAGAGCAACCAGGCAGGTTTAAACAAGTCTCATTTTACCTTGTTGCCTAAACTGCATGTTTGGAAGTAAAGCGAAGGCGATGCCAAACTGGGACCAAACCTGTCTTATCACTTGTTTAGTAGTAATGCCCAGTACATGTTGTAAAGCTGTGTCTAGTGATATCCCTCATCCCTGTGCCCTTGGAAGAGAGCTGCTGAGGATGATGGCGGAGAGTATGAAAATACGATGCAGACTGTAAAACACCTGAATTTTCCTTTAACTTTGGAAAACAGTCCGAAGGGATTTGCCGAAATCTAAGTTCTTAAGTTGAAAATTTAGCAGTGGGACTGTCATATACTATACTTTATTTTTTATTTTATTTTTTTTTTTTTTTTTTAAGTGTGCGGACAGTCCTTTTAAAACAAAACAAATACTATAATATTGCAAATTATGTCAACATACAGGTAAAATACCTGTTTACGTTTGCAGCAAACCACCTACTTGACCATTGTGCTAATATCTGTGAATGTTCTCGGCTGACATAAAATGTTTAAATTAGAAGCAGATTCCATGTTGCAGGCAGTTTAGGCCTCACTCAATCTTTTGCCTGAGGATCCTTTTCTCCTCCTCCACGAAGTTCTTGTCAGAGGTAGCTTGTCCCATGTCCCTCTTCCTCTTCTCCTTCTGCTGGAAGGTCTCCACTCGACGTTTCTTGGCAGACAGGTCTGACTGCTCGGATTCCTCATCTGATCGCGGTGGTGGTTGGTTTGGGGATTTTGGGTGGAGGGAGAGTGGAAAATAATGATTTTTGAATTACTGAACAGCACGATATTCAAACATAACAGGCTCTATTGCTGTGCAGGTGCAAAGTGGAAAGCGGAGCAAATGCAAGTCTTGTTTTTTTTAAGCTTGTGCTTGTTTTTTTGTGACTCCCAACATCCATTTTCCACCAAGATGGGTGGAGTGATGATGCAGCTGAGGCTGTGTTTTGCATCGTTTGGTACCCGTGACACTGCCCTGGGTTTATGTCCGCTTGCTTATCGCAAATGCAAGTGCACAGATCATTTTTTGAGGCTTTAGTTGGCAAAGGCAAAATCACACAAACCTTATTTATGTAGTATGCTGGGTTTTGCTTGATGTACATTTTTCCATCTAGTATACGTTTAAATGCACATCAAAATGTAATAAGATTGGGACATAATCGCCAGTACTCATTGAGCAGATGTGCTTTAACTATGTCCGAGACAATAAACCTGTTGAAATAGGTGCACCATTTGGTTCACAGCTGCCTGTAATGGCAGTGATCACGTCATCAGTTTATTCACACTGGTAAGAGAGTCAAAAACACCCCACTGTCATTGCATTGCAGGACTAACCTGAGTCAGAGGGTTGCTCCTCTGCAGGTAAGAAGAGGGCGTTGCCAGTGAAAGACTGTGGTGCATCTTCCCCATTGTCCTCATACACGTTGGACCACTTTATAGCCATGTCCATGCCGGGGGGAGGTCCCTTCTTCTTCTCTGGCTCTGCGGTGTAGCTCTCAGGAGGGGGTACAGCGTTGGTCTTCCATGGCTTAAACTCTCTGGCAGGCTTCAAGTAACACAGAAAAGCAGGATGTGGAAAACTGGCTTAGAGAACACAACAAAGGAACGGTTTGGAGAAGATCTAATGCTTTCCCCTACGTAAAGTGTAGTAAAATACAGCTAACAGACATAGATATGAATGCATAGCCTGTAATAAGTACCACACATTAGTCACAGCTCATCTGCCTACAAGATGGCAACAACGACTGTGCTAGTCGTCCAAATACTGCCGAAACGATCACCTGATTAATCAACAAAAATTGTGGTAAATAATTGATCGCTCAAGTCACTCATCAAGCCAAAAAGCCAAAGAGTCGCTGGTTTCAGCTTCTCAAATGTGAAGATGTGCCGCTTTTCTCCGCTTTACGCGTTTATAAACTGAATATATTTGGGTTTAAGACTGTTTGCTGGACAATACAAGCAATATGAAGATGCCGGCTTGGGTTCTGGGAGCATGTGACGGACATTTTATAGACTATTCATTTAATCGCCTAATCAGAAAATGAATAATAATAACAACAACAACAACAATAATCAACAGATGAATGGATAATGAAAATACTTATTAATTGTAAGAAGAAAACTACAGATAGTTGCCTGGAAACCTATTTTAACCCCTTTGAGTTCACACCATGTACTGTGTGTAAATTGTGATTGGCAATAAATGACACATGATTGGAATCGGATTACATTGAACAGCACTGGGTCTTATGGTCAATATGCTGCTTACCGTCAGACGGTGAATCTTAAAAAACTAAGCTAAATGAATTAGTCAGCTGAGGTGTAGTGTTAACGGTGACTATCGATATCTATATCTATAGATAGATATAGATATCGATATCTACCTCGGACCTGTACCTCTTCGGGAGCTTTGACCGTGAGACTCTCCCAGTCTATCTGCTTGTTCAGCGGGTTGTAGAGAAAAGCAGGCTTGGACACGGAGCCGAACAGCTCGTCAGGTTTGGGTAAAGCGGCTCCGCCGGCCGCCCGTTTGGTCCCCTGCTGGGAGGACTGCGCTCCGCCTCCCGGAGCGTCTGTCCCCGGTCTCTTGTTCCGACTTTCTCCCTCCTCGTCCGAGTCGCTGCTGTCGCTCAAATCGTCGTAGCTCGAAAAGAAACCCAAGGAGCCCGACTTCTTTTCCTCGGACATTTTTTGCAGGAGTGACGACGCGTTGACGTGAAAACGACGAACAGATCGAGGATTAAAGCCGCGGAACCGGATTCAGTCGGACTCGCTCCTCTAAGCTCTACTCCATTTTGAATCAGCCTCCAAAATAGTCGTGAAGCGTTTAAATAGTGTCGTGGCGACTGTCGCAAAGCTATTTCATTAAAGGAGCAGGCCGAGAAAAACAAAACAAGAACACTTCATGTAATATTGTTAACATACAATCCACTTTTTTGCAGAATAAACCATTTTTTATCTTCACTTTGGTTGCATGTCCTGTAGTAATGTATATTGTATAGATTTTCTATTCTGAAAACAGCCACTTGGTCTCTTTGTAATGCATACTTTAGGCTAGGCTGGTTTAAATCAAAACTTAAAACTCATCTTTTTGCCTAAACTTTTATTTAGTTTCTTATTCTTGATTACTTCAGGCCTTGTACCTGTTACCATTATCCGTCTGGTGGGTCGGTCTCAGTCTCAGTTAATCTATTAGTGCTTATTGTATAATCACTGTTTGTCCTGCAGACGAGAATAATGTCAACTTTCTGAAAATTGCATCTCTGGTTGTTTGTTTGTGTCCCAGAAGCACAGCTGTGTGCCTATCTCTCTCTGAAAGTTTCATATTCTGAGAAAAATAAAGGTTTTCAAAAAATAAAAATAAAATGTGTGTGTGTATATATATATGGGGGGGGGGGGTTGGATGAGGAGCACTAAAAGAAGTGCTTTAAAGTACAATTAAGTGCTAAAATCTGGCTACATAACTGAGTTTACTGATCTTACTCCTCTTCATCCTCAGCGTGTTTTGAAAATCCACTTCTCTCTAAAATGTGCATCACACTAAATCTTAATTATCCAAGAAGTTATAACACTGCAACTATTAATGAATAAACTGAAATAACTTATCTAGTCTGCTACTGTTATCACACACACACAAACACACAGAAAAGGTGATTTAATTAGTTATTACAGCTAGAAATTAGTAGTTTTAGAAAATAATTTCATTTACGCCCCAAGGCAACTAGAAAAGCAAATTTGAAAGAGTGTGCAGATTTTTTGTTATATACAAAAAAGTTAGAACTGTAAAGTTCAGCTTTCAAGTTAGAACCCCTTTTTAGACAGCAGGCAATGTGAAAGCATGGTCATCAGCTTGTGTGCACCATGACAGAACAGCAGGATGTGTGATGTGAGGTTTTGAAGGAAACACAGACGAGCAAAGTCATTAACATTATGTGGCCTCTAGAGTGCAGTATAGCCACACCGGTGAAACAATGAGCCATCCCCAAAAAAGTAGCGAGGAACTGACAGGACTGTCCACCCTGGTTTGACACTATACTTCAAACCAACACTTAAACCACCTTCAAAACACTAAAGGGTTCAGACAATCACCTCCACCTGGTCACATCACTTCTCCTAATGATTTAGGGCAGTTCAGATAACCTAAACATTAAAAGTCTGCCGTGATGTTTCTTAAGTCAGCTAGACTTAGATGGGCCAGCCTTTGCGCTTGTGCACAGGTACATACACACCTAAAATGCACAGGATAGACCAGGAGACTATATCTTCCAGATATACTGTCCACAATTTATCTCTCCCATCCTCCTTCTCCCTCCTCCGTGCTCAATAATAACAATACAGGTGCTTCAAATGAGATGTTTTGCATTTTTAGGTGAGTTTGAGGTCAGATCTGCACAGAGATTTACTGGAAGCCCAGTCCTAACAGATCCTGAAGGTAAAAGTTCATGTGCAGGACAATATTTCTTTTTTCAGGATAGGTCCAAGAGACGTCTTTCTGGTTGTGACTGATTGTTTTCCCTTTTCTTCTTTGCCTTCATCTTAACCCCGTCATGCTGTCCTCCTTAGTTTAGTAACAGTAGCATCAGCAGTGGCAGTATTAGTAGCACTAAAATATCCTCGTTGAGTGATTTTTGTACTAGAAGCAGGTACAAGTAAGAACTAGCAGGGTTTGCAGAATAATTCTAACAAATGACTGACTAGCACCTTACTGCCAACAGAGAAGAAATATACTAGAATATAATCAGAATTTAACAAACAGGCAGCCTCAGAAGCCATCCTTTGTCCTTTTAAAAAGATGTCGGGGAACATAAATGAGCCTAAAACAGAGGTGGGTATAATTGTCAGGACATATTTCATGTGATTACAACCTGATCACTATGTTCATGGGCAGCTAATGACACTGTGTTGTAACTTCTAAGAAAGCCAAAGGCTGGCAGGTGATATACTCAGACATTCTCCTTTTGACATGCAGGGAGACCTCGGCTGGACTGAACAGTTTTTAGCTTTAAGGAATGGTAACAAACTTACACGAGTTACATATTAATTTTCTCATCTCCTCTTGTCTCCTCTCCAAAGTTAAATCTGTGTTACATTTGACTGGTAGTGACATTTCTCTTTCAGCCAGAGCTAATGACTAAAGGAAATCTTCATTGTCTTATGTTTTATGTTTATAAATCCCAAACCGTCTCAATGAACTGGCCATGGATGTGACTACAGATTGTTGGAACCTAGCTTCCAGAGGTTGTACCCTGGCTTTCTATCCTCGCTGTTCAGCTGCACCGAAATTAAATAAATAAAAGCAATTTGTTCTCAAGGTTTACATGTTTTAAAACAATAGATGTTTACACACATTTTTAGCCTTTTTAATTCCCCTGTTAGATTACAGGATAGCTAGTTTTCAATGTTTTTCCTCTTACAGTCCCATAAACTACTAGGACAGCAAAAGACTCAATTTCCTCCCATATGAGCTGAAGCTTTTATGATGAATGTATGTTGTTTTTCTAATCATATTCTTGGCTTTTGACCAGTTTGGGGATGCAATTCTCTGACAAAAAAACAAAAAAACAACAAAAACATAAATCCAGCAGGGAGGACTGTCCTATAGCTGGTAAAATTGGCCCTTCCTTTGGCTTACTTTTTTTCTCCAATCTCCACAGAGCCTGACCATGATGTGAGAAATTCCCCATGGGGGTGAAAAGTCACACCTCTCCACGTCTCTGTTTAATCTAGACATTCATAATATCTTGAATGTCTGCATTTTATAGGCTTAGCTCAGGTGAGGACACATCTGTGACAGCATATCAGTGGGTGGTTTACTCAATATTAGCAAATACAGCAGAGGTCATATATATATTTTTTCTCTCTCTTTCTCTTTCGTGACTTTTCTACAATTAACAAAAGAGAGATGCATACTAATTTGAGCTAACTGGGACTTTTACCCTATAAGCTGACAGAAGGCCTCAGATGTTATCTCCACATGTTTTGCTGTATCACCTGGGTGCTCTCGCTTGAAGGCACATTCTGGGTGATTCTGAGCATTTCGGAGCTTAATTGTAGAAATCCTGTTTGTGTTTTAGATAATTAAACCCACAGTCCATCTTGAAGTTGCCAAACAACACCTGGAAAATGAAATAAAAGTGGCATGGCAACGCGCTCGTAAAACCCAGATGGATGTTTTCACTCTTTTTTTTCATCAACAATGCAGGCCAGAATCTCTTCCTGATATTGTGTTGCAGCTCCTTTTTGCACAATCCAGCTGTTTTATCCATCTCATCTACTTCTTTTTATCTGCATATCCTCGTTTGTGATCGTTTGTAGACTTAGTAAAGGAAACTGGTAAGGAATTCTCTTAAATATCTTTAGTCGGGGTCTTAATCACTGCTGTTCACTTAAATTTGCTTATATTAATGTAAACTGGAAGAGTTTAAACAGATTACCAAAGTAGTTGCAACCTCTGGCTGATATCACTGGCGTGACCTTTGACCTCAAGCTCTGTTGATGTAGTGGGATGACACAGGAGGTAGAACAGTAACCTTAAAAAGATTGATGAGGAGAACAGACACGCTGATGTCAAGATCATTGTCTATATTCAGTGGACGTGGACATGGCACATTTTTATACAGACACATGTTGTTGTTGTTTTTTTGAGAAGTCATGTATGGCCCAACCAGCAAGTTATCTACATACAATTTTATACTTTTTATACACAAGATTCAAGTCTGTCACACCCTAGAGCTGCATTACTTACAAAGAACAGGAGACCTACTCTAAGCTAAATTATTGTTTGTACTGATAAACTATAATTTGATGACGTGATGACCTCACTCCTTTATTTCTTTGTATAGACAATGAACACGGCAGCATGGCCTTTTTACATTAAGTAAATACATTTTTCAGTGTAAAACAAGTGTAAATCATTCTGCACATTTGATATACTGTAGTTGTTGGTGTGTCTATGCAGTTTTTGTAAATGTGAAATGGACGCTGGACACTATTACCAATCGGAGTGTTGTAGACTGGCCTCTCTCCTCATTGTCTTGTCAACTCAAATAAAACAAACCCTCCAAAAAAGTGTATTTATTTAACCAGGATATGTATTATCTATATAAACACACAATTAGTTTACAACATTCACATATACCACAATAAGATAGAACCTGTAATGCATGAAAGAGAGTAGCTTGATTATTTAAAACAGATGCATTCTTCATGAAACATTTCATTTATTTTCTTTTTTCATATTTCATTTATAGCCTTAAACAACATGCAGCTATTCTGCACCATTCTGCTACTGAATAAGATAAAGATAAAAAAGGAGTCAGCATCACTGTCAAAGCAGCAGCTGTGGACATCAAATATTCAACGCTCACCTTCTCTTCCAGCATTACTCAATATACATCTATCATCTCTCCTGTTATCTTTTTTTCCATCGCTTTTTCCATTTGAATCAAACAGTGATACGATTAACTGGAAAAGGGCTGAGGTGGAAACAACATGTGTTGTCATGACTGGTCGTTTTTTTCCCCTTTTCTTCCCCGAGAGAGAGAGAGAGAAAAGAGACATGTTAAAACATGCATTTTTATATCCATACACGGCACTTGTATTAGTAAAATTTGCATGTTCACTATCTCTCTTCATCTTCATCCTTCAAGACTTTTGTTGTCTACCCCCTGGTGTTCTTCCTCCTCTCCACTTTTCTTTGCTTTTAATTCCTTTTCTGTACTTATGTTCTCTATTTATCAGGTATTATTATGTATCCACAGCCCCTTTAAACCACACAGACACGTGCACACATACCCTCCACCTCTGTGTTTTCTCTGGTCACTTAACACTTCAGACCCGAGAGGTGGCATTCTTTGGCTCACTACATTAACTGAAGGCTCTGTTTGCATCGCGGCCTGTCGGGGCTCGTGGCTGGAGGCCCGAATGGGATCCAACTGATGTGGCAAGAAGAGAGAAAGTGAGAGAGAGAGAGAAAAAAAAGAGAAAGAGAAGAGACGAGGGGGTTGCTGGGAGAAGGTGTGGGAGATCTGGGTCAAAAGGACAGTTTGCGGGCGAGTGGGGTGGGATGGGATGTGGTGTGGGCAGGGGTGGGTGTTGGGGGTGATCATCCCTATCACATGTTCCACGGTGTCCTGCAGTGTGGATGGCTGTGGGCTAAGCACACACAGCACACTCAACCCCATGCCCTTCCTGATGCTTTGATTTTCACCGCTTTCCCTCCTCTACAACCCCGCACCCTCCACAACATGCCCATACACACACACACACACACACACACACACACACACACACACACACACACACACACACACACACATTGTACTCTGATCAGTCCATTCATTTTTTTCATTGCTCTACAGTTTATGATGGAATGTCAGAATGATAAACGATTACTGTATGAGGTAACCACACTGCCAGTTTTTGATTATGGGTCTTCATTGTCTCCATGTTCAACTATGTTAAAACACGCGTGGGGGAAAAAGCCAAACCCAACAACATTTTAGCTGCGTTCACAGCTTGCTAACATATAGAAAATGTCTGCGTGGAAGTTCTCAAAACAATCCCATTCTTAGTTGTGGCTCTTTTCAACTGCTTTTATGCTGTGGTGGTGCCATCCGTTCCAATTTTAAGTCCTCGTTGTCAGATGATCTGTCTGCAGGCTGTGGCAGTCCACATTTGCATCATTTGTCTCTTAGCTATCCATTTTCCTTGTAAAGCTCTTAGTGGCTGTCCAGTTGTGTGGTCTCAAGTTCTCCTGAAAACTATAACGTTTCTTTTTCTTTTCCAGATGTAGATATTCTTTCTAAAGTCATGTTACGGTAAGATGTTCTCTTGAAAGCTACAGTGAAGGAAAGGAGCGTTTAACCCTGAAGTGTTTGCTTTTGACTGTGCCCACTCAAAAGCTAACATTTGCTTTTATACCTCATCAAATTGTTGTCAAATCCCATCTTGTCTATTCTTAACAGACAGGAGAGACACTTACACAGGACCTGAAGGGGCGCAAAAATAAACACAGACAGGCAAGAGTGCTTCTATGATCTTGCGGATGAGATTCGAGGCTGTCTGCAAAACAGATTGGTCACTGCGAGGAAAAGTCTCCCTGTCTGTGTGTTCTGCACATGTCACAGAAGAATGCTTTGAGCCGATGCCAGCAACATCTACTTTTTGAATGTATATTTCAAATGGCCCCAGTCACGTCTGTCCGGCAATCATCTCTACGAACAGGAGAGGAGGATGGGGATTCAAGAGTTGATAGCCAACATTGCTACAGTCTACGAGAGGATCTGAAGCCCAGAAAAATGACTCTAATACAAATTCTATACTTAGCTTTTCCCCCACTGCAACTCATACTGTGTCTTTATACTGAACAAAATCAATTAGATAATGCCCGAAACTTCAGCAAGCATGTTTGAAGCTAATAATCCATAAAGAAGAAACCTACAGAAGAATTCTCTGAACAAAAAGCTCTCTGTCTAAGGAAACATCACAGCTTTTCTTTCTCATTTGTTTCTAGCTAATGGCAAAAAAATGTATGTCCTCAAGTCAGAACTGAAATGTCAAATCTAAGGCATTACTGTACATGCATGAATACCAAGTGAGAAAGGGATTTTCCCTTTAAGAGGGGAAGGCTGTGTTTTAGAAATCAGGTTATTATGCTCTGGCTTTTTTAATTGATTGTACCACAATTTATCATGAGATAATGTGTTTAATAAAAAACATACTTGAGAGGAAAAACATGAAGGCTACATCATTCATTCACAAAAGAGCGTAAAGTCGTGGACAACATGGAAGAATCATGATGAACTTGAACTTGCAACTTTGCAGAACTTAGTTAGTAACTTAGTTTTCACAACAAACTAACTCTGAAAACTAGACTGAGTGGAAGTACAAAGACAAAGGTAATCTAGGCTGTTGATTGTAAAATGTCTTTTTTAGCCATGCTGACAGTATGGCTCTACGATATGGCAACCACTTTGGTTGAGGCTGAAATATGTCAATAACTATTAGCTGGATTGCCATGGAATTTGGTACAAACGTTCATTTTCCCTTAAGGATGACTTGTAATCACTTTGGTGATCCCTTAAGTTTTCATCGCCATCATTTGACCATCATCATTTGACAACATTTTAATGTGTCCAGTACTTTGGCTGATGACTAAATACCTGCAAAACTAATGACATTCCCATCACCTGCCTCAAGTGTTTAGTGTTAATTAGCAAATATTAGCATGCAAAACTCTGTGCCTAAGTGCAGCCTCAGAGCTGCTATGGCTGTAGACTCTTAGTTTTGTTTTTATTTCACTTCATCTCTAAAAGTATATCATAGAAAACTGTGCACCTTGCTTTAAATCTGTTTCTAAGGTCAATGAACCTCCAATTTCAACAGATAGATATCATTTATAGTGAAACAGTGAATAGGATATACAGTATGTCAGTGATCTCACTTCTATACTGGTCTTCATACGTACGTTTTGGTATGGCACAGTGTCAGTCCTCCAGCTTTCCAGCATTCATCATTTTTAAATGCTACCAGAGCTTGCTGCTGTTGTGCACAAGTGAATGAGAATGTTGTGACACCAAACTCTCCTATTTCAGGTTGATTGAGAGATTTTTGCTTCCAGCTTGTTGTGGTTGAAACAAATATGACAATAGTTAAAGCAATACTTCGACATTTTGGGAAACGCTTTTTTGCCAAGAGTTAGATAAGAAGATTGGTATTCTAATATCTGTCCAGTAAATATACAGCGACAGCTTAGCCTAGCACAAAGACTGGAGAAAACAGCTAGTCTGGCAACCTCACGGTGACAACAAGACTTAAGGAAGTTACTGCTCTCAGCCAAGAAATAGTCTGGCACATAATCCCCTAAACCACAACTTATTGCTTACAAACTTCATTTTGTGCACAGATTTAAAAAACAAGATATAGCATGTTAGTGCGGGAGCTTTAGAGGTGCTGGTAGGTGGATTTTGTTACCTTTCAACAGGGCCAGGCTTCCAGTCTTTATGCTAAGCAAAGCTAATCGCCTGCTGGCTTTTAGCTTCATAGCTAACGGACCGATATCAATCATCTCATCTGATTCTCAGCAATAAAGTTAATGGGTGTGTTTCCCAAAATGTCTAATTATTCCTTTAAACATTAACAAATAATTCTTCTGCTTCTGCAATGGCCAGATACTGGTAGTATGAGAACAGCTAAAGGGTTTGCTCTGTGAACTGCTTTCAATACTGTCTGTTGCTGCGCCAGTCCTTCTCCTGCTGTAGGTCTGCTGTGTGATGGGGCGTGTAGGAAAAGGATTGGGGGCACATTTCACACCTTGGGGGCAGCTTGGTGGGGGGTTTGCAGCGGATTGATGAACAGAGTGCACCTGGCTGAGAGTCGAGGTCCCCAAGCCTCCCTGGTACAGACATGGTTTACAGATCAAAGCAGGGTAATCCCATGCTTCATCCAGTCACACTCCTCCTACGCCTTCTCTTCCTTGGAGTCCTTGTAGTGTTTCATCTCCCAAACTCTGTACCCTCTGAAGCTTGCTCTGCTTCTTCGCCAATCTGCAAAGTGCTCCCTATGAAACACATCTCATCCTCCCTCCTATGCTTGAACTATCTGTTTCCCCCGATGCCCATGGTGAACCCTGAAGCCCTGGCTGTGGGATTTTCTGACTCATTAGCTCTGCTCAGCCAAGTGGAGCAGCCTGCAGATTCCTTCCAGCCAAGTTCATCAACCCAGCCAGTGGCTCCGACTGTGAGGTGATAAGAGAAAGGGGGCTCCAGCCATCGGACCCCGCCGCGACTTTGTTTAGTGTGAAATGAGATGAGGAGGAGGGGGACGAGGAGGAGCAGGACGGGAGAAGATGGGAGTGCTAATCAAGGCCTGCAGATGGGTTTTGATGAGTCGGATATGGGCAGCAGGGCAGCAGCGCACCCTAACGCAGTGCAGCGTATTTAACACAGCTTAGCAGTGTAGTTACAGGAGTGTTAACGCCTGTCAGTTATACGACTGCTCGTCTTGGCAGCAGGTGTCTCTTTGACCCTGGGTCTAATGTGCAGACGGTGTCCTGTTGACCTGGACTGTTTGAAGCAACAAGACTAGCACAGAACAACATGGAAAGAAGGGGAACACCTTTTCACACCAACATTCTCAAACGGTTGACCCTAACTGTTAAAAGGATGATGGTTGCTCTTGTCACATGTTCTCTGACATTTGAACATCAGCTTTTTGGACCTATCTGAATTTTAAAAAAATGTTGAAAAGGTTTGCAAGGTTAAAAGTTTTAAAGAAACATGGATGTGTGTAAAGCTTTGTCATCATTACCTGAAATTTCATCCCAAGCTGGTTGCATTGGGCTTTAAAAGAATGCTCCACCAAAAATCTAGCTTTTGAGCATCAAACATTTACCACCTGGGTGTCTCTGAAAAGCCTGTAGTTTGCTTCTTCTCAGAGGACGGCAGCTGTAGTCAGCTTTGATTCACAAAAAGGTACAATGTTGCTCAATGGTAACCCAGAGTCACGGGACATACATACAGATCAACTGAACATATAGAACAGAGGAGTGGAAGATGCAACAGCAGCAACTAGTCCTCCAAACTAAACAACAACGTTGGTTGTCATTGCCTTCCAAAGTTCATGATAGCAACACCAATTCATGAGTATTTTCTGACCACAGCTATCATTAAAACCCACATTAATTAACCTTTTTTGGCCACTTGGGGCAGCACAACAAGCTGTAGAGTTCATATGGTGGACATGTTAGCAAACAGTTGCCTATTACACATCCAGCAGACACGAAGCAACATCTGCAGTCATTTTGAGTTGTGTTTCTTCAGACAAATATAAGTCCAATATTCACTCTTCATTTGCCTCTGTTTTTGCTCCCTGAGGGAAATACCCGGCTCTTTAGCTGCGAAATACTCCACTATGTTCACCAGCTAGATGCTAACTTTGTGTGCTTGCAGTTTGATGATGAGCAGGTAGCGTAGCGTGGGTTATTCTGAGCGTTTTTGTTGCTTCCTGCTGCAGCTGGAAACGTGTTTGATGAGAGTGGTTAGAGTAAACTAAAACAGTATGGTTGCAGGCCGCACAACCAAAACAATGAGCTAAAAGGCACTAAAACACTCAGTGGAGCTGAAGATAACTGTAGAGTTAGGTGACGATTCCTTTTAGGTTTGTCACTACGAGTTACGTCCTTTCACATTGCATTTTTTCTATGTTGATACAAAAATATTGATTGGTGTGGCTTTAAGCTTTGGTTAGGTTTATGTAACAAAAAACTACTTGGTTAAACTTAGTAAAAGATTGTGGTCAAAACATTGACAGACAGTTAGTTTTGCTGTGCTATAACAATGTCAAGAGGTCTTGTCAATATAGGTTGCTGTAGGCATTTGAACAAATGGCCATCGCTGTTGTTTTTAGTGAGTGGTTTGAGCGGTAATTATTATAAGTGTTTTTGCTGTGAAACTGGGTCACCATTGGAATATATCGTCCATCCATCCATCCATTTTCTATACCGCTTATCCTCTTAGGGGGTCGCGGGGGGCTGGAGCCAATCCCAGCTGACATTGGGCGAGAGGCGGGGTACACCCAGGACTGGTTGCCAGTCAATCACAGGGCTATATCGTAACTATTGTAAATTAAACGCTATGCTAATGTGCAAGCTTCAAACATTCCAGAGCCACCTATCAAGACTATAGGCAGTGAGTATCTGATGCTCAAAACATATATAAAGAGGGGCAAAGGAGTATAGATGTTTAGGTGTAAGTCTCATTATTTTCCATTCATGATTTAAAATGTATATTTTTATGCTCAGGATTCTGCAGATTATGTACTTTAAGGCTGCAAGAGGACGGAGGTCAATCACATGTTTCTGTTTGGTCAGGAGATTCACAGGGTCCCTCTGTTGGACATTTACAGGAAGAACTCAGAGCAGCCTGTTAAACACTCCCTGTTACGAGAAGACATTGTCCAGCACCGATGTTACTGCACAGTTCAACCTCACAGGTCAGTGAAGCTACTGTGCAGCAGGTATGTGATGGACTGGTGCTGATGTAAGTATTTGAGCTGATGTATTAGATTCCACACAGATTGAATGATTCAACAAGAAAGCTTAGCCAATGGAGCTCTGCTTTTTTCTGCTCCTTGAGCCTTACTACCTGTACTCAGATCAGACCTAAATACAAGCAGAGTTTAAATAGCAGGACTGATCGGAGAAATGGGCCAAGGTGCTGAAAAGATTAAATCTCTTCCTCCTATGGGGATACTTACTGTACCAGTTTCCTGCTTTGTTTTACTAATTTCTGGATTCTTGTCTCCAATGTTGTTCACAAATGTGCGCCTTATTTGTCTTGGCACTGGAGCCATTTTTGTTCGAGAAAAAAACAGGCGAACAACAGGGATTATACAGATATAGCCCCGTGAAAGGAGAAGATCAAGTGTCCTTGTCTCTATGCTGTAAATAAATAAAAGGCATCCGGAGCCTCTGGAATGACGGCATGGTTATTTAGCTCTGAAACACCACTAGCGACACACAACACACACACAGGAAATGAAAATGATATCATAAAAGATCATAAAAGTATTTTTTCCAATCTTACAACTTGCATCACATAACGACTTTGCAGAGAGCCATCCTGTTTCATTTAAGTGCATTCCTGACAATTTAGCTTTCATTTTCCTCTGTGTTGTCCAGAAGAGAATGCAGTCAGTGTGTAAATCCACCGGCAGGAACTTCACAGAACAAGAACATGCCGGGCACAGATAATGGCTTTTTTTAACTCACGCCGTAGGCTACTCATTTAGAGGAAATTGTTCACAGATCTTTACTTGTCACTGTCTTGATCAACAAAAAGGGTTCTTTCCATTTAATTCACTCTTGGACTATGTCACTGACTTCATCTCATTTTGCTTTTAGTTTGGATATGTTTGTGTATTTCTCCTTTTTTTCTGTGAAAAGATGGGATATCTGAGCTTTGTGCCAGAGGATTTTGTCATTTGCTTCTGCTGTCATGCAAAGTGATTGTGACTGAATTGCCAGTATAAAAAACCCCATAACTCACAATGTTGGTGATTTTCATGCTTTAACTTCAGTTAGGGCACTTCTGCTGGTTTTGATAATTCTACAAATCTTAGACTTTAAGGAATAGTTTGACATTTTGGGAAATACGCTTATTCACTTTCTTGCTGAAAATTATATGAAGAGACTGATACTCTAATCTCTGTCCATTAAATATGAGGCTACAGCCAGGAGATGGTTAGCTTAGCTCAGCATGAAATTTAAAAACAGGGAAACATATTGTCATTTTTACGCTCCTGTTTTTGTATGGGTTAAACAAGATAACGTGTTAATTAGTGAGGTTTAGACGTGGTGGTAGGCTCATGAAGTTTAGCTTTGGACAGAGCTAGGCTAGCTGTTTCCCCCTGCTTCCAGTCTTTGTGCTAAGCTAAGCTAAGCTAAGCATCTCCTGGATGTAGCCTCTGACACGAGAGTGGTATTGATCTTCTCATCTAACTCAAGCGAATAAGCGTATTTCTCACAATATCACACTACTCCTGTAAAAAACCCAAACCAGTTGTTTGACCTAGAAAATGGATTGTTATCAAGCTAAAAGCAAAACACATTTCTTAATTCCAGAAAAGATTCTCACTCATCACTACATTTACAATAGCTAATATTTGTTTCTTACCAAAGTGCTCAATTACAAAGATAGTCAAACGGTACTAATGACATTTATTCTGTCTCTTTATAGATCTTATTACATAATGTAACCACAGCTGACATAACTAAAGTCTTGGCCAGTTTAATGTTTGGGTTTCCATCAAGTCTTGTGTCCAGCAGAGCCAGTCAGCTCAAAACAGTCTGGAAGTCCTGACGGTGATGACCTCAAGGGTATCTCCGTCTAGACTGCTTGGATAAATCTTTTATTTTCAGGTTTGTAACAGGATATGTTCCCAGATATTCATGTTGGTTTAATCACAGCTCCAGTAGGAAGACGAACCACAGCACGTGTACATAACATCTATTCATGTTTGAAAATGAAATGGATAAAGACATGTAGTAAGGTGTCCTGCTGGGCCACAAGCACTGAGCAGTTTATCAGCAATTTAACATATCAGCTGCATCTTATTGGCAAACATATAAAAATAAAATGAAATGAAACCAAAACCTCTTAGGATGCCAGTCAGGTAGAATGTTTAGAGACATATTCAAATATTCAGTGATTCTTTTGTTTCTGTCAGAGGAATTACTGACAGTTTACTAACATGCTCCATTCAACTAAGTTAACTTATAGTCAAAAATCCTTTTTTTGTTCCATTTGTTCTAACTCAGCGATCACATTTAATATTAAAAAATAATAATAAATGTCATAATGATTCACAGCACGTGATTTCTATCAGTAAAATGCTACTTGCACTGATGCATCATTAGTATTAACAATCTAATGATATCATATATAATAATAATATATCAGTCATGGAGGACTTTTTTTCTGCAGAATGAGTACTTTTACTTTTGATACTTTAAGTAAAATTTGCTCACAATACTTCTGTACTTTTACTTAAGAAGGGGTTTATACAATGTTAACATAATTCATTACAAGTAAAAGTCCTGCTTTCAAGACTTCTACTTGTAATGGAGTATTTTAACATTGTGGTATTGGTACTTTTACTTAAAGAATCTTCCACCACTGATCAAATTTGACTTGCAGCATATGAGACTAAAATTGCTTGTATGACTTTTCTTCATTGATAACTAAAATGAGGAAACAACTACTACATTTATAAAGCTCTTGTAAATCATTGCGTCAACCCAGAGCTATTCATCTGGGCAGATATTTCATTAAGCTCTCCATAGGTTTAACAATTCAAGTCTCTTATCTCAGAACATTGACCAGGCTTCACTGACCATCTCATTCATAATCAAACAAGAGCCAAACCTGATTGTAGATCAGGGTTCTCCCCAAAGGGTCATTGAGAAAGCATATGAATGGAGCCCTTTCAGCCAGTTAACTCACACTAGGAAATTCTCAATCTCATGTCCTTTTTAATCCAAGAAGTGACCTAAGACTTTGCTCTTTTATGTCTACAGTATGTAATACTGCTCCTGGCAGCCTGGACAGCATATACATATGAGGTAATGATGATGAAGTCTTTTGCTGCGAGCCAGCCACACCAAACCTGGCTGTAACCCTGATAGCAAACACATGAGGTAGTGGTGATTGGCCATCTGTGTCTGGAGCCTGGCTTTTTAACCTTTGTTCTGGCTGACAGGTGGCACTGCTCTTCCCCAGTGGACAGAGAGGCTGCAGGGCAGGAAGCCTGGGCTATTTTTTGCCTTGGTGACAGTAGACGGTCACACAGGACAGCTGATGGATAGAGAAGTGTCTGAGCTTTAAATCGGCCTGACATGCAGGGAACAAGAGGTCCTTGCCACCCACGAGTTGCTGGTAAAAGAAACACAGGGCATGTTCTGTTTGGTGGAAGTGGAAATTTAATGTGAAACATGAATCTCAGACCCGTTTTGGGTGGATTTGACCTTTAAAGCAGCTATAATCAATATTTTTATAATAACAGTGGATCAAATGACTACGTGTAATGTGAAAGGTGTCGCACGTAGTCACGAACCCACAGATAATTATCACCTGACTCGGCAGCTCTACGGCGCATTTTAGCATCTTTTAGCTGTTGTTTTTGACAAAGTTAGCGACTAGCCGATTGAACACACTGGAGCATTTACCAGCTTAAGAGCCAGATATTTCCCTCAGGAGTTAGTGGAGACAAAACCAGAGCTAAAAAGAGATTATTACATTTGTCAGATGGTAAAAAAAGTTCAAATGATTGCTAATATTCCTCCGTATCTGCTGGACACGTAAACAGGCAACTGTTTGCTAACAAGTTCACCATATCAACTTAAAGGGTCATAATATGTTAGCATTTCCGCTGCCCCCAAGTGGCCAAAAAACTAGTTATTGCAAGTTTAAGGATTAGTATTTAAAATCTATCTTCTTTTTACTTTACTAGTTGTGGACACACTGCAGATAAAAGTGATCTATAGTTGCTGATTTTAGATTGACTAGGTAACATCACTATTTTTACACATTTTTATGTGCCAGCACTTTCACAATCTGAAACTGATGATCTGTGTCCCATTTTTGGCTCAGATGTTGAATCCTGTCTGCTTCTTGTTCATGTCTTCTTCTCTTTCTCCTTGGGGACATTATTGTGGAAACCAGGGATCACAGCGGGTCCTCTTCTCCTGAAGCAGTAAATGTATGTTGTCCCCCCCGGTGAAACTGGGAACAATTTTCTGCGCAGTTGTTTTTAATCTTCAGCAGAACACATTGTTTTTGTGTGTTTGCTCCTCCAAGAAATAAATGCTGAGTCTGTTTTTCATTGTTTATGTTTGAAGGTTTGAGTGGATGCACTTGGGCCTGGAAGGGCCCGCATGGCTGCTGTTTCATTCACAGGTAAGAAGAAGAATGGAAGACGTTTTAAAAGAGGAAGAGGAGATGTTTTTTTCCGTCAGATGGCCTCACAGGGGCCCGTCCACAACTATTGAGAGAGATGTTAATCGTCAAAACATTCACACATGTAAAAGCCATAAACCCTGTCACAGAAAAAAATCAGGATGTTTCCCAGTGTCCTCTTTCTCTGGTTCCCCTGAGCGCTCCACCATTGAAACATGCGCCAGATAGTATTTTAAACATTCAGAGTGTTTGTTTAAATCCATTTGGAGTAGCAGATGTGGAGTGTATTCATAGAAAAGTGCATTGGCTTAAAAAAAAAGCTTGTCTTTCTGAGGTTATCTGAACTTTTTGGCACTCAGACTGAATTTATGGCTAAGCAGGCTAAGTCAAAAATCAAAGAGACTTTGTAAAGCCAGAGAAGAAGAGCTCAAGAGGCCTGGGATGCTTTTGTTTTCCAAACCCTGTGGAAGGCTCACATGAGAGAACGTGATGGTCCATTTTCACAGAGCCCCCATGCTCGAGTCTGGTGTTGTGACAGGTGTCTGTGATAGGGCTCCTTAGCACCTTTAAAAACATCCTAATCTCTCCCTTTGAATACATGAGCAGATATGAAGGAGGAGGAGAGGCAATCTGTGAGCTCCAGTTATCTCATGAACTTTGTTTTTCAATGAAAAAGGGGGGGAAAATGACTATTAACCCCCCCAAATGACCTTCTGCTAAAAGCCATAATCAAATGATAAATGATGGTCGACAGATGAGCAGACAGGGCCAGGTGTGGGTTGACCTGAAAGGTAAAGTGGGCCTGCGGTCAGAGCAGACGTGAAATATTTCCGTCCCTCTTAAAGAAAAGGAGAGGCGGCAGCAAGCTGGTGTGAAGTCTTTTCTGGGTTGGACACTTGTCACACACGTGAGGGGTGTTTATTGCTGAAGCCCCATGTCTCGGCAGCCAATACCACCAAGGTCATTGTTGTGCAGCGCTTCACTACGGTCTCCTGTTGTCGCTCTAGCACCTGTGTGATCTCTTCTGACAGCTACTCTCTGTCTGAAACTGGACCCGGCTACCACTACCAACTGCTCGCCAAGTATCTCACTGCAACCGAGTTTAGTTTAGTGTTTGTAAATTGCACTTCACACACTTCCAAATATTATAAAATGTGTGTTTCCAACACATTGTCACAGAAACCGTTTGGCTGAGGAAGCGGAGTCATAAACCCCATTGCAGTCTGAGTAAGACTTTCCCTGTTAGCTGAGGCAGCACATGTGCTAATTACAAAACTGAGCTTAAAGCAATAAACATATACTGTAAATAGGAAGTTACCACCAGCAGCCGGCTAACTTAGCATAGCATAAACACTGGAAATGGGGGGAAACAGCTAGCCTGGCTCTGTCCAAAGGTAATAATAATAATCCACCTACCAGAACCTCTAAAACTGGCTAATTAACATGTTATAACTTGTTTGTCGAATCTGTACTAAAACCAAAGTGCAAAAATAAATTGCACATGTGCTATATATCAAACTATTTCTTTATGCTAAGCTAAGTTAGCTGCCGGTAGCTTCATACGCGCATACATACATTTAATCAAATGATCTAATATCATCTATAACTCGTGTTTTATGTCATGTCTCTTACTTCAGTGGTTACAGTGAATGCAGGGATTATTAGGAGAGATGACATGATATCTGCAGCTAACACATGCGTTCAAAACACGACTGATTTTCTGAATCTCTGTCATGATTGTTCAGCACTTTATCCTTGCGTATCCTTGTGTTAAAGACTATCGTCATCAGCACTGGCTTCACTTTACATGGAAAATATATGGAATCAGGCCTAAATTACTCGCAGCCTAATGGTATCACTGGCGATAAGAGAGAACATGCCTTTCAAGCCATTCTCTCAACCCTCTCGAGAAATGAAATGGGATTTTGTATGAGGAACATTGTAGTAAGCAAGCATAAAGCCTCTCTCTGTTCCACAGCCAGCTCCTCAGAGGATTCACGCCAGACAGAGGATCAGCTCCAGAGATGAAAGCGAGGTCAAGGTGGCTTTTTTTTTTTTCTCCTCCTCCCTAAATCAAGCTTCTTCTCTGGCTCCTACTCCTCTCCTCTCCTTTCTCCTCATCCCAAACTGAGAGCAGACGGGGCTCCGGAAAATGAGGGATAATGATGTCAAAGAGGAGTTGTGTTGGACCAGGCTGTCTGATTTAAGAGACTTCTCCAGGTGTCACCACATTTGCTGTCATGATTTTTTGCACTAATTATACCGCTTTCACCACTGTTGGGCAATTGTTTAACTGGGTGGTAGTGCTGTGACTACGATCACTGACCTCACAAGCTTTTTAAAGGAATTTTGAGACACACTTTTTCTTGTTGAGAGTTAGATGAGAAGAAGGATACTCTCATGTCTGTAAGCTAAATATGAAGCTAGAGCCAACAGGTGGCCAAAATAGTGCAGCACGTAACCCCACCAGAACACTACAACATGTCTTTTTTACGTCTGTTTGTGTACAAATTAAACAAATGAGGTGAAACTTGTGAATGAGTCAAATTTAGAGGCGCTGGTAGGCTTTTTCCCCCTGCGTCCAGTCTTCATGCTAAGCTAAGCTAACTGCCTGCTGGCTGTAGCTTCATACTTAGCGTTCAGACTTGAGCATGGTATTGTTTTTCTCATCTAACTCTTGGTAAGAAAGCAAATAACCGCATTTCCCTAAATGTCGAACTAATCACGGCTAATATTGTTCTACCAGGTTTCTAGAGCTGTCTTGTCATCTTTTGTTTCAGCTCATCTCTGTTACAACCATTATTTAGTAAAAGCATGTAATGGAGGATAACAATGTAATGTGGAGGATAAACCAGGCTAGCGAGCTGAACGCAAGAAAGTTTCCCTCAAGCATACGTGGTAAAACTATTAGTGGTAGTAATATAAACCATTCTGATAAACAGCTCTGATACCTTTCTAAAGTCATCCTAACTCTTCTCCTAAACACATCTTTCTTTAAGTGTTTCTCATTTAACAGAGCCTCAGTGTCATCTCTGCACAGTCATTGCTCTAGCTTTTCAAGTTCACACAGGACAAGGTCAGAGAAGCACTGAATGACATACCTACGTTTAGGCGTCTGTAGCAATTTACCTACGTTAATGTTACCTTGCGACCGCCATTCATCATTCTTGCAGGGTCAACATGCTGGATGTATGCTCATATCTGTGTCTGAAAACAGATGTTATATTTATCTCCTTTTAAATACCATAGAGTTAAAATACTCTCACTGACATATGCAGCCTCCTCTAAATTAAAGCCTAAGAGTTTGCCCACCCATACAGTGGAGCCATTTCTCTTCAAATTTCCTCTGGATTTTACATCTGTTTCATTTGGAGACCATTTTCCTTTTTCCCCTTCAGTGAGAAAGATGGGAAAACCATCTACATTCTTTAGGCTGGATTTAATAACAGCTGATAAATATAATAGTATAAAAAAATAGTATAAAAGTATGTAATGTCTTCATCTTACTCAGCACATTTCTTCTTTTCTTGTTCTCATTTTCCTGCCAGGTAGTTGTTGTTTTTTCTTGGGTATAGTTAAATTCAAGTACAGACACTGCGCTGGTTTTGCAGGTACTGTTAATTGATGATGTTAAGGAAACCATAAATTATTTATCATTCATCTTAAACTTGAGTAATTTATAATGCTGCAACGTGTGATTTTGGGGTTTTTAAAAGTTGGCAGACGGCCTTGTTTTTGTGGGTTTGGTTGACTTCTGCTCAAAATGTGCAAAACTAATTACACACACACACACACACACACCCATCTGCTGGTGCAGCCAAACAACTGGAGGTGAACATTAAAGCAACATGATTAAAACATGTTTACGCATAATGAATGATAAAAGACCTCATCAGTTTTCTTTGAATTAAGCTGATGTTTTGGGATACTGTTCAAATGAACCATCAACGAACCAGGCAATGTTTCAAGAGCCATAACTCCAGAATCCGTCCGGAGTGCTTACAAGACTTCACAACTAAAAGTAAAAGCCAAACATGAGGCAACATCTCCCTGTGCGGCGTGTGTGTGTTCCTCCTCTTTGCCCCTCCCCACCCAGCTTGACCCCCACAGGGACTTTCACTTTCCCTACACACTCCCAAACTTCCTCTCAGCCCAAACACCCCCTTTACCCTGGACTCCCCTGGCCCCTCTCTCCCTGCATTCCCATGGTCCCTTAAGCACTGCAAACCACCTCACTGCATACACACACGCTCTTACATGGAGCATTGTTTCAGCTATCGACTGCTCTGTATTCCACCATCTGTTAAGCACTCTCCCAGCTGTTGCCCACTCTCTCTGCACTCGGCAAAATAACAGCCCTACGAGCTGGTGACACGCACACAGGACAGAAATTATACAGGGCCGTTTCTGCTAATTAGAGATGGAGGTAGGTTTAGTGTCTAGCCAGTTTGCAGGTAGAGTCAGCTGTCAGCCTGGTCGCACAGAGACATGCGAACCAATCGCTCTCCCTCAGTCAGATTCATTGTAGATGCTTACTGATGAGCTGTTTACAATGAGGTGCACTTAATCAACCGTGTCTGCAGCATTATGTCGAGAAGAATGCACTTACAGTAGGACACTTAAAAGCACATTTTTATTGAGTCTACTGGCAGGTTACAAGACAACATTTTGTTGTACGCTCCACCAACCGTAGAACCTTCCCCCTTACTCATCCACTTTCCTGTTTCTTTTTCTCCAACCAGCCCCGGTTGACTTTGGCTTCCCTCTGGTCCTGTGAGGCTAAAAGTTTCCACACACTCCACATTTACAAGCTGTTATGAAATGTTATCCTGAAAGACAATATGCTCTCCAGTGGGAAGATCTGGAGCTGAAATCACGAGTGTGCAGGTAGGAATACATGGGCCCCCCAGGAACTGGGGCCAGCGACACCCCTGAGTCCAAATTAGGTACTTGTGCATAAGAAACTGAGTGAGAAAAAGTAATTGCAAATATTTTAAACAAAGTATTTCTTGTCCATTGCTTCTAAACTTCTAATAAGTCAAGCTAGAATGGACATGTGCTCTTCGTGCACTATGTAATATTTGGTCAAATGGAAGTACAGCATATGGTCTGTGAACACATGCTGCTCTAATCAGAATCCTGTCTGGCCTTCATGTACTTCTAAAACTCTGTTGTCATAGTCCGAAAACACTGGTCCATTGACTGCCATGGTGATTCTGGCTTCATTACAACACATTTATTGGCCATCTCATTGGATAAGTTATGAAACTGCGAGAGGGGAATACCACATGTTTCAGGAGGGGGTCAGTGTACACTCATCTGCGTCTGCCCGCTCCTCAAGAGATCTGATTCTGATTATCGGACACCAGTCACTCTTTGAGCCTAGCGTTCTGGTGCTCAGTGCACAATGGACTGATTAGTACACATCTGGACAAAATTTATCTTGAAAAGTTTGCTGTAAATCTGTGTGCATATTTGGCTGAAGTAATTTTATGGTATAATATAGTATAACGCTTTATAGAACCTTTTTGCAGCATGAGAGACCCTATATCAATAATTTCATCAAGGTTTTATCAATATGACACACGTCTGGATTCAAACCAAATGTTTACCAGTCAGCCAATGGCAAGCGCTCTACTTCTCTTTTAAAAGAGATATTATTTAAGCCTCCAATGTCTATATCAGGGCTTTGCTACAAACTGATCATGTAATTCATTTGTTCACGATGTTGATTCACAGTCAGAGAACCAGCATCTCAACAGTTTTCTTTCCTGGAAGTGGACGAAAACATCTGGTTGAAGCATTGCTATCCCAAGGTGCTGGCTGATGGCAAGGCCAGTGAGAGAGAGAGAGAGAGAGAGAGAGCATCCCATGCAAGTGCTTCCTCCTCAGAGATGACTGTCTTTGATGAAGAGGGTGACGAGAGTTTGACCCACTGCTGCCGACACACAGACCTCCGTAGCGCAAAGAGAAGTCTTGTTTGCAGGCACCACGAAATTAATGCTCTTTATTTACCTCACTGTTTATAGTGGCTGGCAGGCTCGCTTGGATTTTCCATGTCACTTTGACCTCTTTTATATTACTACTTGTTTGGGCATTGTGACTGTTCACTGTAACTGTCTTTCTGCTGTTTTCAGGTTAAGAAACCCTGTGTGCTCCACCTGGGATTAGACGCAGGAACTGCTCTCTCCTAGTAGCGTCCCCCCAGTTCCCTAAACTGCAAACCATATGGACTCCCTCTCTGTTCAGGCTGAGCTGAGGGAGGCTGCGGACGCCTCGAGAAGGATGCTGGGGTGTGTGGGGGGAGGGGTGCAAGGCCCAGGGACCCACAGAGCTCTGTTTGTTCTGGGTTAATAGGTTAACCTTGATCGGGAACGGTGGAAGTGGGTTAGAGTTTGGAAAAATCGATGAGCGAGATAAAGGAAAGAAACGGTGTCATTTTCAAGGGGAGAAACATGGTGGTGTTGTGTTCCAACATGGTTACAAAGAAACAAAGAAGGGTTTTCATCCAGCTATAATCAATGCCAGAGCAAAAATGTTTTATGATGAACACTGCAAGCGTTTATACACCTAATAAATCTGTTTGTGTAAATCCCATCAGATGGAGCTGATGCAAAATCCAAACCCCTAAAACTATATGGCATGCTGCCTCACCGGGTAAACCACCTTCACATTTCATATCCTCAGACCTGCTCAGGAGTATGTTACATGGTGGTCTGTATCATAATTATTGGTGATTTTATGTGAGTAGAAATACAGTTAATAGGAGGACCTACTTTAAAATGTAATTATTTTGGATGCTGGACAAAGAAGATAAAGACCAGGATGCAATTGGGTTGTTTTAGCACCACCACATGCCTCTGGACTGCACTGTGTACATACTGTTGCATATTTTTACACCAAAAGACTTTCTCTTTTTCTTTGCTGTGTCTAATCATACTTAAGATCACCCCCTACTCTTCTGCTAGGAAAATAAGCTTAGATAATGGTGCACTTTAAGGATATGTGTGCAAAGACTGTTGAGTGGAATTAAATGTTTTAGTACCAAGTGTTGTAAACTAGTCCTAATGCTGGATAATAGGTCATGCCATTATGCCAGAACAGTGCCTTGAGCTGCAGCACCTGGCAGATTTGCTTGTCAGCAAACAACATGAGGCTGCACCAACTGATCTCTTCTATTTATCTCTATTTTAGTCTTGGTGTGTGTATGTGTCAGTAAGTATAAGTGTGTGTCTTTGCAAGCAAGTTAATGCTACTTTAGAACATGCCCTCTACCCTGCTGAGTGTACAGTAAGTATAATGTTCTCGCTTTAGGCTAATACAGTTGTCAAAGTAGACAAAGGGCACTGATGAACACAAGCCAAAAGTCTATCTGTGATGTCACGAGTCTGGAACTGGTGAAATCCAACACCACCAGCTGGTAAGAGTTGTGTTGGGGTGAATACAGGTCCCCTTGCATCAGTGCAAGTCAAGGCACATAGCAGAAACCACCGCCTGGAGGTAAAGCTGCGCTCAGAGCTGGGGTCATTTTCTGTTGTATTGGAGACCACTCTGAGAGAAGCAGCCGAGCTCTCTGAATCCCACACAGCAGTCGGGTTAACGCCGCAACAGTCTGACTAGCCGCTCTCCAAGCCAACTCTTTTCTATGCAACTGTTGCGCGTCTCCACTTTGGATAGAAATAGCCTGATCACTGCGCGCCGCAGAGCGCAAAGGATCTGAGAAGCTCAGGTTAGAACGAGAGGGAGAGATCTCTCCTCCGGACTGCGATACGATGAGGAAATTCTGAGGTGGCAGTACCCCTCCGTCCACTTTACGCTTCCTTTGGCTGTTGCCAAAGGGTTAGCCCATGAGCAGGTATCCTCTTGAGTGTGATTCTGTTTTCACCCAGATCTCTGCTGCCTGGACAAATGCATACAAATGCATTTAGGAGCTCAACGGACAAGGAGTGGACACGTTTCCGCGGCAGCAACGTAAGTGGGCATTTGGTTAAATAGTATGCAGATGTTAGGCAACATATGCGCATATGCGCCATTGCAATTGTTCCCAGAACAGATTTTCATAAAAAATGACAACTGGGAGACTTATTTCTGTTCTCTTTGGCTTCTTTCCCTGACACGGGCACAAACAGAGTCCCTGCAGCTATAAGTTTTTGCCACCAAAATGTGACGGACAATATCTTCATTCGGTCAGTACGATAAATGCATAGTTTAGTACTGGAATCATATTATTATTGTTTTTCATTTTAAGATATTTTCAATAAGATTAGACTTTTTATTCTTTACTTCTGCATAATATTCATACAAACAACAGTACAACTGTACATATGGACTCTGTTTCCCAGCCCAACCATTCCCAAATGTCATTGTACTTTTCCATGGATACGTGTATTTAAAGTTTTTAATATTTTACAGTGAACTTCTTTTTTATTCTTGGTTGATCTTGATAAATGCAGCTGACAACTATAGCAGTAGTATGTGCACAAGTCCTGGCTTTGAACTCGCCATATGAACATGCAGTCTGGGATCTCCAAACTTTATAATCTGAATACCATGTGGCCCACTGCTGAACCCCCTTCTTCCTATTTATCTTTCACTCACATACCTATGATAAGCCAGGAAATAAACACTGGAGCATGCAGAGAGAGAGGATGAATGAGAATGGCTTGGAGGCAATGATGCTTATTCAGCATGTCAGTGATAAATCATTGTTATACTGTATGATAATATAAGCATAAGAGCAACTGTCAGTGGGCTCAAGATCTAACTAATTAATCAAACTCTGCCTGTGTTTAGGCTTTAAATGGGCTTTAAACCTACACATTCCTCATGGAAGTGTTTATTATTGACATCCTGCATGCAGGTTTTGTTGTCCTGTTACATTCAGCTGGGACTGTGGAGCTACAGAAATGTGCACGCCTCCATAGGCTACTTAACAGGAAATGCATTTTCTTCTATCAGAAGTGAGTCCAAGTTGTCTGTACTCTATTATGAATCCCTTCCAGATAAGATCTCAAAGGAGCTGAGCTCACAATGCATTCTGTTGTTCTCTGCTGATAGTGTTTGCTAGGTGGAAAACAAAGTGGACCTGAAATCCTGAGAGGTCCATTTTTATTTTTGTCCTTAAGAGTGAAAATGAGAGCCTTATGGGAGAGCTGAGTTGACAGAGAACAAGTGTGGCCTCCCTTGAATTCACTGGGAGAGTTAGTGTGTATGCATCAGTGGTTAACTGGCTCCTGAGCTCCAGACAATCACCCACTGTTGCAGGAATTGCTTCTCCATTGCTGGCAGCGGTTCGACTGTATAGCTGCAGAGACTCGCATACTGTACACTTGAGTGAGAGCATGCTGTCTACTCAACGCTGGCTGGTAGTTCCCATGATAAGTTGATGATGCAAGTTTTTGGGGAGTGGAGATGGGCAATACTTTGTTACTGGAGAAGGGGGTCTTGACTAATGTCTGATAAAAATACTAAATGTAATGTATGATGTCTAAATGATTTAGTTTTTGCCTGGTGTACTGACACAGTGGTTAGTTTAGTCCATAATACACTTTTTTTTACATGATGACACACAATTACATTTAGTTTGATTGATTCATCTACTGTGCCGTGTGGTGCACCTGTGCTTTAATGATAGGTGTGTTCAGTGTAATGTTGCTAAGGTGTTGGAAACATGGTTTCTCTGTTATTCTGAATATTAATGGCAACTGAGCAGAGTACCCTATTGGTAATCGAGTAAACACTACAGGTAGACTATATTTATATGAGGATGCACATACACACACTCATAAACACACTCTTCTTATTTGACTGGACCACGAACAAGACTACTGTGAAACCCAGGGGGATAGATACAAGGTACAAGGGACAATGATTTCCATGTAACATGTCACTACTCTCCAACTCTTGTAGTCATTACATGAAGTACTACCACCACACTTACTGTAATTACCTATAATATGGCCTCTCATCTTTTGTTTAGTTTTCCATGTATTCTAGCCAAAAAGAGTCACTTTGTAACACATTGCACTTTGTGTCACTTTTCACTTCGACTCTGTGATGGCAATTTTTGCCAATTTCAGTTGAATCCTGTTGCGGTGGTATAAGATGAAGCTTATAAGAGCAGTTCATGCCCAATTTAAAACAATCAATACATGTCCCACTTGTTGGTATCCAGCCGTGTAGCTAGTTTTGATTTGATTTGTCTCTGCTGAGAACTCTGCCGCTAAAACGTATGCTACCACCCCATTATAATGGAGGTGAGTAAATGTTGTTTGTGGGACTTTGATTTACGTTTGAAAAACTCAACAGCAAAATATCTTACAAGAAACAATGTCCTGTTACTCAGGATAATCTACAGACCTCGCTGTGAACATTGTTATTAGGAACTATTTTCTGCTCAAGCTAGAATAATAATAAGACTACCCATATCGAGGCCTGTTGATAGGTAAAGCGCTGCTGAGGTGGAAGAATATGTTGTTTTTTATTTTTGTCGTTATTTGTGTGAACTAACCCTTTAATAATCACAGACATGAAACTGACTAAAAATGAGAAAAATGTCTTGATGGTTTCAGGAGATGGGTAACTACAGACTGTTCTCACCTGTAAGCCTGATTATCCTTGAAAATAATGCATGGTGGGATCACAGCCTGCCCACTTTCTTGCTGCAACATACTCACCTTCTCCACACCAGTGGCTGTAGGGATTTAGGCCTGTCTGTGTGAGTGAGTGTACTGAACCCACCTAACATCTGCAGGTCCCCCTGCAACAGGAAAAGGGCAAACCAATAAAGGCCAGTGGAAGTTTACTCACAGCCCTTTGTCTGCTCGCTGTCTTGTGGACCAAGTCAATCTTTACTCTGGTCTGTAGTGACCTCTTGACTCCTGTCACCCTTCTGAGTGAGCACAAACATGGACCACACTCGACTCTTTGTCAAAGAAGCATCATGACATAATGGTCTAAGTTATATTTAGATTTATTCATCAGTTGCTTGGGGTAGTTTGGAAATGTATCAGATCTGGAAAGCATTTCAAGTCTTGACCAGAGAGGAACATCAAGTAGGCAACTGAAACCTGGAAACTTGATGACCTGCTAATTTTCGCTGATGGCCATTTGGACATGAGGAGAAGACAAGCCTATTTAGTGATTCCATAATGAAGTAATTATGATCAGGATACAGGTGCTGAAGCTGAAACACAGCCAGTAGGAACAGACATTGGCTGTGGATCAGTTACTTATTCATGTCCAGGAATGTGTTGGTTGAGGTTGAGAAGTGGAACATGCAGGAACAGAACACCTGATTAGCAAGACACTCAGATGTTTTCATTGAGAGAAATATCCACTTGTTCTTAGCATGTGTGTGTGTGTGTGATGCTGAGTTTTAACATGAGGGATCTACTGCATACGATGGATGTCATTTTTCACATTTTCACATTTTTCTCATTTATTTCTCTCATTGTTTGACGTCTTGGCAAAGTGGCTTCTATTATGAGCCTTAATGCAGCTCCTTAGAGCACTGTGTCAGTTTATGTGTCGGAGTTATTGCCTTCTCTCTGTTTTGAATTCCACTCCATTTAAAACTTGGGCTCAACTGAACCACATTTTTGCCAAGGGGGCATGTAACAGTGGAAGTTAGGCAAATGCTCCAACGTCAAGCTCTATAAACCTCAATTTTCTGAATAATGACTCTATGTGGAGTGCTTCTAAAGAGTATTACATATTGTGTTGTGATATTCTGAAGGCAGAAACAATCTTTTCAGTGTCAACGGAAGGGATGAAGTTGACACTCCTTTTTGTTTATTCCCTCCAGAAGTTAAACATTTCAGAGTTGTTTGGGTAGATTAACAGCTTTGCATGCGTTGTTGCTACTAATGGATTTGGTAAGTGGCCTGCCAAATTAGAGATGTAAACAGCATACTGTGAATGTCACTGCTCAGCAAAGTCAACCCCTGACAGACATCAATGATGAACCTAAGAAAATGGTTTCCCTTTCCTTATGAGGATCGTAAACTGAACTTAAGTGAGTTTGCTCCTATTTGCCAAGCCAAATTGAGCACTCTCCGTTTGCCTCTCAGCCTTTTCCTCAGTTGAATGAACCATTGTTAGGGATCCAGGCTAATTTTGAGGGGAGAAAGGCAAGATCTGTTACTGCTGGAATGATTCATTGCAGAGGGAGAGTTTTAAGTTGTGATTATTTATAGTCTTGACATGACACCCACTCCCCACATAGTGGTATTTCCCTTAGTCAACAGAGCAGTGTTTTGGGAACTTTGTCTTGCTTTCAGCAGTCTTTTCCATTAACTGCAAGGACTGGAAAGCATGTCATAGTGTGCTGTCACTTAGACAGGGATTTACCAAAGAAACGGTGAAACTGGTGGCTCTGCATGTAGCCTAAGTCCTGGATATCGACTCAGTTCCTTTGCTTTCTTCCTGTTTGCATATAACAAAATAAAAAGCTTAAAAAATGAAATGTGAAAGGAAACACAGTTCACCAACTGATGCTGGAACAGAAGGATGGCCAATGGTAGGGTTAAGGCGCTAGACGATTCCCACTACTTGTAGTTACGTCACTGTAGTTGTGCTGAAGCAATGAACTGAGTCTGTTTGGTGGCAGAGCCTCAGGGACGCCTTAAATAGCCCTGAACAGGGAGACTGCGTGACAGACAGGCAGAAAAAGCTGTCTGAATCAGCATCAGATGGCCCCACTCGACACTCCAAAAGGGAACGTTAAGTGTTATATTTAGTTTTTTTTTTTCTTTTTTGGTCTACTTTTAAACCCTGCCAGCTTTTAAGCAGAACCAGCTACTCATTGGCTTCATAAATGTCAGTTTTATCCTCTCAACAGATGAGTGATTGTAATCATATATTCACCCCCTTGTTTTTCTCTATTGCTTTTCCCTGCTTTGGGGATACGTCTGTGTTCCCGGCAGTGGAATGTCGCACCACTTTCTCGATGGGGAACAGGTGACAGGCACAGCTCAAAGTGTTTGTGAGTCAGTCTTCTTTTCCGTTTTCTCTTGTTGGCTTCTCCTTGTCTTTCTCTTCTTTTTCTCTGTCTGTCTATGCTTCTCTTTCTTTTTGCTCAAGTCTGCAGGGCCACATTGCTCCGGGAAAACAAACATGGCTGCCTGTCTGTGGCTTTCCGTCAAACAGGGCCACACAAACACTGGTAGCCTCTTTGCTGGGTAAATGCCATGAAGGAGAGATGTTTGTAAGGCAGCTACCATGCTGTTTGTAGCCATCACACTCACATAACAATCCCTGAAGGCTTAAGGTGCGACAGCAGCCTGTGACTGATAGTCCTCTTTTTGGTAGTCTTACGTAACTGCATATTAAAATAGTAGGACTACTGTCTCCTCTTGTCTTTTGTAGCACCACCACACTGTGTTGAAAATCATCACACCAGTTGCCAGAAGCTACTTCAAGCTGTGTCAGCAGCTGTTACTATGTACAGGGCTGTCGATGTGATTGATTTGGTTTGAATGTACAGAGTATGCTTTGAAGCTGATAAATGCTCTGTAAAGTATGTATGTTGTGGGTTATAGTAGCAGTTGGACAATTGTAATACAAAATCTAAAAATCTGATTATATTTCAGTTTGTATTTAACTCTTCCCACGTTTACAAAATAGTTATTGTTCCATTTTTCAAGTTATGGTTTGATGGTTTTATTTATTTGGTGGTTAGTTTGACACGTGATTTGACTGATGGATGTCAGAGAACATGCTCACCTGTAGTTTGGATAACATACAACTCTGCACCAAAACATCTAAAAACACAAATCCATCTCAACAAATCACTTTTTGTACAGCTATTTAAGTTAGTATTTTACCCTCATATGTAATAAGTATGATATAACAGTACAGTATGGTTTAACACTAAAACTGGCACTCAGCTTTTTCACACCTCTGGTTGACAATGTCAGTAAATGTTACATAGCATTATATTGGTAGGATACCCACAAGGGCGGTGAGACTGTATAACACAGATGACACAACATGTTCTGCCATCTTTGCTGTAGTTTTAGACACACAAATTGAAACTTTCACCTTAAAACTGTGGGAATAAAGACTGAAAACATGTGGGGGTAGTTGTACATCTGTGGTATGTGTAATCCCTGGCCACTGAATGTGTGCTTTACTGACTTTAAACTCTATGTGCATTTTAGTAGATATGAATATCTCAAATAATTTATTTTACAGCTAAACTGAATTAAAGATACCAAATATCCATTAAATCTGTGTAAAATGTTGAGTAATTGTGTGTATTAACAGTGGTGATGCTGAATTCTTGACAAAAAAGAGGAGAGGATGGACAGAGCATACATTACATGAAAATAAGAACAATGAACAATGTGATCATTTTTATACTTAGTGTTAATGCACATGCATCCCATTTAAAACGGTTATTAACATAATCTGTATGTGAAAATTCCATATGAATGAGGAAAACATATCAGTGCAGTGTGTAAATGCACACTGATGCGTTTTACTGATTGTACACAGTACATGCTGCGCTTCCAGCTATATGGTGGGCAGTGCCACCTAGAGGTGGGGTCAGTGAGGGTCAAAGGACTGAAGTTACATGAATCTTTTGTAGCGCAAGGTCACAATATGCAGTATGAGTAACATATGTCCTAATATCTCATTGTGTGATTAGCACTGTTTGAAATAAATATTGTAAAATTAGTGGAATATAAGTTAAATAATATGTTTATTTAAATTTGTATGTGTTAGTTTCACAAACAAGATGTGCTTTTCCTTCATGATGATTTTATAAAATAGCATTAGTATATGAAGATGTGGTTTGTACATTGCTATATTACAGATACAATAATTTGTAGCTAGATCACTGTTGTACATCATGTACGTGGTATTTGTGGCTTTTCAGAATGTATTAGCAGATCATTATCTCCTGTTTATAAAAAATAGCCGGGTTGACAACCCCTTTGAAGGGTTTTGGGAATGAAGATCCATGAAGCAAAGGGCTCCTTACAAGTTGGAAAAATGAATCGTAAAAGGCAGGCGTGACACTTCTCTCTCTAAATCTTAGCTGGGGCTTCTCCCTCTTTGTGGTCGTAGCTTTGCTGGTGCATGCTTCCATGAACAGCATTAAATTGTTATTAACCAACTATGCCTTTGAGACAAAATACATCATCGTCTGGAAACAATAAAACATGACACAGAAAGGCTCCCTGCATGACTATATTTTCAGACATAAAAATGTCAAAGCTGAATGCCTTTGTAAACACAGGAGTCGGGTTGCCTTTAAGGGGCTCCCAGGTTTCTTTTTTACAAGTTCCAACTGCTGATTTCAACCCAATATTGACTAGGGCTGCAAGTAACAATTACTTTCACTATCAATAAATCTAGTCTATTTTTCTTATTAATCAACTGATTGTTTAGTCTACAAAATGAAAAGAAAATGCTAAAAAAGACACATCGAAAGTCAAATGTGTCGACCTCAAATTGCTTGTTTTGTCCAATCAACAGTCCAAAACCCAAAGGTATTCAATTTTAAATGGTATACACGATTAATCGATTATCATTTTTGTCAATTGACTAACTGATTAATCGACTTATCATTTCAGCTAGTGTTGACCTTTAACTTATTCTAAGTGTAGAATCAGTCATTACAGGCACTGTGTGGGTTACAACATGAAATATATTTGCAAAGTTATGGGTTTACGGTAATCAATTCATAACTTATGTTATTTTCTCTCCTTGTTAGGAAAGAAAGCTTATCGCAGTTTAAGTCATCCGAAAGAGACAAATAATGCAACATTGATACTAACTTTAGGTTTACCAGCATTTCAACAAATAGTTAAGGTTAGCTACCGTTTACGTTAATCAATACCAGCTCGCTAGCCTTACCGTTGTATGGACAACCGCTCTTGTTCAATTAATGTAACATTACCAACCGTTATGGCTGGCTAGTTAAGGTCTTAGCGCCATGTATTATATAATTTTGTGTTATTATGATGTGTGAATGTTCACAGCTCTGCTATGAGAAGAGGCAGAACATTTTGTGTTTATAATTAGTGATAGGCAACAGATTTAACAGCTGTATTGTTTCATTTTATTACAGACCATTTTCATGGTAGACATTTTGGCAAACACAAGTTTAGCTAGGTAATAACGTTAATAATGACTGCATTCCTTTAGCTTTAGTGATTGTATGTCACTGTCGGATTTTTGGTATGCCGCTGCCGTTTGTTACGAACTGTGGCACGGGAAGCAGGACTCAAATGCACGACTCACAACTCAGATGTTTCAAAACTTAAGCTCTTTACTGTAAAAACAAGAACAACAAAAAGACGCTTTCAATTTAAGGCAAAGTACAACAAAAACCGCTCACAAGGAGGATAATACAAAGTACAACAAAAAAATCACTCTTGCAGAGGAAACACTAACAAAGTACAAACTCAAAAACGCTCTAGAAAGGAGGAACACCAAAGTACAAAGAAAAACACAAAAACCTGATCGTATACCAATCGTCAGCAGCAGCACATGGCAGTAAAGAATCGACATAAGCCGCAGGGGAGTGATATATGAGAGAGGAAGAGGAGTGACATACCGCCATGGCATACCAAAACCACCAGTGACACTAAACTGCTGATTACAGCTGCTTATGTCAGCAGGGTAAGACTAGACTTCAAACAGATAATGACTGAATGGAAACCAAGTTATAGTCATTGGTGTTTTTCTCAGACTTACTGTACCACAATTTTGTCCACCATAATTCACTTGTGACTGAGACAAAACTTAAACAAGAGACCAGTGTTTTCTGTAGAGCTGATTTAGTATTTGACTTGTTGGCTCATCTGTGTGCTGTGACTACACTCTGTCTCAGTGCACTCAGAATAATAAGTATGTAGTCAAAATGTAGTACACTAACATCTCTCCTTAGACAGAGCTTCGTATACAGTGAAAACCACCTGGCATGCATCTTTATGATTCCTCGTATAAACTATATCACCAGGATTGTAATTGGATGGGAAAAGGGTTGTTAAGTGGTTAGCAGTGTTGACTCACAGCAAGAAGGACCAGGCATGAATTTCCAGCCCTGGTCCTCTATGTGTACAGTTATCGTGTTCCTCTCTCCCTCGTATTTGCTTTGGTTTCATGCTGGAGTTCTGGTTTTCATCCCAGGCTGCAACACACAAGGTGACTTAGACACCCAAAATTAGTCACACATCTTAATGTGTGTTTAGATTTGTGTTTGCCCTGTGATGGACTGACAACCTGCTCCACAAAAGGAATTAGTGGCCATATGCATGTATGAGAGTAGGGTCTTTCAGGAAATCAGAATAATCAGAATCAGAATAATTAGCTCGACACAATCAATGATTGGATCGTCTACATTACCTACATTTTTATGTTGCAATAGATCACTGTTAAAGTGAGCTAATCTGTTAATGATTTCTGTTTTTGTGTCCCTGTAGGTGGAACTTTATCCTGCTCCTGTCAGTATGCTCAGCAGTACTCTCTGGAGAAGAAGACTACCTAGCTCAAGGTAAACAACAGAACCCTTATGCATAACATAACATTAGCATCAAGATTATTACTACTACTACTACTACTACTACTTTTCCCTTTTTTTTGACCCCACTTGAATGAATAATGGAGAGGTGATGCTACATATATACACTGGTATCAGATTCATAATGGGTATAACCTGAGTTAAGGTTTCGAATGCAGTACTGGGACAGAAAAAGTATGATTGGTGCATCCCTCCATAGTGTAATACTTTACATGTAGACAGCAACTCAAAGATGAATTCTACTGGAGTAAGTATATATAGGGACAGTGGCTGCAAACAGGAGCTCCTCTTTCTTTGCTCTTCTTCTCCTTTTCTTAACCTTCTCCCGCAACATGTCTGCTCTTGCTCTCCAGGCCATAGCATGCATGTAGAAGCAGCCTAAACAGCCTCTCAACCTTCGCTGCCTCTCCACTTACTCATCTTTTTCTTCTCTCAGTGCTCTCATCTCTGGTCCATCAGAGAAGACTCGAAATATGTCACATGCAAAGATAATGTGAAGTACATGCTAAGAAGAGCACTCTGGGAATGTATGCCAATCAGTCAGACAAAGGGGAAGTGGAAATCTCAAGTAAATGCTTATTGTGTATTGGGTACTGGGCCTCAGCTGGTTAGATGCTGGGGATAAGGTGATATCCATCTGTTTTTTTTTTGTTTTTTTTGTACAAGCAACAAGGATTAGAGGAGTTGTAAAAGGGCAGAAGTAAGGAGTCGGTCATAGATAGCAGAATAGATTTTTTCACCAGGGCTCTGTTGAGTCAGTTTCTTTATAGCTGTTGATATATAAGTATAATCCCACATATTCCTCCGGATGTGACTTCTTTGAAAGAACTTGCCTTTACTCAGCAAGAAAGAATGCTGTCAAAATAATGTAAAGAAAGCTCAGATAAGTTTTGTATCAGCGGGTTACACTGTGAATTTGTTGAGAAGATATATTGTCTTTTGAGTGACATATCACTGGACCACAGCCAGAAATACCACATTGTGAATGCACACTTAATTTAAGGTTGACCTCATGATGAATCCTCACATATTTGTTCACATCTTCACATGTATGTGCATTTACTACTGCCCCTTGCAAACCGCCTCAAGGGTCTCTCCCTTTATTCCATTTTGCATTGTCTTCTCCCCACGTATCTATAGTTGATTAGCCCACTCCAAGCAGGATCAATCCATCATAACGAGGAGAGGAGGAATGCACACAGAGTGCTAGAGCAGCTTGTCTTCACATATGAGACAGGTTAATTGGAATCTGGGCTGACATTACCTCAGGCTAAGAATGTCAAGGACATCTCAGTACGTGCTTAGATCAACTGCAGATAGATAGTCTTCCTAGATAGTCTTCCTATGTGGGCTGCAGGACTAAAAACCCTGCAAAACCACATACAGGACGATGTACTGTATGTCTTATTTCTGTTTATTGCACTTTCTCTCTCTGGCTCTGTCTCGGCCTCTTTCACTCCCTCCCTTCCAAGCACTGTAACAGAGAGTGCAAACAAACAAACATATCTATAACAGAAACAACACAAGTGGACTTTTGGTACTGTTCCCCAAAAAATACTACTTCCCCTATTAGCTAAATTTATCTGATAAGTAGTCTACCTTAGAGGCAAATATACTTTACTGAATTACTATATTACCGTTTTAATCATTTTTATGATTTCCAATATAACATTTTCAGAATATGAACGTCTGCAGTAAAATTTGTGACCTTAGAGATCCTTCACCCGCTTCAACCCTGAACAGTCATACAGATGAATGCCACAACTTTTCTCAGATCTAGAAATACATACCTTTAGCCACACATACTGTAGTCCCCATGCTACTATATTGTTGCTCTGTGAGAAAACCTGGTATTTCCAAAATGTGAACATTTCAGTAGTAACAACAGCTGGGTTTATGCTTGATACCATTGAGTTTTTTGAAATTATTCAACGTGGTTTGAAAAGGTTTTAAATAAACCAAGAGTTTGAAGAATTTATTAGACAATTTATGAACAACATGTTGAGTGTTCTGGAAGAGATGCCCTGTGTGTCCATCTTTTCAATAGTAGGCTTGTACTGATCCCACCTTTTCTCTCAGGATACCGATAAATGCAGGTTAATGCCTGATAACAAGCACCAGTCCCAAAAACAGTGTTATTTTCTCTGTTTCAGTTTAAAATCTGTGCACCTCACTATGTGGAACTGATTGATTGGGATCATTCTTTTATGTTTGAGGTAACATGAGGCTGTAACTACACAAAACATGTTAAGTATAAGGTGACACATTTAAAAATTGTATTGCTCTAGGTTACAGTAATAAATTGCATTGTTATAGTGAAAAGATAAATATCTGCATCAACATTGATCCAGTTGTTTGGATCAGTGCAACAGTATTTAACAGTTTCACTGCTGAAAATGTTTTTTAAAACCTATGTCATAAATGTTTGGTAGCAGGATACTAGTTTTCTATATGTCTAAATCTTTCACAACTGGACTATGACTTATGTGACTGATAATATGCTTTAAATCCTGATGCTTCCTTATACAGTCCTTCCTTATACAAAGTCACCACCTGGAAGCTTGTTCAAACCTTTCTGCTGTCGACATTTCAGAGTTTTGAAGTTGTCGGCAGTTTGATTTGATCCCCTGACCAAGGTGAAAGGTCAAAAGGTTGTACACGTGCAACTCATCTGAAATAGGCATGCTATAGCTATGTCTTGTTTTCTTTCTTTCTTTTACTGCCTGCATTCTTAACGGCTGTTAACAGTGTGAATCCATAATGCTCTCAGTCAAAAATCTGCCTTTTTAAATCTTTTTTTTTAATAGGTAAAATAAATGATTTAAGACAATGGTGCAGTTGAAAGCTTTGCTCTGTCAATGCAGATCTCTGGTTGAGTTAGTGCATTCAGTTCCCCCTCGGTAATACAAAATCAACTAACCCCTCTTTGAAAGTTGGCTCCCCAAATACAGAGGAGGAGTTGCTTCCAAGGAAGGTTGTGTTTCTGGATTAGCAATGAAAATACCTCAAACTGCCCTTGAGATCTCCCCACCAAAACACTTAGATGCAGTCACACACACACGCGAGCACACAAACACACAAGCTTAAAAAGCTTCCCCATTGTTAGGCTTCCATATACTGCTGCCTCGGCCTGCCAGCAGCATGCTCACAGATGCAACCACTCACTCACATTGTGTTTCTTCTCAATCTCTGTTTTTCTTGCATGTGCACACCCCCACACATAAACACACACACACACACACACACACACACACACACACACACACACACACACACACACACACACAGACACAAACAGGTCAGGTCAGCTCCTGAAATGACCAACCCATTTGTGATGCAGTTGACATTACAATATGTGTCAGGTATCCTTGTTCCCATTTGTCATATTAGTAATGTCATTTTTATTTATTTTATGCTGGAGCTATCGCTCAGTACTGACACATGTGACTCTCCAGCCTAGTGATCTGTCTATTGCTCTTTACTCAAAGCCAAAAACTGCACAGAATATCCTCTGTCTCCAAATAATGTTTAAGTGCTTTTGCCTGGCTGTGCCTCACTGTCAGCAGACATAAATTCTTTGAAGAATAACCTGTGGGCATGGAGAAAGAATGACAGGACCATTTGGAGGAAAGCTGCTCTCGTGAATCTCTGTTGGCAGATTGATTCAAAAAGGCTGCGTGGACTGGTTTCCTGTATCCTAGTTCGGCCCCATCCCTCTCTAGTCCCCTCCACTCATCTGGGCCACAGCTGGCTTTTCTGGTACTTACTCCAAGAGAAAAACAGGGAGGGGTGACCAGCATCACAGGGAGACTTCTGTAAGGGTAGAATGTCTGACCACAAATGTCTGCTTTAACTTGTACAAGGACAGATTATGTAATGTCCCACATTTGTTTGCATTTGCAGCAATGACGCAACTTTCTTGAATTAAAATTAGCAGGCATGGAGGAAGAACAAAATGTTTTGACACCACCCATCAGTGAACAGTTAGAACTGCAAATATATATTGACAGATACCTGGTGCACCTTATTGTGGTCCGTAACGACTTAAATAACAAAATCACTTGCACAATTAAGACAACTAAAGGCAGCAGGGTATAACCACAGCATTCTCACGTTAAGTTTATCTAGGGACCACTGTCCCACATCATTCCCCCTCTTTCTCTCCCAGTGTTTCTTGTTGCTTCCTGTTGTCAGCTCTTCAATAAATGTGAAATGCCATATATTGGAAAAAACAAAATATCTCTGCATTGCAGAATAATTGTTTTCATTAAATATAAACACAGGCATGATTCATAGTAATTACATTTCATTGCCCCCAGTAACGAGAAGATGCTTAGAATCTGTCTATATTTTTTTCAGGAGAATCAAAAGATAATTCTTTTTTTTTTTTTGGTTTGTGATTTTAAATGCTAGATGTTTCCCAAGGACCATGTAATCTGTAAATAGTTAAACATGCTCTCAATTCCGGCAGCATCAGTATGTGCTCTTTTTTCTCTATTTTCTGTATAAATCTAAATGTTTTTAATTGCTATATTTGTGGTTCTGTAAATTGTCTTAACAGCTTAGTTAAATAAAAGTAGAAAAGTAGTAGAAGCCACAGGAAATATAGAAGAGAAGACAGGTGTCAAAGGTCCCCAGTAGGACTTGAATTACTTGAATTAAGTGAATGCCTTGTCCTCTATTGTTACAATAAAGCTCAAAATCCACTGTAAGTACCAAGCTCGAGTCAACACAATGTCCATAAAGACTGCCTTACATAATCTTTTCTCCAATACAGTTCCACATATTTAAACTTGTTTTGGGAATTTAACCTGGAAGAAATTGTCAGTTTTCACAAAAGTGAGTATCTTAAGATTAGTCCAGGCTGTGTCTATTTTTTTTTTTTAGAAACAACTTAACCAAAGCCTACCTGCTTTGTGATCCAGTCTTGCCATGTTAACCTTACCATTGTCTCCTCTGTCCTTCAGGAGTGGATATCCTCTATCGATTGGGGCTTACAGCTCAAAGCAGCACAGACAATCCCTACAAGAGGACAAGCTCACCTTCGACTACTTATACCACTGTTCCCTCACCTTTGAACCTTCCTGTTTCTGGATATGGGGTATTACTCGACTCAAACTCCCTCTATGAGGCTCCAGCAGGCAGTCTGTTCTCGCCGGAGATTGGCGAGGAGTTTTCTGTTGTGGTTAGCCTGAGCTCCTGGCGAGCAAACAATGCTTTTCTTTTTAGCGTCAAAGATGGCAGAGACAGGCTGCGCTTTGGCATTCAGCTGCTGCCACGCAGAGTGGTGGTTTACACTGCAGAAAAAGCCCCCATCTACTTCACCTACAACTGGCAGGATGGGCGCCAGCACCCATTTGCTGTTGGTGTTCGTGCACGCTCAGTGTCCTTCTATGCAGATTGTGGCGCAGTGCAGCAGTGGGAGCAGACCCTGGGGAGATCTCAGACACTGGGGGACTCTGGGGGTCTCTTCACTCTGGGTAGGATGAACTCCAAAGCGGCACCATTCTATGGTCGTGTCTGCCAACTAGATATCTATCCCTCAGCCCAAGCTGCCGCGCACTACTGCAACTACCTTAAAACACAGTGCCGGCTGGCCGACACTTACCGATTGCCTTTACCACACCCTGGTTTGGATATTGAGGCAAATGACCCTCCTTCTAACCCCTTGACAAAGTCCCTTGTTGGAGTAGCAGCTACCCATCATACCCCCATAAAAGCCACAGCAGCTTTCAAACTGTCCCCAGGTAGTTTGGTCACCCAGTATTCCACTCTGAGCCCATCAGTACAACCTCATCTGGGGGACCAGAGCCACATTTCCACATTGGATCCCCTTGCCCACTCCACCACATCCTCGCTTCAGCCTGACAGCCCCACCTTAACCACCGTGAGTGGGAAAGCACTTCTGGATCTTGCCTATAGCACAACTATCACCACTACCAAAAATGTGTTGGCAAAAGGGAGTAACCCCCAGGGGGACACTGATCACTCTGAAAACAGCACAGAGGAAGAGAGCAGCTCTGGGAGCCTACAGACTCCGGATGCCACCCCAGGCCTGATTTCCCCAGTCAGGCAAAGTCGAGTGAAGGAAGGACTCAGGAACAACTCCATCACCAGCTCCAGGGACTCTCGCTTAGTGCCCCAACAGACTCATCAGCTCCTGGAGACTCATCTGAGAGCCAATGGCACCACTTTGTATCGGGAGAATCAGGTGGACACCTCAGAACAACATGATCTGGATGGCAGCTATGATGACGTAGACATCGGAGGATATGATTATGGATATGAGGAGCCAGACTATTTCTATGACTACGAAGATGGTTTCCGTGGCCCCAAAGGAGAGCCAGGTCCTCTGGTAAGTGACTGAATTTATGAATGACAAGCAGAGCTATGAGTGCTTATGTAAGAGTATTCAAAGAGTTGAGACACAAGTCAGTGCATTGCTGTACATGATCAAGAGGAAAATATCAATACAAGGCAATCAAAGCTAATTTATGCCCACTATTTGAATGCTATGTCAAATCTGGCTTTCTTACAGACACCCAGGATATATGAAAAAATATTTTGGCAGGGCGGTGTAGAGATTTAGAGGTGATGGCGTGTCCAAGCACTGTTCTTTTTTCATGTATCTACAAGTTGTTGTTAAAATAACATTCCCTGGCTGAAATACTGCCAGCCACCTTTGCTCCTATGTTAGAGAGGATAAGTCATCTCAAGGTTGGAGGTATACCCTGGCAAGAAAAATTACCTGTCCATCCAGCCTTATGATGCAATCAGGCTGTCAGGCTAGCGTTGCCTCTGAACCTGCTTTTATAGCTCAGATTTTCAAGTATTGCTTATGTTTCCATGAGTGAGATGTGTCTGGTCTTTCTATCTGATCTGTTTCAACTTGGGAGTGAATGTAATGATGTAAGACGTCTGGACTCATCTACAAGTTTCCATAGTACTGCCTCAGCTATAAAGCGCCTACAGCACTGAGTTGTTGCAACTTATTTTCACATCTCCGAGCCTGTGTTACACTGTACTGCAGTATTATGAGCATGATACAGTCCAAGCCACTGGCCCTTTTCCAGTGGGTCACAATTTAGCAATTATTGATAAATTAGCCAGAATGCTTGTTCTTTTAAGCTGTTATCTTAAAATGGTTTGTATGTCTTGGCTACTCTGACCACTTTGATGCAGGCATGTTGTGAATGCTGGGTTAACTGAAGGTCAGTGTCATTGCCTCTTAGTTTAGGTTTACTTCCATAGGTGAAATACAGACAAGTGCAGTGACATGTTTACAAGCTGCTTCTGGTCTCAGTAGATGTTCCGTGATCAATAATCAGTGTTTTAGCACTTAAAGCACTTACTTTTTGCATTGCTCTCATGCTGATGCTATGAGTTTTGTTTTGTTTGAACTGCCATTTAGAGCAGTTCATTCATAATGTGTCTTTTATTTAAAAAATCAGCTTTTATTGTCTGCTATAGAAGATAAAGAACTTAACTTAACTTCTAATTGGAAGCCTCACTGGTGGTAAGACATTTTTTTGCAAAAGTTGGGGATGTGTATGGCCAAATTTCAAGAGAAAGTGTTGCAAAGTAAGGATGCACCGATCTGACTTTATCGCTCTCTATACCAATTCTGATATTTAAACTCAGGATATTTGCTGATACCGATTCCCGATCTGATACAAGTGCTCACTTTTTCCCAAATTTGAAACCTGCACTGTGAAGAACTAGTTGGCACCATTTCAATGTAAGGTAACATGAAGCCAGGGATTGCTACGGCTCTCAAAACTTAGTCACTGTGACTTAATAAATGTAACTTGTAGCAGAAGCAGCAAATTTTATATTGACACATTGACAAAGAAACTGTATTTAATGTGGATTGTCAGGTCAGCGGCCGATTATCGCCTGATTAAGAAGAGCAGGTATTGGCCCCAATATCAATACAGAGGATTGGATTGGTGTATTGCTATTGCCTTGTAGACAAAATGTAAATCCACTTAACTGTTACGTAGCTTGATTGAGCATTGTCTGCTGGTGTTTATTTAGCCACACTGCGTAGGATATATTCTTCCACAATTTTAAGGATTTCCAGAGACATCATCTCAGCTATATCTGGATGTGAGACATAAGTGGGGGTTCAGACCGAAAATAGCACTGCATTAAAAAAAGGAAAGTTCCTGGGTTTGTGTAGGTGTGTTGCTGCAGGTACCGAGAATATGAAATATGATGTAGAGCTCCAGTTTGAGTAATACATGAATGAGTTTGAAGGCTTTTCAGATGCCAAAACACTTCTTTATACTATGAGGCAAATTTTACAACCCTGTAAAGATATCAAAGCAACAATCATTTTATGTGTTGTCTCTGCAATCATGGGGTTAACAACAGTAGAGTTTTGCTGTTCATGTTACAAAGTAATTAACCAAGACTGTGCGCGTTCACATGTTTTGATTGGCCAGCATAGGTCATTGCAGGGTGAAACTATATGTGATTATAACAATGCTTCAGAGTAAATCTGAACACTTCAGAAGGAGGGTGGAAGTGTGGACTTCAGTCAGTCATCACCTCCTTAATGCATTTCCCCTCCTGGTAATGTCTCAGTGACATGGTCTGTTATTAAACTACCTACAGCAGACAGCTTACTTTGACCGCATGTTGGGTAACAGTGGAGGGGGTATTGTGATTCAGCTGAAGTTAATGTCACACAGTGCAACAAGTTCAAAAGATAGCCTTCAACTTTCCAGAAAACTGACTCCTTGAATTGACTCCATTGGGAACGATTTGACCCTTGTCCTGGCCGCACAGATGAAGCTTGTGAATATTATCATTTTACTGCATGAATGCCTCGGTTTCTTAAGGCCCTGTTGTTGTGGCAAAGGCGGTGGTGTGCTCACAGTTTCCATGTGTGGGAGTCTAGAGGAACAAACAGCTGTTTCTTTATTCATATCTCCCTCTGTGCCCATTTACTGCTCTGACGGGGGGGATGAGGATGCTCCATAGCATCCCATTAGAATCTCTTGCTATAACAACAATTCAGAGTAGTAACTGAATTAGCACAATGTTTGTTTTCATTTAAACTACTGAATATTGTACCTTATAGTGGAATTGTTTTTTAGGGAAGATGGTATTGAGGAGTAGCAGAACAGCCTGAAGGATAAATAGCTTCTTTGACCAGATGGAGATTTCTTGCTGACTCCTTAATGTTATCCAGTGACGGAGATTGCTGTTCAAGCTAATCTTCAGTCAATCCCTCCTTTCAAGTGAATAAATTTACTCTTGACCAAAAATGTACTCTCACTAGTTTGTTTGCCCTTCTATTTAATTAATCAGCAGCATGAGTTACGGATGGAATAAACAATACATAACAAACCTTATTTACCCCCAAAGGCTGTGTTTATATGTTGCAGTGATGGTGGAAATCCTTTGGTCTTTAAAATTTGGAACCTGCAACTAAAAATGAGATATTGTGTCTCATACCCTTCAGCAATACAAAAACACATCATCATAGGGCTGGTTGATAATGAAATATTATTGGTAATTGTCCCTTTATATAGTCACATTTTTGCAAAAGTCTCAGATATTGTTCAAAAGTATATTTCTGAAAATTATTCTAGTATTTTTTTCTTGCAAAACACAAAAAGAACCATTGGAGTTTAACTCTTTAATATGTCATTTTGGTTTTACATCTAGCATCTACCAGAACATGACATGCAGTTGTTTCATATGTTTCATGCTACCTTTGTTCCATGACGAAGGATTATGTTAATCCCATACGCTGGTGGTGTCAGTCTAATCTCGAAAATGTAACTCGACCCTCCTGCTCTGAGCCTTCCTGATAGAGCTTTTAGTTGAAAACATACTCATCATTGCAGAGGCCTGGGCAGTGAACTGCATGTTATTGCTTGCCATTAACATACTCTATCTCTCTTTTTTTCCCCTTCACTCATTCTCTCTCTCTCTCTCTCTCTCCCTCTCTTTGCAACACTCCTTCTTTCCCTCCCTGTCCCTCTGTCTCTCTGATTTAGGGTCCACCTGGTCCCCCTGGTTTGCCTGGTCCTCCAGGAAAAAGAGGTTCTCGGGTGAGTAACCTGCGCAAAGGTGATGGTACACAGACAGCATGCTGTAAAGTAGGTGTAATCTATTGATCAGGAGGATCATTTTGACCATCTCACTGTATGTAATAGTGAGATACAATTAACCCTTTGAAATCTGCAACACAAATGGTCCGCCAGTGCCTAGATTGGTATTTCTGCTTATTCTGATGTCATTTCTTGGAGTATCTTCAAATGCTTCATATCACTAAAATCTGTACAACCTAAGCTAAAATGTTATGTAAGTCAATAAAACCATAATAAGATTAAAGTACTGAAATTGTGTCATAAATGAAAGATATGACATGTTTGACAAAGATCGGACATGTTTTTTCAGCAAATTTTACTAAATAAACACACAAAACATATTAATCCAAAAAAATTCCAAATGTAGAAACATGAACAAAATATTTCTTAACACTCCATAATTTATTTGAACTATGTACATGTTTTAGTTTTTGAGATAGGCTCATTTGATTGCAAAGGCGTTTTTCATCTGCAATAGAAATACTGGTATTTTTGCTTATTGTGATGTCATTTCCTAGATTACCTTAAAATGCTTCATATCCCTAAAATCTGTCCAACCTAAGCAAAAAGGCTGTAAGTCAATAAACCATAATGACTAATAAATTAAAACCACGCCACCTCACGTTGTCACCACGTTTTGCATCGCATGTAACGTAATGACAAGAGCGGTTTGGGCCGCCCACAGGACGTCAGTTTTCAGAAGGTTAAGAATTAGTTAAATCAAAAATAGAGGATGTTTGATGATTTTTACAGATATGTGTCTTCTTTCTCTCTTCATACAGTAGCCCTTCATATGGTGAGGTCTCTATATGTATACACAGAATTTTAGTTGGTAGACTGATAATATGAACATAAATACCTTATGGGAAGTCATAAAATGAAAACAGAAAAGAGAAGAAAAGACAACTCTGTACAAACAGTGAGTTTAAGGTCAGGTTTGTTGGCCTTTAAGGCAGTGAACTAGCTAATCAACTGCACTAACACATTCAATGAAGATGTAATCATTGTATTTTCATCTTTTGCTATGGTAGTCAGCAGGGACTGGCCATATGTGTTTTTCCTGATTCATCATCACCATCCAGCTGCAACTGTTGGGAAAGAGGTGCTGACAGACATGTTTGTGGTTAGCTTGATTAAACTCAGGAACAAGCCTTGCTTTGCAAAGGCTCATTACAATGAGATAGTTCGCTTTGAGGATGCAGACAGCATTGTTTACTTCTCCGCACAATTGAAGCATAAAGGTTGAGTGACCGAACAGTTCCAGATGCAACCAGCTGCAACCGGCAGCATCGTCGGCGGCACAGGCTGCGTTTCCACTCTGATCTCGAGACTACACTGTGTGCAACTGCCAAGGCTGTCATGATGCAATGCTGCGATCATGCCACAGGCCCTGGAGGCATCTTTAAACAGAACAAGACACATTTTACTAAATGGATATGGTATGTGTTAGAGGGAAGGTGTATAAATAGTTCACTCTTGACCTTTGTAGAAGCTTTACCCTGCAGAGCAACATCATCATGGCTAATTTAACTCAGGGAATGTAAATATCTACAGTGCATCAGTGTTTATGGAAGACAACATGCAATAAAATCAACTTAATGCTTCATTACTTATAGACAGTTTTCAACACCACATCAGACAATGACTCAAGTGTCCGAATAAGTGTCAGTGACAAATCATTGCTTATTAACATGAGAAAATGTGGTTAGAACGTGTTTATGTGCATGAGCGGGGTTGTTTCTCTCTGCTTATATTACATGTTCGTGTCCGTGTGTGTATGATTGTCTATGTGAGATCATAGTTAACTGTCTACATCAGTTCAAAGTAACATACAGATGTAGCATTTTTTGTTTCCTTTCCCCTCATAGTGGGGATTCAGAGCGAAAACAGCCCAGCATTAAAACAGTGCAGGGGGCTGTGTTGGTGGGAGTGTGTTATTTAAGAGACCGGTGAGTCAATGAAAGACAATCCAGGAAGTTGGGGTAAAAGTTGAGCCAGGTTCAACGTTTTTTGCTGGACGACCCTGCTCTGGCACCCCCGCTGCATCAACGGACTCAAATGGATGAGAAGGCTGTGTTTTCTCACGCAGGGCTCAAGTCGGTCTGAATGCGGCCTTATGTTCTTTTGTATTTTAACAGAGAGCAAGACAGACAGACTAGAAGGCAGGCAGATAGACAGGAAGACAGGCTGGTAGACAGTAAAACATGTCTCCTAGAAAAAGGCTTGGAAATCACATAGCTGATACAGAACATACTCTTAACCCCATAGGCCAAGTCATAAAGTGGAGACAGAAGGAGGCTTGGAATCATTATGTGGTGGGAAGTTGAGGGCAGTGTGCGGTGTTGTGGCTGTGTCTCTGCAGTCTCAGCACAGAGCTGCAGACTTATTTTGCTGCCTCTAATTGCTAACGTTATCAGACTATGAGCCTATGATCCAGGGCACACCATGGGCATTTATCGTGGAAACAGACCAATTTACTTTAAAGGTTATTTTACTCTAAGCGGTCCCTGAAGGTGACAGTTTAAGTATTGAGGTGGTGATTGATACAGTAATCAAGTATTTTATGAAGGAAAGGCTGCAGGGAATCCTTGAATTGCTGTTTTGCCATTTTGCAATAAAGCAATTTTTTTCACTGTTAAACATTTCCTGGCCAAATACATGCCACACCACAGTAATGCCCATAGAAATTGGTTAATTTTGTATGCGAGGTGGGCCTAAGTAAAACGTTTGTAAGTTTAAATTTAAGACTCTTATCACACTTGATGCAATATTTACCAAAACCTTCAACCAAATGATGACTTTAAGAGATTAAAGAGTTACCTTTCAATTCTTTCTTTTTCTATGGGCAAAATGCTCATGTGGAATCCAGGCTCAGATCACTGATGTTGAAAATGACAGAGAGAGAGTGAGACAGGGAGAGGGAGATTCTTCCTGGCTCTTGGCTGTAGTGCAGAGAAAGCTTGGCCTGCAAGCAGCAGGGGTACAGATGTGCAGGAATGTAGTGTATTCTTGGTGTGTGTGTGTGCATATGAATGTGCACATCTAGTTGTAGGCATAAGTGTAGAAAGTATGTGTAGTTGTGCATTCATTGCATACATGGGATGTTCAAGGAATTAAATTGCATTGGTGCACTGAGAACAATAATAATAATAATAATAATAACTTTATTTAAATAGCACCTTTCGAAAACAATAAGAGCAAATAAAACATTAAAACATACATGATACAAAAAAAATCATGTATGTTTATTGTAGGCATGTATGGTATGTGCAATTCTGATGAAACGTTTGGTTACCAGGATAAACCCGGTTCTCTGAGAAATGAGTGAGTTATCTCACCACGAGAAGCGCCTTCTGGCGTGACCAATCACGGAAGCTCACCTACTACTATGATCTAATTTGCACAGGTTGGGCCGGCCCCCTTTATAACCGTCCGTGGCCCCAAACACTGTATTCTCAAGCATATTTCTTCCACGTGCCCTAAGACATGTAAGCAGTGAAGTACTGTGAGATACCTCACTCCGTTCTCAGAGAACCGCGTTACCCTGGTAACCAAATGTTCTCTTTTGAGCCTTGCTCAGTATCACACTATGGAAGATGTGGCCCACTTCCGAATTGCATGCTCTGAAGCCCATAACTCCTCGGCCCAGGAAAGTCCACACTACATACCCTCTCCATGGGCTAATACACAACTACAACTACGATGAACCCACTCTAAGGACTGAATGCGCCAACGAAGTCACGTAAAGGCAGTAAAACCAAATACATGTGCGTGGGGATGCCGAGCTTGCAGCGCACATAATGACAGCAGGAGCTCGCTGCTCCACATTATGTCTGTGGGCCAGTCTGTGTAACGTTACGGAGCGAGTGAGAGCTTCCGTGATTGGTCACGCCAGAAGACGCTTCCCATGGTTAGATACTGAGCAAGGTTCGAAAGAGAACTATAGTATTCACTGATTCTAGACTATATTCTACTAACTATTTCTTACACAAGATTACCTTCAGTTTTATCTCTCTATTTCTGACTGCTGCCGGATATTTAGCAGTCTTATGACTCATCTTAAATAATGAGCTGTTGTTGTCAACAGTGCAGAGTAATTTAATGTTGTGTTCTCTCTCTCTCTCTCTCTCTCTCTCTCTCTCTCTCTCTGTCTACATCTGTTCCAGGGTCCCACCGGTCCACATGGAAACCCAGGACAGCCTGGACCACCTGGGCCCAAGGTGAGTGGCCTTCTCTCATTGTAGGGAGACATAAACAGCTCCATGTGAGTGCCAGACAGGGTTCTGGTTGGTATCTGTGGGCGTGGATGAGCCAGATGAGTTCCCTCAGAGCTCTTCGGAGCCCAAGACACAGGGCAGGGTTAGTCAGTGCTGTCAGTGTCATACTCTGCTCCCACACCTTTTACCTTTTGCCAATGGAAGTGAACCTGTTCAGTAAAGAAGCAGCCATCTATTGACAAAAGATGAAGTGCTCGATTTTGCTTTGGGTTTGTGATAAAAGGGCCTGCCACACCACAATTGTTATATAACTTCCATTAAATACACAACAATGCTTTTGTTAATCTTATTGGCAACAGAGATAATCGTGATTAGGACTATGGATGAAAAATATTGAAGAGTGCAGTGTTTTATACTGCTGTTATGTCTTCTGCAGACAAGGCCACACAACCTTTCTTTAGACATAATGGCTAGTTCAGTCAGAGACACTTACGTCAAGGAATTGACGATACATAAACATTAAATCTTAAATCAAACTACCCTCATCCTGGACCTGGGTAGAAAATGTAGCTTTTTATGCCTTTTCTAATGTGATATAGTGAGATTTGATAAAATTAGACTAAAATATAATGTTATATCAGATTTCTAAGGAAAGAGAATCAAATGTGCATATGTTTGCAATACTGTATGTCTAAAGGCAAGGAAAATGCCATGGTCATGTATTATTATAATTCAGTGCTCCATATGTTTTGCAGTTGAACTGCTGAGACAAAGGATTGTGTTATGAAATTTAAGAAAAGTAGAACAGTTCCAGTCACATAAACACTTTGGGCTTTAACCAGATGGGTGATTATATATGTGTCAGGCTGCACCTAAAGTTAAAGTCATCAAAGTCATGTACTTTCATATTCCCTATAATTTCCCGTCAGAGAAGTGGTGATAAATGTGATTGCGGCATTGTTTATAATGGCACAGTTGGTTGGATTTGGGAGTGATTATTGTATATTATACAGTAAAATTAAGATTTCAAAGAAGGGGTTGACAGTGGCTGAGCTCTCTCTACTGCCTGAGGAAGTTCACTGTCATTGTACAGACTGGCCTGCCAATCACCAGCGAGAGACAGAACCGAGAGCGAGAGATGGCAATGGCATCACTACAAAAAATCGAAGGACTCGAAGCCCAGTCTTTGACTCTTTTCTGATCAATTTTTCTGTTTATGTCATTTGTAACCGAGAGCCTCCTTGGTGGGCAAAACACCAAACTCTGTTTATAGCCATATTGTTGTCTGCCTGCACACACTTAGATTTCTTCACTGTTATGTGTGTGTGTGTATATACGTATATATATATCTATATATAAAATAATGTATTTCCCATTAACTATTAGTTAGCCAGTCATCACATACAAACAGAACGCAGTGAAAACAGTTAGTTACTGCTAGCTGACAAGTTGGGACCTGACTCCTGATGCACATGTGTGTTTTTGTGTACTTCAGGAGGGGGTGGGGGCTGAATGGGTGTGGTGCAAAGTGGTGTGAGTGTAAAGACAAAATGACCTGTAATCACTGTAATCAGTATATCATTTTAAATCTAGTATTGACATTAATACACCAACATCTAATGTTTAAAAGTGTATGTATTTTTTAAGCCCCAACAAGACCCAAACCCACATTATGCATATGCACTGAATTTGTCAAGCCTCTCAGGCTCGGGTTGGTTTGTAGACCTCTAGTGATGTCACCAGGTCACTGACTTAGCCCTTAAATCCTGTACACTCACTGCTGTAGTTACAAGTTATTATCAAATGGCAAATGGCATCAATTATAGCAGAGACTGACATGTTGTTCCCCGAAGAGCCAATCTCTGCGGCTCAGAGCGTTTGGAAGTTTGATTAAACCAGACACAGCCAGATGTAGGCAAGCGTGATAATAATGAGCCAGTGTGTGGTCACAGTGGAGCAGCAAAGACCACAGGAGACAAGGGTGGTGGTTGGCCTAAATGACATACCCCTTAGCCTAGATCGTTGTCCCCCTGGTTTTCACCACAGGGCATACCCGTGCTAGCCCTGGCTCATTAGACATGACACTTACTTCATAAAAAAGGGTAAAGAAAAGAAAGAAAGCATTTTAAAACTTTGCATGGGACCAGATATAAATAATACATTGTTAGAACTGAGCAAGGATGTGGGCAGCTCCATGCAGATGGCTGTGGTGACTGGCTACCACAGAGTAGCTGCATACACCATGCAGTCAGTGGGGGAACAGTCTTGCTATAGGAGCAGAAACCAAGGATACGTGGATGGTCCATCTGCCCTTCCTTTGTCTTTTTTCATGTGGAACTTTTTGCTTGTAAGTGGATAACTCTTCACTTGGATTTGTAGTTGGTACATACAGTATATAGCTAAAGACGAGACACATTTATGAAAGTACTATTCATGAACTATGATCTCTTTGCCTACCTCAGCCCACACATATAAAGAGAGGAATGTTCTGTTTCCCTCCTTGATTAGTCAGACAGCACAGGGAGATAGATGGATTTGTTCCATGTCACCTCTGACCTTGCTTGGGATGCTGTGCACGTTTGGCCGAGGACCTGCGATTGGTTATTATGAAATATGGGGCCGTCGTGTACACATACAAAACCAAAATCAGTGTAACTAATACCATAGTGGCCTGAGTGAGTCATCCTCACACCCCCAGCCTCTTTGTGGAGGCGGAACAGGGATTGAGAGACTGTTTGTCTCAGTTTGGGAAAAAATCTGTTGAAATGTGTTTGGTTACTAGGACATATACAGAGGAATATAGTCCCTGATGCTGAGCTTATAAATTGACATGTGTTTTAAGCACAGTCTGAAATGCCTTTCAGTCTGCTTCATGCACTGCTGACTCTTTTTTTTTCAAACAGAAAGGAACCCTGTTTTTTTACTGTGTTTGAATTTCTGCTCTCCCACCCCCAAGCTTTTCTATGCCTCACTGGCTGTCAGTCAAAACTATGGGAATCCAAGGAGGTAATACCTATTGGGAGCAGGTACGGACACCTGTTGAGGAGAATATACGTATCTTAAGGTGTCAAACAATGGCTTAGCACCTCACATCAGAACCACCTGACAATCTTAGATAATATATCTCATATTCAGAAATCTATACTACACCTCATCACATGTACACAGCACATTTTTTAACAATCAGAGAATATATTGTTGTGTATTGATTGACGCTGGTTTGAGGTCTTTTCTTAATATCCAACCCCATTTTTATTTCTGGTCATTTGTGTCCCAGATGAGCACAATTTCGACATGTACAGTGTGATGTATTTTCTTGGCTGTTTCTCCTGCCCCACTGGAATAGCTAACCATTCAACAACCAGACCAGGAAATTTACAGTGTTGACAGCAACAAGTCAGATAATCGCATTGTGCTGAAATTATGTGGATGTCTCCTGACATTGCTGCTTTGGCATTCCATAACACCTCTTTAGATGCAGCTATCTATCTAGCAGGATGTTAAAACTTTATTTTAACATTTATGACAATATAAAATATTTAGCCTATGACCCCAGTTGACATCAGTTTGGGAAGAAAAACCCTGAGACTTCTAGCTGTTGAAATGTAAAATTGCTGTTCTTGTTGAAATGCACTCAACATCAGCTCCATTCTGGCAGACTCTTTGACATATTCTCCTCCTTGTGGGAATTACACATGTGGTCTGGGATGACACAGAAACTGAGTGAGGTCCGGCTCCTCAAAGCCATTTTGTACTTTATTGCTAAGTGTTACTGCCTTGCTTGGTCACTGTGCAGAAATGTGGATGCCAAATCTGCAATGATTTCTAGATCAGTCCTTTTAAATGAAGAATTGTATGCAATTGTGAGTATTATACTTAAAGATCAAGGGTTCTTTAGAAGATTTTTTTTTTTAAAGTATCCTGACCATTCACTGATGTCATTAAATTGCGTGGGTTATCGTCATGGTTGATGGAAAACTGTTCGAGGACTGGCTTCAGTCTGTGACAGATCCAAGTTAAGGATGAACCACAGACATTTTCAGAAAAAGTGGTCTCTTCAAAGACAAAGTGTCCTCACACACACTCACAGAGTCTGGTAGTCTTTGCAAGTGTGTTTGACTATTGCAGAAGACACACTTCCCTCTTTAAATCATGCAGTGTCATGTATGGAGCTGAGCAACAAACTTTTGTGACTGTGGACTGTAGAAAAATATCAATGTAACATCTTTGACTTCACCCACAGATTTCAAAAGGGACATTTTGAGATTCATAACTTCTATGCCCGCTGCCATCTTGTCAGTTTTTTGGAGCCACAATATCCCAGTTTGAACAGAAGTGTGGTAAACACCACAGCTAGCAGCTTAACTGTCCTTACATCATCTCATGGAAGAAAACTTTGTGTTTGTAGAAAAGATTGGGATCTTTCCTGTTGACTTCAATACAGTCGAATATATTTTTGGTGCTAACATCTTGCTGCCATTAGAGGAACTGCATCTTAAGGCATCTCCACATTGTCTTCTACACAAAGCCGCTGTTTTTGCTGCTTGGTTATAGCCATAATACAGAAAGCCTTTAGTGCAATTGAAATATGCTTTCTTTATCAACAAACTCACAATCACTCACATGCAATCTCAGTTATCATATAATATTTTGGTATTTAGAAATACTTTAGTGGTAAATATCTGGCAATAAAGTCACTATCATATTGATATTGCGACATTATCAAAGCAAATTCGCTGCATTATTGTGTTGTGCATTGCTGGGTTTGGTTTTGTGAAAGGTCTGGCTTACTTTATGGTTTAAAAGAAGCAAGAAGAAGAATCTGTTTTGCAACAGGATGTAATGAGTTTATGGTCAAAGCAGTCTAGATTGTGAGAGCGAGGAAACATGCAAATTCCTCCTACTTACTTTACCTCCTTACTCACAATTTTGTTACTTCTCAAAATCAAAATCGTTTAGTTATTTTAATAGAATTTCAAGCTCTATTATTGTAATGACAATGACATTTCAGAAATTATTAAATTAAAACTAATAAATAAAATAATTATTGAAGGCCAGAGCTTTTTAAAATAACCTTAATTTGTAACTGGTGCTGCCAGTTTGTGATAGATTGGAAATAAATTTGAGTTGCTTAAGGCGCCCTTACTCTGTGACCCTGTTTCTGTTCTAGGGTTCAAAGGGAGACCCCGGGCTGTCTCCAGGCCAGGCGCCACCAGGAGAGAAAGTAAGAAATCTGCCACCAGTCTTTGTCTTGTGTTTTTTTCTCTTTTCCTCTTGGTCTCTTTAGCATGTATCTCTCTTCTGAGCAGCCCTGATGCTTGTCTGGAGACATTTGACCTGACCTGGTACTTGAACTTCCAGTCTTCACAACATCAGTCCTTACTTAGACCTCACTTAGTCTCTGCTCACTAATTGCTTTTTTCCTCTGCTCTTAATTTCATCTATCAGTAATTTGAGCAAAATATCGTGAAAAGGATCCTAAAATGTTGGTTCAGACCAACACTAACAGTTTATAATGAGTTATAAAAATGATTCAACAAATCTGCATGCGATGAGTCACTAATGGATGGATGATGAAAAACTGATTTTTAAATTAAGTTTTATTTATGTATTTGTTAGAGTGCTTGATCAGTGAGGTTGAGAGTCTGGTTTTCCTCATCCCATTTTAATTCATTTAGCAACTTCCTCTAAACCCCCTCTCTGCATTTCTGTTACCATTGATATGTCTGGCGTCACCACAGCTGGTCTCTCTTACTCCCTACTCTCTCACCATCCTTGTCTCTTTTTCTTCCTAATGAGTTTCCTGAGCAGCACTGCTAAATGTCTTGAACTAATTAAGCTCCAAAAGTATCTTTCCTCCCTTCAAGTTTTAATGCTCTTTGCACTCATAGAAATCCCCTAAGAAAAAACGTACATTTTTATCCAACTTCATTCTGATGTCATCCCCACAAATTATTGCAGACCTCTCAACACCCTTCGTAGTAAGTCTGTGTCTTTTGTATCAGTTGTTCGTAGAGCAGAGTAAACTTTATTGTCCCCAAGGGGAAATTTGTCTTGGGCACAGTGCTACAGTCCGTTACTTCACACAAAAAAACATCACAAAAACACGACAAGCGTTTGACACATGAGACATTTGACTATACATTTGACATTGACAACACGGCGGCTTGAAAAAGAAACTAAGAATTAAAGTGCTAAGCGCTAAAGTGCTTGTGTATTTATTGCACATTGCTCTGTTGCACTAAGATTTAGTATTAGAGTTCAGCAGCTTGACGGAGGCTGGAACAAATGTTAGCTTCAAGCTTCAAGTTTGTATTCAGAGAAGAGGGGATGATGATTTTTGTTGCTTGTTTCATGACTCTGTATGGGCTCATATTCTTTCTTCCCTGTTATCTTCATAGCTTTTTTTGTGCATCCTGGCATGTTCGCCATTGCATCTTTATCCCTCATAGTTTGTTTCTAACAAAATGTCTCTAATCTCCATTCACTCTCTCACCTACTGTCTTATCTGATTTAACAGAATAGCCAAATATCACTCCACATACGGTTTTGATTAGAAACAGCTCGAATAAGACATCTTCAATATAAATACATGGTAGACGCTGCCTGAAGTACAAAAGCACTTTTTAACTGTCCATATCACTCACCTGTGGAAAATCCACTACTTAGATAAACATTAGAATTTTTTAGATATCCTAAATGAATAGTCTTTTGAACCATTGCCCTGTTGTTCATTAGTCATCTGAGATTAAAAAAAAAAAATCTTGCATCTGGGTTATCTGTAAGAGAGCTAAAGCAGATGAATTTCCTTTCATAACATATTTTTCTACAACTATTCATTGCTATAATGCCTTAATAAAGCTTTTGCAATGGAATCAACAGATTTTTCCAAATGTCAGTCTTAATGCCTTCATGTCTTTAATGATTGTGCATTGCATCCTACTATTCTTTTGCAAGTGTTGTGTTACTCTCTCTCTTTCATTTGTTCCAATAGGGTGACAGAGGCCCACCAGGTCTGCCTGGGCTGGATGGATTTCCAGGTCTACAGGTAAGATTTACTTTATTAAACTGCTTGTGTTTAAACTAGCAGCTGATTCTGAGACTATTTAGGTATGACATGTCCAAGTAGCTCAGTTTGCTGATCTAACACAGTTTCAAGAAATCTGTTGGATTGCTGCTTATATTTTACTTTTAAAGCAGCATTTTTCTTTTTTTGTCTTTACTGTTGTCTTTAAATCCTCTGTATTGATGTGAGGCAAAATGAGGTATTGCATACATATTATTGGCTCATACAAGGGTTAAAGCTTGGTTTAAGAGTTAAGACTATGCATTCAAATACACTGTGTGTGCAAACACACTTTTGCGTGCGTGCACACACACACACACACACACACACACACACACACACACACACACACACAAACACACACTGTAGCAGTGTTCCCACTGTGTTCTCCCCCAGGTGTCAGCCACAGCTGTTAGCTGAGGCCTCTTAATGTGGTCAGTATTAGGTTACCCTGTCAGAGCCTACAGCCCACCCTGTTCTCTGCCTGTCTTCAGTCTTTCTGTCTATCTCAGAAAGAAACATACCTCTGTCTCTGCATATATCTCCATCTGTGGCTGTTGGGATGTGGTGCTGCCTCACTTAAACCTGATAGACTCAAGGTCAAGGTCAAAGGTCATCCGAAAGAGGAAAGGCACCCTGTCCAGACTCAGGGGGTCAATGACATGCACAATATCCCATGCCTCCTCGGGTCAGCAATTGTCATGCCTAAACAAGGAGAATTTCATGGACGCTGCTATCAATAAAATGAAGGACACTGGCATTCTCCCTAAGTCCACTAGTGTGCACATATTCATATTCACACGCACACTCATGCTATGTTTCCGTTAACTGAAATATGTTTTTACACTGCGGTGCGTTCAATGTCTTGCTCAAAAGGGTACATTGCTGTTGCTGTGGTCAGCATAGCTCTAGCTCGAATTGAGCTTGTGTCTTTTTGATACAGAACTTAATCTGCTGTAGCAGGTCGCTCTGCCGCCCACATGACTATGTCTACTCAGTTGTCCAGGTAGCCTCTTATTGAGTCTGGTCTCCACATAGCTGGCCTTCACCTTGCCTCCCAGGAGGCCATCCCAGTGTTTGCAGTAGCTGAACCTAATATACCCAGCAGATGGACTCTGCCTCGTCAAGTATTTTCAGAGGAAATGACTGGCTCGGGGCCTATGCTCTTTACCCCCAAGTGGGCCTTTTATTGAGTGTGAAGGTTCATGTGTCACAATCTCGGAAGCACACAACAGAGTTAATAGTACCGTTCAAGAAGGTCTCTCGCTGCCCCCAAAAAGATACTGACCTGGCCCTGACCTTGTGTTTTGGAGCTGTAAACATCTGTTGTTCATAATCACATCAAAGGGAAAAATAAAAGGGTTTAAGAGAAGAAAAGCTCTGATTTACTGAATAATAACTCCTGTTAAGTTTACAAAGAAGAAGTGCTTGTTTAACTAAATGAGGAATTTGGCTGTAGCACAAAACTGACTGTGGATTAGAATGAGCCAACTATTATTTTTCTGGAAAGATTTTGTGTCAGTTTCCTTTTAAACCTTTAACGAGCAATCTTTTCTGAAATAGAGAATGATGAAACATTAAAACACACGTGTCACATACTCCATTATCACCTACTTCCACCCTTAGCACAATTCCATCTGATGCACACACATGCCTACACTCCACCACCAATCTCCATCCACCAATAAGCATAAGTACAAACCATATGGATTAAAAGTAATACTGATCATCAAACACATTTTAAATGTCAGTTTAATGCATGGAAATTTGCCCCATATTACACCATCATTAACTGTGACCTTTGACCTTTAGAGTGGTACCAAAATGGCTGCAGGAAAGAGGATCCAGAATATTCCTGGATCCCTAAACATCCATCAGGTGTCTCATTCTGGGATGGAGGCATGCCACAAATACACGTAATTAAATTGTAGAGCTTAATTGGGATGTGCAATAAGACCAGCAAACTCTGCAGTTCCCCATCAAGTGATTCGCTAACAATCCTCCTGAAGCAATTTGTTTGATTGTTGTATTATTTGTTTTTCTTGTTTTCTCCATTTTTAGCCATGCTAGCAGCATGGCTCTAGGGATGGCAATGTCGGTTGGTCAGTCCACCGCTTTGGTCCAGACTTTAATATATCTGCTATGACATGGATTGCCATGAAACGTCATACAGACATTCATGGTCCCCAGAGGAGGAATCCTAATCCTTTACCTCTGACCCCACCAGCAGGTTGACATGTTTTACTTTTAGTGAAATGTCTCGACAACTATTGGATGGATTGCCATGAAATTTGGAACAAATATCCATGGTGAGGATGATGCCTAATGGCTTTGGTCATCCCCTAACTTCAACTCTAGCGCCACCATGAGGTTCTGTGTGAAAGTCTCAACAACTATTGACTGACCTTAACTTGACCTTTCATGCAGTGCCATCATCAGGTCGAAAATTTCATCTGACCAATACTTTGATTTATGACCAGATAAAGACTAAACTAATGCCATTCCCAATAGCCTCTGCTGTCCTTTGTGTTTAGTTCTAATTAACAAATGTTAGCATGTTAACACGCTAAACTAAGATGGTGAACATGGTAAACATTATACCTGCTAAGCATTAGCATGTTAGCATTGTCATGTTAACATGCTCAGTTTAGCCTTTAGCTCAAAGCTGTGATGCTTTGAGGAACAAGTACAGCCTCACAGAGCCACTGGCATGGCTGTAGACTCTTAGTCTTGTTAATGCCCATGGTGTTTTTACGTGAAATATACTCAAAATACATTTGTTTTATTCCTTTTTCAAGGGTCCTAAAGGTTATCCAGGGCCACCCGGACTGCCAGGAGAACAAGTAAGTGGTGATGTGTGTGTGTAAGCAAGAGAAAGAGTTTTATTTTGCAGTTGTCATTAGCACTGTAAATGCACTGATGCTAGTGTTGTATGTCACAGCATTCATACATATGTGAACACACAGACACACACACGAAACACACAGCTGTGCTTGTGTGCGTCACCAGCCAGTTACATCAGTCCTTTAGCTGTCCCCCTCCAGTCAGTGGTTCCTTTTATCCTCCGTTTATCCCCTCCCCTTTGATGGAAAAACTCCTCACCTCGTCAAAATGCTAACAGTTAACGAACCCAATAACACAGACTCTCTACACGTCCACATCAGAAGGCTCTCAGCATAGAGGTTTAAGGACGTAGATTATTATTGCTAGAAAAATCATTAAAAAAAATTTTTTTTTTTTGCTTAGAGAATGGAAAATCTAAATCTAAGCACTTGGTAAAATAATATTGGGCATTGATCCACAACAATATAAGACCCTCACAGATTTCTTCTGGTTCTGTCAGACAATAATGGTGAATGTCAACGGAGTATGAAGATTATTGTAAAAATGCTGATTGTACCTGTTCAAGGCCTGTGATTTATGCAGTCACAGATAACAATAATTATGAAGGCAACCGATGATTGTTTTAAATTGTGCGGGATAAGAGCATCAGCTAAATATTTTAAGTATAATGTGTCATTTTAACAGTGGGCTTAAAAAACAGCAGAGTGAGCCAGTGAGGGAGGGGTGGACTGGAGGGGTGCAGAAAGGTACAGTTAATAGTCAGGGTTGTCCTGGTGGAGGCTGTCCAGAATGAACAGTGCTTGTTTTATTCCTCAGTTGGCAATGCTGGTAGAGGTCTGTGTGTCTCCTCTTTCACTTTATCCATCCATCTAATCTCCCTATTCACCGTTCATTCATTCTCTGTCTGTCTCCCTCTCTCTCTCTCTCTCTCTGCTGCAGGGCATACCAGGACCTCCTGGGGAAGCCGGGGCTGCAGGTTACCCTGGCAGGCAGGTGCAGTGAAAAATACAAAAATACGCTTCCAGTTCCTCCATAGATTCTTCGTTGCTCTGCCAAGAACTCTACAGAGAATACAAAGCAATAATAATGATAACTGCATAATGCACACTGCTTTCTGCTTTCATATGTACGTTTCTTATCCATTTTGGATTTGGAATTAAGTGGTCAATTATTTCCACTAGAATATATTGAAAATATAGTTTACAATGAAATGCATTAATTAATGAAATGCAGTCATGTGAAGTCTTAAATCATGTGCAATGCCAGCAGTATGAACTAGAATATATAAAGTGCAACTTTAAATATAAAAACCATGTGGTTTCTTTTAGCTGTTTGTCAGTCAAGCCCGCTGTATTTCTCTTTTTAGGCCATTCAGAGTCTGATGTGTTTAGCTTTGTCTCACCATGTGAAATCACTGAGCTTGCATGCACTGTGACAATAGGTCCTCCTCACCAGTCTTTCCTTTGTTGCAGGGCTCAGCGGGGCCACAAGGTAACCCAGGGCCTAAAGGTGTCCGTGTAAGTACAAGTGGCTCTCTGCTCTCATTCTGCCCTCTTTTCTTCAGCAGCACTTAATTTCCTGAAAGGATTAGGACAGTGTCAGGCCCTCAGCCTTGCTCCAGAGAGACTTCCCGGGAGCTGAGTTGTATTTCTGACATACTGTCTGATGTGAGACTGCTTGTGGGGGCTGGTCCGGGCTCTGGGTTGTCTCTATAAAGGCTGACTGGTTCTTCTTACTGTGGCTCATTCCTTAGCAAGCAGGAATAACCCCCAAAAAACAGGAGAACAGAAGAAAGAGAAGAGGATGGAAGACAAACAGATAGGAGAAAGTATGAAAGCAGACAGAAGGGGGTCAAATAAGCTAGTGATAGAAGGGACTTAAGTGGCGCGTTGCAGCTCAGAGAAAGAGGATAGCTGGGCGGGGTGAAAAAGAGCCAGGAAAGACAGACAGCACAATACTAAGATATGAGTGTGAGAGTGGGTGAGAGAGAAAAAGAAGGAGAGAGGGAGGGTTGCGCAAATTACTCATACATACCGACTACAACCTATGCCAACTGACATAAATACTTTAATGCTACCTGGAAAAAAAAAGCTCAGTTATCATGTCCAGAATGACAGTACAGCTAATGTTTTTTAAGGTTTTATATAAAAAATTATGATGTGGGGGTAAGTGGCTGTGACTGTGTGTTATCTGTAAAAACAAAGCAGTCACAAGCAGTTTTCATATCTAATATTTTGGTGGCTGGAATAGCTTTATTTTTGGGATATATGTTAGCCTACAAAACACAACCAATTATAAAATGATAGGCCTTTACTTGTAATGGCTGGCACATCAGCAGATATTCCAGCACCTCAAGGCTATGCAACGACTTGCATGTGTTGGATTAATTCACTGCGTGTGTTTGATAAAGCCAACACATCCTCATCCTGAAACAGTAAGAACTTGTAGCTCAAACCAATGGAATGATGCTGTCAGTGTGTTGGAGGTGTAAGAAAGGGAAAGAAATCTCCTTAGCTTTTTATTTGCTACAAAAATTTGATTGATTCATGGTCTCCAACTTGGAGGTACGGACACAGATCCTGCCCACATCATATTCATAATAGCAGAAAACTTCTCCAATGCACAACATGAAAGTCTTGATGAGGACATCATCATGAGGACATCATGTACAAACAGCTATTTAAAGGTTCCCTGTGGAGTTTTTGACCTCGAGCAGCGCTACGGAGCTGTTTTTCTATGAGTGGGTCCTCGTTTCGTTTATCATCTACGCACAAGCATGCATACGCACATCGATGACATGATACACATTCCTGCCGATGGTTTCACCCTATTCCACTGATCGACAGGTAACACATCAAGATATGCAGCAATGTGTAGGCGAAGACAGAGTAGTAAAAAGTAGACTGCTAGCAAGTAAACATGGATGTAATCAATGCTGGATTTAAAAAAAATGTGGCTTTCCTATTGTTTTATGAGGAAGGAAATGCCTGTGTTAGAGCTCAATGACACACACAATGCATTTTGGTGAATAACACAGAATGTAAACATAATTTTTGCTTGTTTACGATAAAACTTCACAAGGCACATTTAAGGTACAACCCTAATGTCAATGAACTCCCTCCAGATTTTGCTTGTGGCCACTTTGCGCTTAGCTTGAACAAAGAATGTGAAGAGAATTTGTATGGACAGAGTAACTCAGCAGCCCGGCCAGTGGCACCAAATATTCCTCCAGAATTATGCTGCTGAAAAATGTGTTTTTGTGTTCAGACAATATTGTGATATGGAATATTGCTAATTTCCAGGGTTTCATTGGGCCTCCTGGCATTGCTGGGCCACCGGGGCTGGAGGGGGAGAAAGTGAGTGATGTTTGTTCTTATTAAGTGCGCATGATGTCAAGGTCTTTTTACACATTTTTCATTCCCAATACTGTTCACATTTATCTCTAATAATGTCCTCTTCTTCATGTCTTGAGAAGAGGACATGAGATTTTTTGTTTAAGCATTTTGCCCTGTGGGCAAAAGTAAAATGTTCTTGGCAACAGTTACGTAAAGCTTTCATTCAGGGCTTTAAAATAATTTGGTTACAGAAATAATGTGAGGAAAATTTATATTCTATTTGGGCATATGCCTGAATGACGTCTCTTAGTTTTAGTCCAGTGGCTAAAACTTGTTGCCCCTTTGGAGCAGCACAGTTTCGTGCCCCATATTTGAGTCATATATCCACTTGTTTTTCTTTTCTAGGGCATTCCTGGTCCTGTTGGAAAACCTGGCCCCAAAGGAAGACACGTAATGAATCAATTTCGATTTCTGCCATAGCTCATAGTTGCTTCCAAACACAAAAATACATACCTTTGTCATCTATCAATAGCAACGGGGAAACAGCTGCAGGCGTGATTGTCTGTGTTATCTCGTCTGGAAAATCAGGGAGATTGTAAAAACAAATAGAAAAGTTGTCCATCTCATAATGCAACTGTCCTGAACTAGCAGTACATCACATCTGCAAAAAAGCCCCAGGGACATCAAAAGGATATTCATTTGTAAGCTGCATCACTTGTGAATGTGTTGAAGCAGCAGGACACCGAGGGCCACTGGCTAAACAGTGCAGAGAGAGAACTAGAAGAGAGAGGAATAACTCCTTGAGAGGATTTAACACTATTCAAGGTGTGGTAAATCACACTGGAAATCTTTGATGCCATGTGTTTTGGCATAGGTCCTGCAATGCCAAGTTTGTTCCAGGGTGGCATTGAAAAAAAAATCCAGTTAGATTAAGATAGAGACAGATGGAATGTCAAGGTTGGGCCCTCACACTGTGAAACGTTAATGTTTTAAAAACAAGCCTTAGCTCCTCTGTGTTGAAGTTGCCAAGCGGGCAGGCGGCCCAGTGTCTCTTTCCTCCGAAGGGTTTTTTCTGGAACCCTGACTCATGTCTGGCTAACTGGATCAAAGTCTGCGGCCTACGGGGCTGTTGTAAGCCAGTCCGCAAGCTCACCAATACAATGGCTAATCATGCTTCATTAAATAAGCATTATTTCAAACCGTGTCAATACAAATTCGATCTTGATCAACAACTTGCGGAAATTGCATGTTAACTGCTACATGTAAAGTAAAGATTGGATGCCATGCATAACAGAAAGCATAGAGATTAAGTAGAAAAAGGAGAAATAAAAAGCAAAATAAACGACTGTTCATTCACCTGTGTGGAAATGCCATATACTGCTAGTGCAGGGTATAATTGGCCTGACATTCTTAAATTGAATGTGGATGTACTTCCCCCACAGGGTGTGGTGGGTGATGCCGGGGAGAGGGGGCCTCCCGGTCCTGATGGCAATGAGGTGAGAACTCTTGTCTGCGTCCTTGTGAATTCAGCTGTCCTCTAAAATCTGGCTCCTCCTGCTTGTTACTTGTCCTCTCTTATCAGTGACTGTGTGTACAAGTGCACAGTACTAGGCTATTTCCCCCATAAACTTATTAAGTTTAATTATAAGTCATTTTGTATTCTTTTTCATGTATGTTAAAGCCTTTTGTCACCACTTCCGTAATGTATTTATAGCATGTAATACAAATACACAAAAACAAAAACAAAGGGATACAATTTCCTCAAAATTTTCCACAAAATTTTCCACAAAACATTTAACACCAAGTCTGATGCAAATTCTATAAGTAAAAAATTGCATTCAGTCACAGAAGATGGACAGATAGATAGTCTATTAAATAGTATTACCTTATCGGTAGGTCTCATAATATTCAGTTTCAGAACGTGCCAGAGTGGTGCAGGACTTCAGTGGTCAATGATACAAATTACTGAGCAGCCTTGATTTTGAATTAGTTTTTGGGTTTCAGACATAAATAAGTTGAGATGCTTTATCATCCCACATGTTAGCACATAAAAACATAAAGTCACACTTACAGTATTTCCAATGTAGCCTTGGGAATGAGGAATGTGCAATACTGTAAGTGTCCTGTCCTGTGTACTTAGGATGTTGCTGTGATGTTTCACAGGGGCCTGTTGGTGGGGCTGGCATTAGCGGCTTTCCTGGCCTGAGGGTGAGTATCAGTTCTGCAATGTTATCATATTTATTCATGTATTTCCCATGCCAAATAGGTAGGCACTATGTTTGATCTGTCATTCACTTGGCTCACAGTTCTGCTTCTGTCTCTCCTTGTACTTGTTTCCAAGTTGCTTGTCCGTCCGTCTTTCTTTCTACTTGTCTGTCTCTAGTGGTTAGATTGAGGTTTGGATGATGGATAGCAGGATGTGCTGAACTTAAACCAGGGTTTTGTGTTTTTCGTGGCAGCAGCATATTTCTTACTTTTAATGACGGCCACTATTGAAATCTGAGTAATCCACAGGGACTCAAAGGAATAGAATATAAGTAGGGCAGAAAGATTCACAATTAAACTGTCTTGGCGGCACTTCATGTGTCCTCAGTGCTAATAACTCCATGGGCATGACAGTGCCAAAAAAGTCCAACAGCTCCAAAAAGTTGTGAAAGTGCAGCAGAGAAGTATAGAGGAAGAATTAAACTTAAAGTTTGTATAGTGATGGAGAAGTACAGAGAATAGAATGAATGGTTATTGCAATACAATAATAATAAAATTGATATGACGTCTAATATTACTTTGGTCCAGCTCATTGTCGTTTTTTCTCTCGACCAATCACCCACTTATCTCCATCAGTAATCATTCAACACACTAGTGACTGCTGACAAGACGTTTAGTTTTTTTTTCCAACAGATCAGTTTAAATATTGCAAGATGAGCTGATTAGATGAAGAGATATGTCACCAAGGCAAGGAACACCTTATATTGTGCCGTTCCTGTTGTATGTAGCAGTCACTCCTCACCATGGGCTCTGACCACTTTTGTTCATGGTTTGGTATAGTGAAGGTACCCTAAACATATAGAAATTTGACCTTAAATGACCTCAACCTTAAATGCTACCAGCATAACCACCTGGGAAGCTCTGTCTTATTACTGCAGTGAGCAATAATCAAGACTGTCACAGGGCTAAAAGAGAGCGTGCAGTCTTTTTTTTTTACTGTGGAAAGTCCAACTGTTAAAAAGTCTTGAGTCCACAGAAGCCTCTAAAACACCCCCCTATTCATGTCAGCAAAACAGATACAACTGTATTGGCACCTTTACTGTGCCATCATTTCAAGCTTCATTTACACTGGTTTGCTGTCCTCATAGCATGGGGATTTATTGGGGTGCTTGAAGGGTCACTGTGTGTGCGCTAGACACATCTGGATGGATGGGCTTTTCTTAACCTTCCCCTCAGCTACTGGCTGTAAGTCATCTTTACTACGCACACAGTCAGACATGAAACATGCAAACACTATCAAATACTTGTTTACTTTAGGGTATTATCACAGAGAGGGTTGCACATGTGGGACATCGTAAGGTCGTGGCACTGTGTGTCGCTGTAAAAGCAAAACATTGTCACTCCAGATTAACTGAAACGGAAGCTGGTAGCAGTGTAAGTTTAACTAAGGTTACCTTAGGTCTCAGTCAGACCCGACACACTACAAATCACTTTGTATGGTCTGGAAAGAACAAGATGTGGCACATACACTCTCACTCAGTTAGACACAGGTATCCTTATCCTCATTTTGTCTTTGGAACATTACATGAAGAACATGGCAGAAGTATGTTTTGTTTGGTTTGAATCAGCAGGTTATATTGATGTATATACACCACATGTGCTTGTAATTAAGGCAAGGTATGGCAATTTTATTTATATATAGCAGATTTAATTACAAGTATCTCTGCGTGTTTTACATTACAATGGCAACAATTAACGAAAAAAAAAAGACTGAATGCGCCCCATTTCTCTGTTATCTAAAAGAATATTTAGAGATGGTGGGCTGTCTGATTTATGGCCTGCCTTGGCACGTCAATCCCTTTTCCTAAAAAAAAAAAAAAGCACAGAGCCCTTGTTGATGTCTGGAAAGAGTGGACACTGTGACAAAAACTGACAGCGACATTTGTGGTCAAGCAGAAACAGAATCATATGTCTGAAAACTTCATGTGGCCGGTGCATGTCTTCTCTCACTCTCTTCTGTGACAGTCGTTGTCCTCGTCATGTCCCTTTCCTTTGTTTTGATCGCCTCTTAATGACTCTTTTGTTCTTTAAAACATTGTGCGTTGTTATATATATATATATAGGTCTTGCAAAAGAAAAGCTGTCTGACCAGAGTTCAGTTAAGGTGCCGCACACATTTAGTTACTTCACAACTGAATCTGTTCTTACACCTTTTCACCTTGTGTGTTTTTCTTGAACATTAAGTCCTGACTCAAGTGTGACTGCAAGCTTCTGTGGAACAAATCAACACACCATCAAGCATTAATAAATTCATAGAGTTGAGATAGGATCATGATTTAAATGTATTTTGACCAATTCCGTGAAAGTTCATATCTTGAAAAGGCTGGACCTGAAGAAAATGTGTTTATATTGCAAATTATGTATTATTGATGTTTTAACAAATTACAAAATTATATATATATTTATACAAAAACTACACAACCCCCCCCCACCACCACCACCACCACTACCCAAAACAACAACAACAACAACAACAACAACAAAAGAGTTAGAATCAGAGAAATTAATTATTAATAATTAAAGCTGATGTAGTGGTTACTTGTCTTCATAGCAACAAATTATTGCATGTAAGTACTTTTGAGTAATCACACAAGAGAGCCAAAATACTTACACCTCCTTAATCCCATCTTTGATGTAATTCATATTTAGTCAACTTTCCAGCTGAGTGATTCTTGACACAGGATAGATCTCACAAAGAACTTTAATTTGACATCTAAATCCAAATCTAAAACTCATTTTCACTTCCCAGTGTCAATCACGCCCTTGTGGCTCTAGTTGTGCATGCTCATTTATCGAAAAGCAATTACACAAAGTTAGAGCTTTGGTTAAGTAATCATTAGAAAGAGAGCAGAAACAGAGCAGCAAGTGTTCGTTCTGGTATGCACTTGATGTCTTTGCCAGTGTGTGACTCAACACAAATGTGATGCAGCCAGACACTCTTTCACAGCCTGAATGAGAAGCAAAAAGGTGAGGTGGAGACAAAAATAGCTTTATTTTAGGGGTGTGTGTGTGTTACTGCTTTACCGCTCTTACTTCAAGCAGTTTTTGCTTATTTTTTTCCCACTGTATATGATATACTGGGTGCTGAAGCATTTTATGTTTGATTGTATTTTCTGAGGCTGCAGTGGTTGTGTTGAAACAAGAGGTGCAGGAATGCAACAATCTGGTTTTCGTCAAGTCTTTAATCTCTTGTCTTTGGGAGAAAATGGTTTGGATGATCTCTAACCACCTGGCAGTCAGGCTACATCTTGACAGCAGTTTGAGCAAAGGCTCTGTGTGGGATGTTGATGCACCAGATCACTTCTTCAGCTAGGGCTGGTAGACACCAGCCAGAGTTTTTTTGGGGGAAAGTTCTTTTCTCGGCTTATCTCCTCCTTTCAGTATGTCATTTTTCATGTGTTCTCTGTTGAAAGCATCTTTTGATCAAGCGCATGTGATTTGTGTCCATCCTGCTGAAGTATCGCAGTGGAGCCGCAAGCATCAAACACCAACTTTACAGGGTCCAGATGGACTCCTAGTTTAGGCCACATGTCCTTGATGACATAAAATTAAGCCACATTTTCTCACTCGCCTCTCACTTGACACTTTTTTGTATACTGACCAGACTGACAGGTTGATTGTTTGGGTGGAGGATAGTGCTCCTCCATTTTCAGTCTCGGGCACTCCACTGCAGAGCAGTGAGATAAAAAGTTCAATTGTCTTTGTATTAATTTGTATTCACTATCTTCAAATTTTGATGTCTCTTCAGTCTTAGTCCCTTCTCCTTTAAGCCTTCCTGCTGTCTCAAAGAGAAAAAACACGTTAAGGGAGCAGGCTGCCTGGTTTCCTCAATAAAACTTGGACGATCATAGCCATCCCTTTAATCACCACTTTTAGCTACTGCCCACAGGGCAAAGGTACAGAGTCCCCTATGCAAAGAAAAACATCTATAGAAAATCGTTTGTACCTGTTGCCAAAAAATATCTTAATCATTAGGGACAGCCACCTTTTGAAGACAGCCTGCTACCTCCTTTTAATGTAGCTTCTGTTGTTTTCTTTATATAAATGTGTTTTACTGTGTCCTGTCTGGATGTGAAATGTGTATTCTAAAGTACCCCTTTTTAATAGCAGATTTTTGCACATGCAAGCAAAGACAGATTTCTGCCCTTTGCACACAAAAGGTTGACAATAAAGTATTTTCTATTCTATATTTTCTATGCCATATATTTATACCACTATATCAAAGGAATCCATGCCTATATGCCTATGTACAAAGGCTGTGTTTAGTTAAATGTGTTTGTGTGTGTGTGGTACATAAGTACACACACACCATCATCATCATCATCATCGTCACCACAACATCATTACTACTGGCATGATGTTGCAGTGACAGTGAAAACCACCCAATCAGTGGCCAGCCTAACTGTCTGCCTACTTGTAAAGAGTATTTTTTCGGTCTAGCCACACATTCTAGCCACTCTCACCTTGCCTCTGTCAATTAGAGTGGATGTTGTGGATGTGGCAGCGGTGAGCAGGGCCAAGCCCAGACCCATACAAAACAACTGGATACACTGTCAACACGGCTTAGTTCTGTTGTAAGGTTGTGACAAAAAGGAATGCTCTGGGTAGGAAATGGCAGATCGTGTTCATGTCAAAATAACGGCCCTGCCAAGAAGAAATCAGTGGCAGGTAACAACCTGAGCCAGTATCAGCAGTTTCTATGTGTGTGTGTGTGTGTGTGTGTGTGTGGATCTGTGTGTTTGTGATACATAAATTCCATTGTGAACCTTCTTCCCTCCACAGGGGGACCCGGGGCCTGAGGGACTGCGAGGACTGTCTGGTCTGGTGGGACCTCAGGTAGGTTAGACATTGGCCACTGCAAATGCTCTAAATTTTAGGAAAATACTGTAAATTAAACCACCAGATACATATTCTGACTTGTCAAAATATATAAAGATAATACAGTGTTAGAAAAATGTTTGCCACAATGTCAACTTTTATCATCATCAGCCTCCTCCTCCTCGGCTTCATTTGATTGTAGATCCCTGCTTCGAAAAGAATTATGTCATTGAAGTCACTTATTCCTCTCAAGATTTTTCCCATTTCCTCTCTTTCTCTCTAACTGACTGATTCTTCTACTTTTCCATCCCTTCTTTCCTCTCCCTGTGGCAGGGCCCAGCAGGACGAGCCGGCCTGCCTGGATTGAAAGGTGATAAGGTGATCTAAATATTTATATTATTGCAGTGTATCTGTGTGTAATGTGTCAGTAGCCCAGCTCACATAATTCACCGTATTACAAAATCCAAAAACACAGCCAACAATTTGATTGTGTTATATAATATACTTTATGTACTGGTTCTATATCTGCAGTATCTATCTCTTATCTATGGTCATATTGTGATCACTGTGGCATGGTAGTGTTGTGTTATATCTCTGTATGATACTGTGAAATTCAGGGTGAAGTGGGACAAAGGGGCCAACCAGGAGAGATGGGGTACCAGGGTGATAAGGTATGCCTGCTGTCACACAAGTAAGAGTTTAAGGAAAACACAGATACACACCATCTGAAAACATTATGTGCATGGAACTATTATTACCAGCAATTTATACAAAGATCATTAGAGATTTTTTTCCCACACCAATCAGTCAGGATACTCGTGTTTTGTTGAGAACTTACATCACTTGATAATACTTTTCTAATGATCACGGAAGTGGTCTCTGTTTACCTCCTGCTATGACAAGTAACTGGACAATAGTAGAATATATAGAGGAAATTTAGTCTTTGCTAAATCAGGAAAAGATTAATCAAAACATTTCCACAAATCAGAAATGCATTGTGTTGTGAATAAATGCAGATGTTGATACATTAATCACATGAAGTCACCACATAACCCTTGTCCCATGTGAATAAGGGGTTTGTTCACATATGCACATCTAGGCATGCCCTCAGTTACATGGAAATGGATGACATCAAACACACACAAAGGGTGTGTAAGACCAGTTTGAGGGTGTTATGTCTGTATCTTTCAGGGTGCTGCTGGTGCACCTGGTCCTACCGGGCCAAGAGGGAAACCAGGACCACCGGTATGTTCGTGTGAGTGTGTATGTGTCTGTGCAGCCTAGACGTGTGTTTATTTGTGCTATTTGCATGTTTATGTGTGTTTCTATATTTATGTGTGTGTGTGCATGCCATTTTATACAGGTTTTGTACAGCTTTTATAGACAAAGCCAAGTAAACTCAGAGTACCACAATGAAATCTGGACTCTGTTGTTGTTAGCCTGTAAACTGAAGTCAGCTCGGTAACATTCACAACACATCGGCTTTATTGCACACTTGCTGGTAGTGAGCTCCAGTGAGGGAAGGAAATAGTGGAATAAATGTCTTTAAACAACAATTTGTTTGCTTACAGCAGAAACCAGCCCAGATTACGAAAAAAAAGATGAAACATTGAAAACTCTCCCTTCTCTCTATTCAGGATGCATCATAAACAAGTCCAGACGCTGTCCAGTTGCAGAGCACCTACTTTCTATGCAACATCAGCAGTTGCTGTAGTTCAAGTTACCTCATTTCTCGAGTAATCAGAATAACCGCATTGTTCACCCAGTGTAATTTTAGAGAAGAAGAAAAAGATTTGCTGTACTAGCACGTAGTGTTAAAGTTAGCAATATCCAAACTTAATCAATTCAGTATTGACTCAGCAAACTGCTTCCGTTTGCTTGTGACTAAAATATTCACCAGCAAAAAAAACACAACAACTTTCTTATCCATAGATTTGCAAATGCAGCCGGACAATACGCTCACACTGTACACAATGTAGACTAAGCAAGCAAGCGTTACTAAATATGAAGTGAGAGAGAGAGAGCACCATTCAGCGTCAGGGGTAAAGTGTCTGATGACTGACTGAGTGACCTAAATGTAGCCTTGATGCCTGATCACATACCAAGTGTATATGCAGCATTATGTTGCGACTGATCAGTTTGTTGTTTGCTCTTCACCCATCAGTGTAGTTAAGCTTTTGTTCCATCATATCAAACACAATGTGGCATCACATTGAGTCAGATCCACATTGTCAATTTCATGATGAAAAATATAAACGGCACCCATTATTTAAGTAGTGACAGAGAGGTAGGAAAACATAATAATTATAGTGGAAAAAGCACAGTTTCTTATTTCTTTTTGTTTTAATGTGTTTTCTGTATTTTAAACAGGGTAGAATTGGTGAGATGGGGCCACAAGGACCACCTGGGCCTCCAGGACCAGAGGTAGGCCATACATATATGATGAGTTATATTCAACTTATAATTTTATTTGTTATAAGTTTTCTCAGAATGGAGGAGCAGGACCACGTAACATGATCACATTATGTGAACAGTGACCCATGCTTTGTGTTTATAAGCCTAATGCAGATAAGCTTTGTGTTACAACAGTGGTAGATCACTGTGCTGTTTACCTGAAGTAAGCTATTTAAGGGAATAAAGTAAATTCCAGTTATATCTACAGTACAGACAGCGCTGGCAGTTAATACCAGTAATAATAACTTTACTGAAGGTCAATTCTTTATTTCCAGGCTGGTAAACATGAAGATCTTTCAGATTTAGTCAATGGGGAAGATAGTGACACAATATTGAAATGCTCAGAAATGTAGCATGATTGGGAAAAAGACAGAAGGTGGAACAAGAGATTATTGTTGTTTCTGTACTTTGGCACAGTGAAGTATGCTGAGTAGAGCAAAGATGGATAGTGAGCCAGCCCAAACACAGCTATAAAACCTAATCATCCTGCTGTATCTTGACTTTTCTATTAGAGTGTGTGTAATGTGGTGGGCGCAGAGCCAAGCCAGGGCCTCTTTTATAGATTCTCCCACTCAAGATTATGATCACATAAAGATATTAGAGAGATATGGAAATCGTTGTGAGGGTTAAAGTAGCAGGTAGCTAAGAAATGCAGATTTCGCTATAGTGCACACGTCTCAGGTTTTGGCTGCAGGCTGTGGTGACTTTTTATAACTGAACATGAACATATAAAACATGGTGTAAAATAAATACTTTCAACTACAATGCACTGCCTATAGACAATTGATAACAATGCCGTCATTAACATTGGAATCAAAAAACGTTAGTCTGTGCATTTGTCTGTTCAGCACTTTGATTCAGACAAGAGCTGCAACAATTAGTCTATTGATCGATTGACAGAAAATTAATCTGCAACTATTTTGATCATCGATTATTCATTAAAAGTTATTTTTAATGCAAAAATGCCAAACTTTTGATGTTTCCAGATTCTCAAATGTGAGGATTTGATGCTTTTCCTTGTCTTACATTATAGTCAATTTATTCTCTTTGGATTTTGGATTGTTGGTTGGACAAAACAAGACATTTGAAGATCACCTTATACTATAAGATATTATGATGGCATATTTCATTGTTTTTCTGTTGATCTATAGATCAAAGAATTAACTAATTAATCAAGAAAATGACTGGCAGATCAATCAACAATGAAAATAATTGTTAGTGACAATCCTAATTCAGATATTTCGGAGTATTCGTGGTACTATAATGATTCCTAATGACTGGTGAGTCCCTGATCTATTCCTGCTGGATCGTCACTTTGATCCATGACATATGTTGAAAACTAATGAAGGGATTACCATGGAATTTAGTGTAGATATGTATGATCCACAGAGAATTAATTCTTCTTATTCAGAAGAAAATCTTGCAGAGTGCATTTGTGCTTCCCAGATGATGAACTTTTCAGACTTTTGGCACTCCCCAAGCTTTCCTTCAGCACTACCACCTGGTCAAATTGTGACATCTTTATACACAAGATATTAAATAATTGGTTTTGCTTATACTGTATTTGCTGTGGCTATTCGTGGACATCAGAGGATACTGATTGTTGTGATGTCCTGACCTTTCTTCTTTTGCCAGCTCTAGGTCAAAATTTCCTCTTGAACATTTGACATTTACTGAACAGATGATGTCTTCCTGGACAGTGTCTTTTCACTTTGATTATTAGATGACCTTTTGATGATCTTATGGCCTTTCCTTCACTTGCCACCCTTACATCAAAAATTCCACTCAGATATTAAATACGTGATAATCTAACAGGCCAGTTGCACTACCAGTTCATTGCCATGGCATCTGCTGAATATAACCCTTTACTTTACATGGCCTGAGGTTTGATTCTGAAGTTTCATCTTTTAGCAGTAAGGAGATGGCTCTGAGAATAGTAAAATCAGTGCAGTACGTATGTGCAGTACGTCAGTCAGTATCCATTCGATCCAACATCGCATTGTGTGGTGTAATGAAGATTGAGGCCTATGGGGGCTGATAGATGGGCTTTAGACTTTTAGTTCTGTTGAAATATTGATGGTCGAATTTGACAGTATTCTAGTGTTTTATAATAGGAAGAAATTTAAGAAAGGAAAGCAATAATTGGACACACTGGCATATAGTTAAATTATTCATACTTCACTTATACTGACAGAATTGAAGCAATGGAGCATCGGAGACACCAATCAAGAGTGCCAGCACTTTATAACGTCTATGTATGGCGTCATAACAACATTCATCTTTACTCCCTTGCTTCCCCTGTTCTGGCATCTCCCTCCAGCATATCTGCTTACTTTGGACGTAGAATACCTCACCTTTTGTCAAAGAGGTCATTGTTGATGCTGCAAAGTATGCAGCATGGAAAATGTCAAAGACTCAGGAGTGCAACATGACCATAGGTCACATAGGTCACAGCTAGTGGGCATATTTTTCTGAAATGAGTGATTGTGTCATGGCAGGCGTGCCTGAAGGTATTCAGCTTCTATCAGCTCAGTAGCAATCCATCACTATCTTTACATCAGTTTCCTATAAGCCAAGAAAGGCCCCACCCCTATGTCTGTCTGATACAGATTTATGCAGGATGCCTTCAGTGATTTGCAGTGAGGATCTGCTGTAGTACATCAACACATAGACGTTTTTTATACCTGCCATTTTAAATGCGGTATAAGCCAATGTGCACAGAGATGTAATGAGTTGATTTAATGTGTGGGATCAAACTCAACCAATTAGTCATGTGACTCATGACAGGTGAAATAATAATACCTTTAATACCTGATGAAAGTTGGACAGACCGAAATGTTGTAATCAAATAAATATTTCAGCATTAAGTGAGACAGCGTGCGGGAGTTCTTCTCATTGTTTTCAAGCTGAAACAATAATAACATATAATAATAATGTCTCTCTTCTCCTGTTTTTGCAGGGGTTTCCTGGGGACATTGGAGTACCAGGGCCCAACGGTCCACCTGGACCAAAGGTACAGCAGCATATCTCTCTCTCTCTCCCTCTCTCTCTCCATACATCTATCCATTAAATTCATCCAATTGAATTCATGTATTCGTCTCTGTTTCAGGGTTTGCAGGGTGCCAGAGGGCCCCAAGGCCCACCAGGGCCACAAGGAACACAGGTGAGACGATTCAACACCCAACTTAATTCTTCACGCCTGCTAGGTTCTTGGCTCACTGATACAGAAAAGTGGAAAATATGGCTCATCAAGGGCTTTCCATTGGATCATTAGTCTGAGGCAAGATTAAGTATCACAGTGCTTCTCATTTAGCATCTAGTCATATCTCAAACAGTTGCAGCTTAGATCCTAGTGGGAGTTTTTTTCTCTGCGATATCTCTCGGGGCATGTTCCACTGGGTGAAGTCATGATTCACCATTGGGTGCTTATAAAAACAAGGCTGAAAGTTTTCCAGCCCTGGAAAAAAAAAAGGGAACAGAAGCCTTTGGAAGGTGTCCAACACACGCACATACACTTTTCTATTGTGCTGAATGTTACAGCATTGATCTGGCAACCACTCAGTTGGCTATGTGCTCTCCTCTCGCATACACTTTCCTGGTATGGAGTCAAAGCACCTCAGTCAGGTAGAGTACAGAGGCAAAGCTGTTAAAAGTTTGATACGTTAAAGCATAGAGGTGAAAAGTACATTTACTCTGCATTGAGTACCATTTTTAAATTCATTATTTCCAATTTGCGAGACTCTGTAAGACTGCAGAAGAAGGCATATATTTAAAGTGGATTACATTTTTTACTTTAAACGAAGAACAGTACTTTACCATTAGTGGTATTGGTACTTTAAGTAAAGAATGACTACTTTTTTTCGTCAATTGTAATTTTTGTCACCAAATGTACTCCCAACACACAAAATGAATGCATTCATGCTACGTCTGTTGTACACTGCCTTTATAAAATTGAGTCTGAAGCATTGCAAGCATTGCAAGCATCCCACTCCAACCTATATTCCCTTATGCGGTAATTTCTGAAGTAGCTTTCTTATGAAGAAAACATGGTTGCCACTTTTGATTTTGAGAGCATCACTGAACTAGAGAAGAATCGGCTGGATGTTGTATGTTTATATTGAAACGGTTAAAATCAAGATTCTTCCCCATATGTAACTAAGCTACAGTCAGTATGCCATTTTGACCCTTTCACATATGCAACTGTCAATGAAAGTAGCATGCAAAACATCTGCCTCAGTACTTTTACATCAGTACAGCACAGCACAGCAAGTCTTCTTACTTCTAAGTCAAGTAGTATACTTTCCATCCCTGTTGTTGTGTAATCATAAGTGTGAATGCGACGATAAAACACTCTCCCTATCTGGCTCTCCAAAATGAGTTATAATCTGCTTAATGGAATTTCTATCGGAGAGTGATGAAGTAGCAGGCAGATTTACAGTTGGGCCCTTTAATGATGACAGTTAGTGCGCATTTGTTCATGTTGTTTGGTGTCCCAGCTGTATTTACTTGTCTGTTGGACTGTGTCTATGTGAGAGTGTGTGTTTGTGTGTGTGTATGCTTGCTAATATTTGTGTATGATAAACTGTACTGTGTCTCTGCAGGGTGATGAAGGACCACCCGGCCCACCTGGCAGCGCTGGCCCTACTGTAAGAACTCCCAGATTCACAAACAGTATATACACAAACACACACACACACATGCACACAAACCGAGTCTTTTGCCGGTTGGTTTGAATGAAACAATTCGCTTAGATGTTCTATCAGAAAGCAGCTGGGATGAGATGTGATAAACACATTATGAGCTTTGGTATCTTTTGATCATCACTTGTGTGTGTGTGTGTATCTGCCTCTCTGCCTGTTTTTGTAGGGGAGACCGGGAAGGAAAGGCTACATAGGTGAATCTGGCCCCGAGGGTTTAGAGGTGAGTCTACCTTCATAATGTAGTAACTGTACTGTCACATCTGTACTGTAACTGTATTATCACTATATTCATAGATGCATACATGACAATGTAACAATTTTTGATTTGTGAATGCCTCACAAGTAGTTCTGTAACAATATATCATGTCACAATATATTCCACAAATTGTGGAATACTAGAATATGTTAAATATGCATTGTTTAATTTGACATGAGTGCACACTGCTTTTGGTTAAATATTATACATGCAATTTAATTTCATACTTGAACATACTTTATTTAATAATTGCTAATATTCCTATAAAAACATGTCCATGACCTAAGAGGAAAAAAGATAATTCAGTGTTTAATGTCCAATTTAAAATGTGTGTCTGAAAGGAAGTATATAGGTTTTCTATTTAGACAAACATTGTTGTATCTATCAATTTTTTGTCTTTATCAAGTGGCATGATAAATTATTAGCAGTTGAGAAATTAAGAAAAATTAAAAGAATGCTGGTGTATTTGTTGTTAAACATTCTGTTGGGACTATTTTTTCTTCTGGTTAGCTTCCTGCCATTCACGTTGAAGATCCCAAACAATTGAGAATTTTCTGCTATATCTACTTTGCTCAGACTGAATACCTCCGTCTTTAGGACACTGACAGGAAGGGTCTCATGGCTTGTACTCTCAGTGTAGATCATTTAACCATCAGTTTGTTCTCGGTTTTTCACTTCAGCACACCACAGCATTCCAGACCTGTTCCTCACCCTCAATAATTGGCTTTTGTAGCCACCATAAATGAAGTGCTGTGATCATGGTATCATGTGTTTCATGTGTTTTTATTATTCTAAATTATGGGCTTGAGCTTACCTCTGAGTGCCAGTGTCTCCATGTTGTGGATGTATGTGTGACCCACTTATTGTAAGCCTAGACTTACCGTGTTGTAAACGTGCTCTTAATTAGGAGAGAAAAGTATTTCTTCCAGGGCTGTCATCATACATATTGGCAAACCGCAGTGAGAAGCAACACAAAATGATTCACAGTCCCATGCAGTCTGTGTGTGTGTGTGTGTTCCTTTTTACACTTGTAATATCCTGTGAGTCCTGTGCCAGTGGCAGGGCAGGATGGTGACGGAGATCTCCTTAATTACAGGAAGCTAACCAGCTTGATGTTTTCTGCTTGCAGGGAGAGAAAGGGGACATGGGAAACATTGGAAAAATCGGACCACAAGTAAGTTGCTTTCACACTTGTAATGCACAGGGCCACCATTAATTAACAGCCACCCTGCTGTGGATTAGTAGCTTTTCATTAAATCTCTCATTAAAAGTGCCAATGTGGAGGCTGTGCTGTGTGCTGTCCTGTCCTTAAAACATTTAATGTCATGTGTCAATCTTTAAGCAAACAATTACAACATTTCTTAAAGGTTACACATTATGTAAAGATAATGATGCAAAGCTTCCACAGTTAAGTGAATGAAATGCTCCAGTGTGACTACTGTGGAGGAAGTTACAGGAGCATTTCCTGAACCACTTTCGATGTTAAGAGAACTTTGGATCCTCTCCCACCACCAAATAGTCATGAAATTGGCAAACACCACAGGAGAACAGAAGAAACATCAATCAGAGATCCTCTGTAGAATCATACTTATGGTGCATGTTGTCAAAGTATCATAACTTAAGTAGAAAATGTTGATCCATAAAAATGTTGGTCTTTGTCCATCAAGTGGCTTTTCAAGTGTCCCAAAACATCTGTGGAAGGATTGTTTCTAAATGAACCAATTAACTGCAAAATCACAGTTTCATATGTCTGTCTTTTTGTTTCATGCTTCAGTTAATGCTCCTTCCTCATGCAAATACTCTAGAGAAATGTTGGGACATGTTTGCCCTTTATAAAATCCCCATGCACACAACTGCTCTGCACATCCAAAGTATGTCCGTCCTTCCCGGAGGCCCCTTAATGTTAATATTTGCATTATGTGCATAGTGGAGGCAACCGAGCGGGCCGTGTTGGACTGTGTTGCTGCAGTGCACATATGAGAGGGATTAAGCACTTACTGAGTAGAGGGAGCCTTTGAAGCCACAGAGGAACCATGGGGCTATGCAGAGAAAAAAAGACTCTTAAACATGTGGTGGCTCTAATGAATGCCATTACATCACTTTCCAAATAAATTAGATGTGTAAGAAACTGAGACACTGTTGTTGGCTAGTGCAGGTTAACCCAGGGTCGATGCAAGGAGGCCTTAGGTCGCCTGTCTTCACTGAGTGCCCCTGTATCACCATGAGGCCTCCCATAAACTGTTTCAAGTGAAATTTTACCAGAGGTTTTTACAGTGTAGTGTATTTTTGCCAATTTCGATTTAGGCTGCTGAGTGATCCATTTTTAAGTCACCCTCCAGTCCACAGCTAATAAAACATGTATCAGTCCTCAATTACCAAAGGCAACCACAGGTGTGCTTTGAAATGCAGTTCACATGTCAAACTCTGGGCTTTGATTGTCATGTCAGTGACTCAGTGTGTACGTGTGAGGGAGAACCTTAATACTCTTAACAATATGTGACTTGGGCTGTATTTCTTCCCTGACTTAAGGCTAATGGTTATACCGGTGCTTTTGTAACCCAGGCTGTGTCTGAGAAACCAGATCACATTCAAGACAGCACTGTATAAGCTCCCGTGTCAAGGCCCTGTCACATGGAAACCACTTTAAAACCATTTCCTTCTGTTAAATGATACAGGGTACCACATTGTCCCACTTTGTGTCCCAATTAAGGGATTTGAGGTCAATTTAGAGCTCCCGTTCCCATGCCTGCAGGCTGCATCCCCTCACAGACACTCTGCTACTAATCTGTCGCTCAACTGCTTTACTTGCATCCAACAGGATAATACTCTTTAGGTGATGATACATAGGTAACACTTTGAGGCTGTCAGCCTTTTTTAGCTGAGTAAGGGAATAGCAAATGGAACAAAATCTCATTGTGTTTATCTTAGTGGTGTGTTTCTTGTCTTTTACTTTGTCTCACTCACTGTGTCAGTCAGTTTCTTTTTGTCTGTCCCTAACTGTCTGACTCTTTCTCTCTCATTCTCTAGACACATAGAGGGAAACAAAAAAACATAAAAACTGCCACATGCTATATGATTATGTGACAGAAGTAAGACTAGCAGCCATGTAGAATCTCGTGACCTGTTAACTATGTGTATACATATTATTCTGCAAGGAGGAAACGCAGCGTTTAAAATTGGCCCTCACAACCAGAGTCAGCCGCAGTCTGACCACGCTGGCTTTTGTGGTTGGCCAGAAGTGAGACCATGGACTGCAACTGGGCAGTCACATGAATTATGTTAGATTAGGTTCAGTAGTTCTGGTAGCTTACAGCGTCCCAGTGGCTTAGTGCACGTGCTGTGTGGTGCTGCGTACTTGCAGTACTGTGGCTTTGGTCTGGCGTGTGATAAGTGCATGTTACTGTATCGCTTCTGTCACTTCACTCTACTATTTTCACACTAAGTTTTGTTTTACTTTATCTTTTTTTTTTTAAATAAAAAATAAACACAATGAAAGGGGTTCAAAGAGTACAGCTGGTCTGGTCTGGTTGAATGTCTACCCAGCCACCCATGAGTCTTACTGTTGTTCTGGAGCTCCAGGCTCTGGTCCAAACCACAGTCCCTGTCTCAGACGACTGATCTGGAAGCTCCTCCGATAACTCTCATATTTACATTAGCTAGTGTTTTCTCCATGCGAACTCCTTTACTAAGTAGTGTCTTTTTGGGGCCATCTGCATTGAGTTACTGTACGCTGTGAAATTACCATGCCCCTAATAATTCCCAATCATTGTTATTGTGCCCAAGAAATATGTTATTCTTACGTCTTGCCAGACAGCATAGTTTAGTTCCACCGCTCCCAAAAGCTTTAGAACATTTTCAAGGCTGCAAGAACATTTTTCTAACATTGGTAGCTCTTTGTTGAAAAATCTTTTATCCTATTATTATCAATTCCATATGGATTGTAAAAACAGATTTTGAATCAATACTAGTGTGCCATGGTTACTGGTATCTGTGTCATCTGCTTTTGCTCACTGTTTACATAAGCATGAATTGATTTACCACCTTGTAAGACCCCCCCAAATATAGAAAAACTCCTTTGAAACAAAAGACATGTAGCTGTAGTAATAGAAAATCAAGATGTTTTTTTAAGTAGCACTAGTAGTATTATATTGTGAATAAATCTTCAGAGGTCAACCTACAGGTTGCTCCTCAAGTCAGCAGCCCCTCCTTTTTGCCCACGTTAGCATTACATTGTGATCTATAACCTCTTGCATTCAAGGTGTCATAACGGGTTTGAAAATAACCCTTAGATGAATGAAGATCAGGTCCTCACACTGACATACTTTCTCCTGATGTGTTTGTGTTGAACACTATTTCCTCCTCTCCTCTCCTCTCCTCTCCAGGGTCCACTAGGCCTGATCGGGATAGCTGGGGTGATGGGAGTTCCCGGTGAAAAGGTAAGGAACGTGTTTCTCTGTCATTAGGCTGTCAGTCAGCATCAGCTGGCTGCTTATCACTGGCAGACCCCTGTAATTAGGGCTGGCCATGGCTTGAGGCCCCACATCGCCCAGAACACATGCTTAGACAAACACTCAACACTCTCACATCCACACGAATAACAATATTGTCAAAACCATGTCACCATTACTGCCTTTAACCCCTCCGCCCTTCTGCTGAAGTAAAAGCAATTTCAAGGTAAATTCAGGAGAAAATTTCTATTCAGCCGGTGACAAACCTCTTTAGACAAATTGGCCTATCAATAGCCATGTTTCCATAAACTTATTTTTACGCACATTTTGAAGTATCGCGTTAGAAAATCTGTATGGAAACAGAAAAATTCAATAAAACTTCCTTGAGTTGATGCACTAAATGGGATATGGAAACACATTTGCCAAATAAGTTCTGACTTAGCGAACATTTAACTCAAATGACTGATGATCAGCTGTTTCTGCTGAACCGCTCCGCATTAATTTGTCTTCATCTCCAGACAGCATGAAACATGGCCAATACTAGCTGACATGAAAGAACAATTAAAACTTGCCCAATAGAAACAAATTCCTGAGGGCCTCTCTTCATTTGGTACTTGTTTTGTTTCCGGTTCGCAACCTCTACTTTTGGCGGATTACAGCCAACTTCTGACGACACTACACTTTGCAATGAGCCCAGTTTATTCGCTACAAACCAGTTGATGGAAACGCACCTAATTCGCATTTCTTTTTTGCAACATTTCAAAAGTTTGTTTAAAATTCGCTTGACAATTTTATGGAAACACAGCTACTGTTTGTCAGAAACCTCAAAGTAAAATTGTTCCTGATTGGTGTCATTAGACATGTGCTGTGCTGACATATATATTATACTGTTGCTTATTTAAATGCATATGCACTCATAAAACATATGAAAGGTTGGTTGTACCACTAAGGTGTAAGTCATGTAAAAAAAAAAAACTCATGATGCAATCTGGAGAGGCCCTGAGGCTTTCCCTATGTTCGGCTCCCATTGCCTCTCAGCTTAAAATAAAATGTTACAAGCGGCTCTGCAGCCTTCCTGCTCAAGTGAAATGATTTTAACAGTAGTCTGGGTGTTGATTATTGACTCCTCCAAAAAAACACCCCTGTTTTGCCACCTATGTCCATTGTTCCCTCCCTCTATCTCAACGTGTTCCCCTTTCCTTCCTATCCAGAAGCCCCCTGTGTGTCAGAACATGTTCCTGTGATGGGAAGCCGTCTGCTTGTCAGACTCTTGCTTGTCCTTCGCCTCCTCTTACGCAAAAACCTCCTGGTTCAATCTGTCAGCACCAGCCATACCCTGACAGCCCACAAATTCCTTTCACATTATATATTTATACAAAATATTTAATTCAATACAATAGCACCCTCTGATTTAGACTTGTGTTTCCAATACAGAGTCTTAAAACTATTCTTCTCACCATTTGATAGAAGTGCAAAAAGAACTTGAAGGGTACTTGTACAGTCATGAATGTTACGCAGTTCAAGGAGGATTAAAGCGTCACTGACACAAGTGTTAGAGGGGTTAGCGTGAAGACCTAGTAAGCTTTACAGCTAACCCTGGGTTGCCTTGGCTTGTAACACGCTGTGCAGAGTGCCACCAACTGGGTTTCAAAGTACCTGCTCACTTTAAACTTCTCTCACCAGCTGTCTCTGCATTTAAGAAGCTGCTCTCCAGTTTCATGACTCTTTATTAGGAAAAGTGTATGTGAAGCTGTGTTGGGGTTTTCTGTGTTGAGGTTTCAGGTCATAGTTTAATGATCCGCTCTCTCTCTTTCTGTGTTAATGTTTTTTTCCCCAGGGCGACCGAGGACCAGCGGGTCCAACAGGTCCAGTCGGGGAGAAGGGGCCAAGGGTAAGTACAGTCACTCAGGATATACTGCAGAGCTCTGCTTGTTGTCTGAGAGCTGGGAAACCCCAAAGCCATAGTGTATATATTGAAAAAGGTTTTCCAAGAAATCAGCAAAGCTACAACAGCCTACCAGAGCCTGAATACTTTGTTCAGTGAACTAATGTCTAAGGATGATGAATATAAAACTGAACCACTAAGCAACTTTGGCTGTAAGTTTTGGCAGACGTTAGTCAGCTACAAGGTTTAGTTTATGAAAGTGGAAGCAGACTCACAAAGTCTAAAAGGTTCCAGACTCTTCAGTGTTTGTAGATCTTTGCAAAATTCAGCCATATCAAATTGGTTTTCTCACAGTAATGCTGAGGATGGGGATGAAAGAAAAACCTTTTTTTTTCTCTCCGGTGACTCTTTTAGATCATAGTCTGGTCTGGTCCAGTGACTAGACTTGACACTGGATTTGGATCTGTTGAAAGACATTTTACGTCTCTGTGTGGTCCTAAAAGTAGTTAGTTAGTAGTTAAAAATAGTGTCTGTGATAGATCTAACTACCTGAAACAATGGTGTGTGGTGTCCTGCTCCTGTATCAGTTTGTCACTCATCCATTTTGTACCTCATTGTATTTTAACGCAAAGTGGAACAGGAAAAGCACATTTATCCAGTATTAAAGCTGTTTCAAATGCCAGGAGGAGTAAGATTGTGTCTCATTGAAAGTATAAACATTTTAGGGACCTGACCCACTCTCCACCAGTGAAAAGGACTCGTTCCCTGCACATACACCTATGTCAAGCCCAGTAAAGATATTGCTGGAAATTGGGTTTGGTAAATGTTTGTATATTTGCAGGTTAATGTTACAACATTAGCCCACTCCCTACTGGAAAATGTGGAAAATGTGTTTGCATGAAAATTATTTTGACAGGGTTGTTTCCCCAGAGCGAAAAACACGCTGCTGTCCAGTGCAGCAGTGTTTCCACTGTCTTCCACTGTATTGCGGCATAGAGTCCGTAGAGAAAGCGTTGGCCTCCATCCCTCACTGTCCTGGGCCTTGGATTGACTCCATGTCTGTGGCTTTGGGCCCCAGTCCTGACCTAGCTGGCTGGCAGACTGGCTAGTAGGCTGACTGATTGGCTGGCTGGCAGGAAGAGAGGATGACTAATTTGGTGGCTGGCTGGCTGGCTGAATAGTTAGATGATTGAATCACTGCTAGTGTTTGGATGTTTGACAGAGAGAGAGAGAGAGAGAGAGAGCTTTGTGACTTATGTAAGGAGTTATGGTGATTTGTGTGAACCAGTTTGGGCTATAATGTAGCTGCATTAGCGAGGAGCAGCAGTTCAGTGTGAAGACTTTGGGCTGTTTCACTACAGATTACAATCATCATCTCATGGCGTTCTGTTTCTGCTTAAAAAAGATTTGCAGGGATTAGTGTTTCCTGGCAAATCTCAGCCACTTTTGTCTTTACTGACTTTCTTTGTTATTGTGGTATTATTCCTTAATAGACGATTACAGAAAGAGTGAGGCTGGGTGGTGAATAGTGCTGTGATGAGAACCACAGCACCCAGCTGTCTATTTTTTTTTTCTAGAGGATCTGTAGCACATTCTAAGACAACTTAATATGAAACACAATTCTACAGAACAGTCCTAATCCTTTCCAGTCACAGATGTAACCACCTTTTACTGCACAGTCTTTCACTGTATGCTGTTGCTCCACACCAGTCATTGTTAATATCCTGAAGCACTAATGCAGCATCACTTGCATAATTTGTATTATTTTTCTACCCATGTTGCAGATGTCATTAAACAGTTACACGGTTTCTTGTCTACTTTTCTATACTGCTTGTTGTTTTCTGTTTTGGTGTAAGGGCTATCCAGGGTTGCCAGGAAGTCCGGGACACATCGGCATGCAAGGTGCACCCGTAAGTGTCATACCCTCGTCACCACTATGCAATACCAAATAGTGATTCTGTGCATCTGTCTACATGTAAAGGAATATTTACTGTATGTATTGACTCCTTGCAATGCACACCCCCCTATATGCATAGTGTTTTTTCATTAACTTCCTTTGCTGAGGTTTTTGTTTTCTTTCTGTTAGCTCACTCTGCATTTTGGATTGAGTCACACACACATTAGTACTTAATAGACTGAGAAGCTTGGATGCCTTGACTCCCATCTTATCTACTCAGTGTCTTGGCTGGATATTATAAACGCCTAAATTGCAAGATTAACTGAGTTGGAACAGCGTACGCTTGGTTTTTGTAAACACATAAAATTTAAGGGGGTGATTTGATGTATCAATTTTCCTGTTTCCCACCATTTAGTCTAGACCTGTGTAAACAGTATGTCTTAACTGTCTGATTCTCCAGTAGTTCTTTCTGAAGTCTTTGTAGTACATCCATTAGGTTCGCATGACTAGTGTTGATGTGGGTTAAAAGACGCATAGAGGGGTTTTGCCCAGTTTAGCTTGTGTAAAGATTCTCACTCTATTTTATAGGTGATCTAACTGCATCATACCAAAGACATACCTTCTAAATTACACCTTTTTTTACTCTCTCTCTCTCTGCCTTCCATCTTGTGTTCGTCTTGTTTTTCCTCACAGGGTCCACAGGGGCAGAGGGGTAGTCCAGGCATCGCTGGAACGAAGGGCAGGAGGGTAAGAGCTGCCTTTACCTTTGGGGGTGTTAGTTGTACTTGTCCCTTGTATGTTATGTATCTGAGCCTACTTCAACTCAATAGCGACCATGAAAACCTCCCTCATCAGACCCTTAGTCGTCTGTTTCGCATCACAGCTCCATTCCTATGAACTGGAGGTTAAATCAATTAAAAGACACATGTTTGTCCTTCCACTTGGCCCGAGCTTCTTTATAGGTGCATTTACAACTGTTTCACGAGCTCCATGAATCTCATGTGGGAAGACATTATGGTAATGTCAAATGGACATGGTTTGGTAATACTGGTGAGACACCGTGTGGCTGAGAGGATGAATGACACCTTCAGCTGAGGAGCCAGAGATAGATTTATGATTTTAATTGTGCTCAGGCATCTTGGAGCTTTACATAATCTTGAATCTAGCAGTAGCAGCAACTGAGGTACATGTTTTGATTGTAGGCAATACAGTATATCAGATCAGAACAAACAAAGGACAAAGGAGAACATATGTCATCTCGACACGTTCATGCTAAATATCTAGAGTTACAACTTGTAGAGAGACGTCACAGTTTGTGTGTGGTGCCTTTGGAAGCAAAATTAAATTGTTTTTATTCAAATGACGGGATATAACTAAAATGGATTATAAAAATAACATCAGCAGCACAAACACTACAGATAATTACAGATTTTTTTTTGTATTTTTGCTTTACTTTCTGGGATGCAAATACTCAATCCAAATGTTTATTCGCCATTGACAATCATTTAATAATACAGTATAATGTTAATCTCTGTGACAGAAATACACTGTAGATCCTGAACAGTGGCCAAAACACGCGGTCAAGAAGCAATGTACCTATAGCTATTAATATTTATTTTCAGTGCATTAATATTTAGATGAACTGGTATCTTCTTCAATAATATTTTGCACATCAAAGTTTTCGCACTGTTTTGTAAGGTGTCAGTTTCTCCTCATCAGTGCTCAGGTACTCATGTGATAGTACAGAGCTCTGGTTGGCAATGTCTGCCAGTTTCTCTTTTGCGCACCACGTTGGTCTGATTGCTTGCGAGCAGCAGCACATCCTGGGAGGTCCGGGAGGACCTCTTAGTGAGTTTTGCCTTTAATTTCCTTTAAATCTTTTCTAAATTGAAGGTTTGCTTGTGCTTCACTCCACTGCCAGACTGCCTAACAGTGCCATGGCTAAAGCTCTCTAGTTTAATGTGCGTCAGTTTTAGTTACTGCAAGAAAACGCTTCATCACTCACCCATATTTCACTTCCTTTCATCCCCTGTTCACTTATTTTCCTCCAGTTGAACATTCTGCCAAGTAAAACACATGGCAGCGCTTAACATGCCACTGCTTGTGTTGTTTACCGAAATCCATACGCGTGTCAGTTTGCGGTTGCATTTCCTGTCTTGCTGAGGCACCAAGATCAGTGAAAAAGGCGAAAGTTAAATCATTGGAACCAAAGTCACATGTTCCCATGCTACCTGATGTTTTTGGAAGAGGTGTCGGAAATAAACACGCATCCTTTCTCAACACCGGGGTTCGTCGATGAGAGATTGACCTTAGAATGCAACATAAAAGAAGGAAAATAGAACTGCTACATTGCTTATCGCTCATTCTTATCATTTTACCATCTAAATCTCAAAACAAAACAAAAAGAAATGTCATATCCTGGAGCTGAATTTTATGGTGTGCACCTGTACTAGTTGGCACACTACTTCTAAAGCGCGTTGTCATCGTGAGAAAACAGGTAGTGCATCCTCTGAATTATGAGTTGCTTCCCTCATATCTAATCTAGCCATCTCTGATTCCTCTTCCCCACTTTAATGATCACTCACAGTGAAATGCACCTCACCTGCTCCAGAAATGTTCCTGTAGACAAACCTTTATGTAATAATGTGTGTTGTTACCTTTCTGCAGTTAAAAGTTTCAAACTACTTATTCTGTATGTAGATGTACATTGTTTATTGTGAAAATGTGCCTGCCTGACGGTAATGAATTTATCACAACTACTGACCAGAAGCTGTTTTTTAATCAATTTCTCAACTACTTAGAGTTAACTTTGAAGTTGAAAGGAATCAGTTTAACGCTGGCAAAGATAGATCACAAGTTATAGTAGCATTGGGCACCTCAAACATTTAGCAGAAATAATCTTCTCAATGAAAATGAGATTAGAGAGAGAGAAAAGACGAAGAGAGAGAAAGATAAAGTTTGTCTGCCTGGAGGCTTAAAGGGAGCAGAGTGACCAAAGGCTAGAGATTTAAGAGAGGGTAGACAAGATGGAAACGACAAGTCCTGAGAGAAGAGTGGACAGGAGAGAAAAGGGGAGGGTCTTGGGTTGTATTTACAGATCTTTATCTGTCACCCTACCTGTGTGGTGGTGCTACAATGCTGAGGAAACCCCTGGAATGTTTGTGGGAGTGGTAGGCTACGGCATCAGGGCGGAAAACCCCCCAAGCAGACGAAGAATACACACTAATTACTTTGTTGTTGGTGTTATTTCAGAGGTAACTGTACATATTTCAACTCGTGTGTGATGCTTTGATGCTAAATGTATTCCTGTACTGCTCATTCTTTGTTGAGTGATGTTCAAAGGTGTGTCTCATGTTGCTGTCGCATAGGGGCCCCGGGGTCCAGATGGCCCACTGGGAGAACCAGGACCTGAGGGCACCAAGGTAAACATGATGCACACCGCCCTGTTGAAAACATCATTATGTGCATGTGAAGATGGGATCAATATAGTACTTTTGCATTAAATATGTCCTTCCTCCTGTATATTAGCCACAGTATTAGAGCTGGAATTATCTGCTCAACACTGCATTTGTGATATTATTTGTCACAGCATATGAATATTTCATTAGTCCCTCTGATTTGTTTTTTCTAATGCCTTTCCAAAGTATGTCATATCTGTTCTTTGCAGGGTGAAAGGGGTGACATTGGAATAAAAGGAGAGCCAGGATTCATAGTAAGTAGTCTCTTAATTAATATTGTCTTTCGTCTTATTTGGAAAAGAGAAAAAGTCAAAGTCTTGTAAGGTACCTGCTGGATGGTTATGAAGCTGTAAATGTTTTATGTCTAACACATTTCTGGATGAAGGCTTCAGGCTCTAAAGAAATGAGAAGGCATTTATTTGTACCCTCATTCATCCAAAGCCAAGAATAATCATCCTCACAATAAAAGGCATCATTCTGAAGCACATCCCTTTTGAAGATGCACATTCACCTCATCTAGTATAACCCTCGGGCCTCTGTAAAAGCTTTAATCAGTTTTTATTTGCAGCCTTTGTCTCCTCGCCTCAGTATCAGGTTATACCCCAAATGCAGTTATTATGTACCGCTGCCAGCTTGTAATGAGGAAACCTGAGCTAAATCTGCTGAGGAGCAGCAGGATGAATGTTAACTTTGTCAAGTTAATGTCAGAGCTATAACATTTGTAAATATTTAAAGTGTTTTTGTGGTGCTGAATCATTCAAATGCTTTCATCCAGATTAACAACACACTCATTTGCTCCTAAATTTTCCTCGGGATCAGTAAAATATCTATCTATCTATTTGTGCCTCGAGTTGCACCAGTTGCATTTTGTATTCATCTGAGAGAAATTCTCAGAAACTTTAAATTTAAAGGAAGCCAATTAATTCATCAGGATACTGATGTTGCTGCTCCCTCTTGATGACCTGCAGGCAAATGTGTAGCGATGCATGTAATCGTATCACTGTAAAACCCAGCACACACCAAACTACCAATCATCAGACTTGGAAGATGAATGTGTTGCCAATATTTTTCTCAGAACAAATTGAAATCAGTTGAGTTGGTTGAAACTGCATGCTAATCATTCAAATGCTGATTTCTGCTTTGAAGGGCAAGGCTGGCAGTCCAGGAGAGAGAGGCCCTCCTGGGAAGCTTGTGAGTAATGTTTAACTTAGCTGTTTTTCTGCAGAATTTCTCTCTCAGGGCTTTAATTATCCTCTTCACTTTAGCAAGAGGCATCAGCTACGGCTACAGAAAGACAACACAGACTTGTAAAACATCCCCACATCCTCTTTTCACCTGTAATATGTATAATTATTACTTGAAGACTGTGTGCCAATAAAGTAACCCAAGAGGAAGTTGTCATAGTTAAAAGAAGACACTGAGCTGTTCTTCCAGGCTCATAATCAAAACATATGTGCATGTATTCCCCTCGCTCGTCTGGTGTGTGTGGGTGCAAGGTTTTCCTTTTCATGAATGAGTCATTCTTTGTGTGTGATTTCAACACTGTTCACAATGTTTTGAGTTTAGATGAGCCATTTATTTGGAACAATTGTTTTATTTAAACTGCCTTTGTATCTTATGTCCAGTTGTCCAGAATGTGTGCTGTGATGTTGCTTTTTGAAATACATTCAGATTACATTTGCACTGATACTGGATTTTGAGTCTGATACCGCTCATTAGAATAAGAGTTAAAAAGAATCTGAAAAAAAAATTACCTTTTTACAATTATCCTTTTAAACATTATTAAAGTTATTAAAGAATCGTGACCATGATATGTATGGAGCAGGACATTGTACAGTTTTTTTGTTTGTTTGTTTGTTTCTTTTTTAAATATGTTTATTGCTTTTTCAAGTGGTAAACATACAAAAACACAATCAGAACACATGCCCCATTTAACACATTTAAGTAAATAAATAAAATAAAAGTACATCAAGGAAGGACTAAATGCAGCAAACTCAAATAATATAAATTTACATACCCAATTGCACTGTACTTGTAACAGTGTCTCTATGGGTTAGTGAAATAATATTACAGCTCACAATGTAAAATAGAGAGAAAAAAAAGATTTAATTGAGGAGAGACTCTTCTAATTCTCAGGGTCTATCAGAGTGGGATATTTAGGACATTGTACAGTTGAAAAATAAACTTGTCAGTGCTCTCTAGTGGACAAATTATGTAATAGCGAAAGCGTTTCTGAATGACCACAAATATACACCGATCAGCCATAACATTGTGACCACTGACTGGTCAGAATGGAGGAACATTGGTTATCTCGTTACAATGGCACCTGTCAGATATATATACAGAATACAGTATGTATATGTATATACTGTATATACATATACATACATACATACATACATACTGTACATACATATATACTTATATATGTATATATAGATACACACATACGTGTATATATATATATATATACTGTATATGTGTATACACACGTACGATCAGCCACAACTTTATGACCACTGACAGGTGAAGTGAAGGAACATTGATTACCTCATTACAATGGCACCTGTCAGATATATATATATATATATATGTATATATATATATATATATATATATATATATATATATATATATATGTATATATATGTATTACAGTATATATATATTGCTATATAATTTATAATTTGTAATGTATGCACATATATATATTATGTATATATTGTTATTATACACACATATACATTATATATATATATGCATTGTGAAAGTATTGAATCTATATGCCACTATTTCATGCCTTATGCCTGCTGTCCACTCTCTTACACACACACACACATATATATATATATATATATATATATATATATATATATATACTATATATATATATATACACATATATATACACACATACATATATATAAAATATTATATATATACTGTATATTATATTTATATATATAATATTATATATATATATATATATATAAATATAATATACAGTATATATATATATATATATATATATATATATATATATATATATATAAATCTGACAGGTGCCATTGTAACGAGATTATCAATATTCCTCCATTATGACCAGTCAGTGGTCATATTGTTATGGCTGATCAGTGTATATTTGGCATTTCTGTACCGCAGTTTCTTGTTACTTGTCTGCTGACACGTGTGCCCATACCAACATATCTAGCTAATACTAATGGTCGATGGTATCAGCCAGCTGATATACTGGCCAGGCTTCACTTTGGATGAGACTTTAACAACCCCTGAGGAGAAATTTTGTCTTTTCAGCAGCTAACGTAGGACACACATACAAAGACATCAACTAACGCTGACTTGTCTTGTTTTAGTGCCACACCATACACAGACTTTTGGCAGCTTCGAGGGACCATTTTGCCAGAAAACTCTTGGTTTTTCTGTTTTTCCCATCAAGAAAATCATGGATGGTAGTTTTGATATTCTTTTGAACTGTGAAAGGATAAAATAACTGATGCTCCGCAGATGGTAGAAACATGCAAACAAAAACAGATCAAAACAGATTCAAAAGCAGATCCATGTGGGCTGTCTAATAGTCAAGTGAGGATCATTATATCCACAGTATGTTTCTTATAGCACAGCTTGTTTCATCCGTTTATGGCAGGACTTGCAAAGGATGATCCCCAGTCAGAGAAAAGCTCTATCACCTGCTCGGTTAAGCAGTGATGGACTGGAGTTGTTTGGCTCGTCTTATTTTCCACTGACAAATGAACTGCTTTCCACTTTTCTCTAATTATGTATTGTCTTAACATTTGACATTCGAAGGTTGTTTGTTATTACTCTTAACAGACAACACACAAATACAGACACGTGCAGGCCTGTGCTCTCACTCTCAGATAGCCATGTGTACACCCACACACATAGATTCATGCACACATACAACACACATACTTGGGACTAGTTGTGACCTGTCCTCCTGAGACACACACCAAGGTTTTTTGCATTGGATGAGGTTGCAATAACTCCCCTAGATGTTTATGTTAAATCATCTACTCCTCCTCAGAACTTACCCCACACAGCCTCACTGCTTTGACTAGTAGGTATTGCATCTTTGGCTGCTGAGGGGGGGCAGCACTTCTGTTGTCCACCTCTGGACTCACAGCGCCATCTTGTGTCTGATAGAATCTCCCTCAAACTCTATCAGGAATAATTCCTCGACATTTCTATGATCTATTATTAAGAATCATGGAGTGATTGTGTCCCAAAATCATGTTGTTATCTGCTCGGTGCTGAATGCAATTTTGTAGTTAATGTCATTTTGTAGTTAATTTTCCCTTTTGTTCAATTGATTCAGCCTCACTTTTTAAAGACCTTCTTGACAGAGCTGGAGTCAAGTCAAGTCAAGGCAAATGTATTTGTAAAGCACATTTAAAAACCACCCTTGTTGACCAAAGTGCTGTACAGACCAGAGCAGGCAGCTGAAATCACAAATTTAAAAAGAAACACAGACATAAACATCAGTGCACACAGCTCAGGCACAAATAATCAACTCATAGACCAAGTCAAAAAACCCGCCACATCAGGAGGATTCACACGCTAGTGAATAAAAGTATGTTTTGAGCCTGGAGACTTTTTAACACTTCATTTTGCAACTGTATTTTTTTTTCTACCAAGTTAATAGACGCAAACATTATTTGAGTGTTACTTTTGATGAGTTAGGTTGTAGTGTTTCACAACAGGGTATGTAAACCAGTTTATTCTACAGCTAATGGTTGATGCTACTGAAGTCAGTGTTCTCTCATCAAACTTTAATTCATTTCAGTGCTTGGAACAACCAGCTGTCTCTTACACACTCAAACGTCATCCTCTGTCAGCGTCAGCGTTGGACTAAACACTGTTTCAAATTAGGCTGTCTTGTCTAAACTTGGCAACACAATGTTTGGACTACAACAAAGAGATCTGAAATTGCCAGGAAAGCCGATGCGTTTGTATTGCATCAAAGAGTTCCTGCGCCGCATCTGTGTGCGTTAGGCATCACTGATATATTAGACTCAGTCATCATGTTTGTGGTTACGTTGCTAATGATGATGATGATAATAATGATGAGAAGAAGGCCGTGACCAAAGCCAAGTTTTCTGTAATTACACAAATGAATGACTGAAGCTACACTGAGCTCATGACTGTGTGTGTTTGTGTTTGTGTGTGTGTGTGTTTCCAGGGTAAACCAGGTATTCCAGGCAGCACCGGGGAGAGGGGACCCCACGGTGAACCAGTAAGTTTGCTGTCCTCTGACTGTTGTATTGATGTGGTTGTGTCAGAAAACTGCAAACAAAGTGCAAATTGTGACATTTATAATGACTAGAAATATCCACAGAATCATTATTGCTTAAAAAAGTTTCATGAGAAAGAAGCTGTCAGGGTTGAAACACTTACAAGCTCATTACAAGAAATTAAACTGTTTTAGAGGGAAAAGAAGGAGTCAATTAGGTTTTTCTTTGTTCATTTCCTTCTGTCTCTGCGTTCCTCACACCTTAAAGCTCCCATATCTTGTGCCTCCCTTCTTGATTAGTCTTCAAGTTCTTGATTTTCCTGGAAATCTGCCGATCCCTCAGGGATACCAAGAATGTCAAACAATCAGATACAAATATTTATTAGGGTAGGAGGTTTCAATGACGCTAGAGGCACAGTTTATGTTGTGGGTCTCATCTTGCCTTTGGCTGGTCTTCAGTTTTACTCCAGGCATTCTCAGCTCTCAGGTTTCCCTGCTCTACAGGCTTAAACATTTAACTGTATGTGTTTGTTTTGCCATTATATGCTAGTGTGTATTATGTTGGTGTTTTATTTCCTGATTTACTGTACCTAATAAGCCCAAAAACGAGATTATGTATCATTAAGATGTGTCCTTAAAAAATCTTATGATGGTTATTTTTCTTGCAGGGACCCAAAGGACCATCTGGAGAGGCTGGACCTGATGGAGAACAAGGGGCTGAGGTACTTTTATCAACTATTTATCAATTAATTATTACGGGTTTTGGGGTTTTATAGTTGACATTCCTATGTAAACAGTAGAAATTAAACATGACTCATGCCTGTTGTTTCTCCGTCCCATCTTTGTAGGGTGGGCCTGGTGCAGAGGGGGAACCAGGCGCCATCGGAGAGCCGGGGTTAAAGGTCAGTACAACCTTGCCATGTTTATTGCCACCACCCCTGCATCTTAGAAAGCATTTGTCACGTGGAGCCTCACCTCCTGCCACCCTCCAGGAAGGTGAAAATCTGTGAACTTGTTCAGTCAGTTTGTATGTGACATAACTGTAGCCTTGGGTGAAACAACAGCTGATTGTCCAGTCTAACACTGTCTAGGAGTGTGGAAGTGTGTGCATGCACATGTCAGTGTGTTTTGACCTCCAGACAGCCCTGTGTTGTGTTTTGTGTCCCTGCAGGGGGATGTTGGGCCTCCAGGAGCTGAAGGGGAGCAGGGACAGGAGGGAATGAGGGTGAGTGACTGCAAACAACCCACTAATCCCTTCCTTCCTTGTGTTTGGGTAAATCTAACCCAGTGGTATATTTACTCCCCCTCATTTTGACGAAGATGTCTAATCCCCCGGCCCGAAGAAAGCAGAGCGATGGAATTGTTTTTGTCTGATGGACTATATAAATAGCACTTGGACTGCTTGAGTCTCATCTTTCAGCCCTGTCCACAGGATTAGATTCAACATTCTTCAACAAAGTCGCTCAAACATGAAACCCGCAGTGCATTTTTTACTTACTTCATCTGAACGGATGATTAAAGAAACGAGATGATGCCGGAGAAACTGTCCATTCTGCCAATAGGAAATCTCTCATCTTGTCTGACTGTCCACAGAAATCTGAGATCATATCTCCTCAATACAAAGGACATTAGTGTACATCATCATTTCTTCTGTTTTAGATGGTTACGTGGTTCTTGTCTTTTACATAACAAATAATGAGAGCTGTCTCCACAAACTTGACATGTTAAACCAGATCTCGGCAGTGGTCATTTGGCCACTCTAGTAAAGCCAGTGGAGTCACTCCCCATTCTCCAGGATTCATCTCTTCATTACATTTTGGTCCCTGAATTTTAACTTGCTCTACCCCTTCTTAGAATCTCTTGACTAAAAGAAAAATAAATGTAGTTATTGAATCTTACTTTCTTTTATAGAACTTCACACCCCCTTAAACTTTCTTTTTGCTGACCCTCAGTGGTTAACCTTCTCACCTTGATGCAGTGATGTACAGGTGTGTTTCAGGACACTGTGACATCACTTTTCAGTGTGTTTACAGGTGAAACCTTGAAACTTTCAACCAGAGAGGGCAGTGAAAGACTACTTTTCAGCCTACTCCTTAACTCTTACATGATCCCTCATTATGACTTTAACAGTTGCATACATTGATGATCTAGGAAACCAAGCATGTTCTATAACTGTGCACTTTATATATCTATGATGGGTTGGTTTATTATGAAAAAATATTTTCTCATGTATGTTCAGTGATATCTAGCTGTGCAGATAGTTTTACTTTAATTGGTCCAGGATTTGAGATGCTAACATCAACAGCAACAGCTCTTCCAGAAACAGTGTCCCTGTTACTAAGGATGCTCCACAATTTTCCTAAGGACTATTTCATTGGTAGAAAATAGTTCCAGTTAAAACGTAAGTAACCAGGAAGTTGTTTCTGTAAAAGACACACTGTTATTAAAGTTTTTAAATGTAATATTTCAGTGCTGTGAGCACATCAAAAATGTCATGTACCTACACTGTATTGGTGTGGAGGCTAAAATATTAGAGTTGGATATCTCAAAACCTGGACCCATAGAGCCAAACAATCTACCATCACAGAGAAAATAACAATTTCACAGTTGTCATAAAGCTGTCTTTGAGGAGGGACAGTAATGTTATTGTAGCGAAGAGGTTGTTTGCTGTAAACAGTGATGTGTTTGTAGGGTCTTCCTGGCCCCCCTGGTGAAGACGGCCCTCAAGGAAAAGATGGAGCCAAGGTAAACATAGCAAGACCTTGTTTTTGTTAACTTACCTTCACTCCTTTCTAACAAAATCAGGCATGTAGCCAAAAATGAGTAATGGCTTTGTTTATAGTAGGGTTCTCCGTGTGACAACAATAATAGGGAGTTTTCAGTAGACTCTGCTTGCTTTAGTTCAGGATTAACAAAAAAGTTAATTCAAGTCATATACTGAATATTACCACAATACACTAAGTATGCCAACCCTCTAAATTTCACACTAGATTTGATGGAATATAAAGTCTAATAACGGAAATGAAAATAAAGCTTTTTGTCAGCTTCTGAATACCACATGATGTCTGACCTATTGACCTATCTCTGTTGATGAAACTTACTATATTATAACTGAACTGTCTTCAACTCTGTTTTTCCTGGTTGTCTGCCTCTCTTTCTCTGTGTCTATCACTGTCAGGGCGAGCCTGGTGAGCGTGGGCCAATCGGAGAGCCAGGGGACAAAGGCATAGAAGGGGACCCTGGGCCCCCAGGACCACCCGGAGAGCCTGGGAAACAGGGCTTTCGAGTATGTTTATTTTATGTCTCCAAACTGCCAGATACAACGATTTTAATAAAACAACCTTAATTTAAATGGGTTGCAATTAATAGAAATTGATGCCTGTATTGACATTCTGATTGACTCAGAAAACACACACTTGCACGCAGTTTCAGTAAAAACTCTGAATAAAAGGTCTGGTTGATTCAGTTTGTGGATCATGAGCATACTTTTCTCTGAGACACTGCAAAAAACAAATCACAACTTTAGCATTATAAATACCTGCAACTGATGGAGCAGATTACAAAAGTGCTCTTAACCAAATAATGCCCTTGTACCCCAGTAGGGGTCAGCCTTCTCTTCAGCAAAGACTTTTTGCTACTTGGGTAAAAGGTAAAAGGTACCCTGTCATAGATTGTGTATGTTTTAGCAGAGTGTGATAGATGTCAGTCAAAGTCTCCTCTAAGTGCTTGTATGTTTTGAGCTACAGATCCAGATTTAGCCGTGGGTGTTGAGGGGCAGCAAGGTCTCCGGTGTGAGGAAGGAGGGGAGCTTCAGGGCAGACATACAAAGCTCTGGGGGAAAGCAGTATATTGCCCAGTTTACAAAAGTGTAAGCTGACAAATCTGGTAAAAGTTTTGACTGACATTGTGGACTATAAGCTATTTACCTCTGCATGGAACATTGCCAACTGATAAACAGTATTGTAGTATCAGGATCCACAGGTTGGTGTTTATAAGTCATTATATGGACACGGTGCTCACAACAACAGGCAACAAAGTAAGACAGGATCCAGAATACGACAGGATCAGGATCCAATATATGATGTCTGTTAAAGCCACAAAGCTGAGGCACATAATCCGATGGTGTTTCCAGTTGCTGTTATGAATGCCTCTGATTATTAAATAGATTTTTCATGTGTGTGGTATTCATTTAATGAGTCTCTTGTTACAGGGGCCAGAAGGAAAACTAGGGCCCCCAGGGAACAGAGGACGGCACGGCAAGAAGGTAAGGGACGTTGTTTACCACCACTTTTCCCGTACGGTATGTTTCCCCGCAGTAAAACAGCAGGAAGCAAGAGGAAGCAACCCAAGGCCCTTTGGTGTTCAAGTGGTTCCAGAGAACTTCTGAGTCATCTCGTTTCAGCTGCCTGAACTATCATTTGGGTCAAAAGTAAAGTTGTTGACTCAAGTTCTGAAGAAGAAAACGAGTAACTGCAAATAGCCTTTAGAGCTAGTATGGATTTGTTTTGTTGCTGAAGGACAATTCGACAATGAATGCTTCCTGTTGTCAAAATGGGGTTGAATGCTGACTGTCAACCTAAAGGATAGATTTTTGTCAGTGTTGCTGTTTCTCATCCCCCAATGACATTCTGTCTCTTTCCAGGGAGAGAGAGGTCCTGCAGGTCTCGCTGGTGAGATTGGCACACGAGGAGACATTGGCCAGCCAGGCGAGCCGGGGCTGAAAGGCGCCAGGGGAACTCGAGGCACACCAGTCAGTTCCCATTCTTCCCAGTCTTTCTTCTCACTCAGTCCTGTCTCAGAATCAGACTGACACTTTTGTTAAGAGATCGTATTAAAGCCCAACTGAAATCATGTTTACTCATCCCTTTTTGTAGTCAGATTTAATGTCAACGTCTTTTTTAAATGTACTGTTAATAGTTTTTTATTATTAAAAAAAAAAGAAAAAAGTTCTTAAATATCAGAAATGCTCCTTTCCATCTCAGCCAGCTGAAGGGGCATGCCGGTGTTTGATTGATGGTAGAGAATGAGAGACAAAGTAAACAAATGTATGCTGAAGCTTACATGTCATGGACAGACAGTGTGGTGTTAATGGTATTAAAGAGAAAGGACAACACCAGCATGTAACCAGACCAAAGTAACATCTGCAGGTACGTTTACATGCTGTTTAACGTGCTGCAGCCGAGCCGAGCAGCTAATTAGCTATCTAACCTGCAAACTGACGTTAGCAGTTTCCCCGGTTAATGTTTGTTTGGTGGCTTGTTGAACTAGCTAAGGTGTGTTCCCGTTTGTAAGTTAAATAAGAAGACTTTAGCATGAAAGCTAATGTTCAAAGTCTGTGGCCCTTGTGTAGCAGGCTGCTGGCTGGCTCAGTGTGTGAGCAAGATTTGATTGGCTGCATCGAAATAAGTTCTCCATCTACCTAGACGGATACCTAGCACTATTCCCCCAAATTAATGCAAAACTAGGCGCCATCAGGAAACCAAAAAATATAAAATATAAAATTCTCCATTTTGGTTTCAATTTTTTTTTCCTCCAAGGAGAACACTGGACAAGCAATTTCAATTTCAGTTGGACTTTATTTAATGTGTAGGGAATCATAAATTTCTGAATGATGGAATGGCTTCACACACTTTGAAGTTTGGAGTTGAAATAGCGACTGCTGCACCCCTAATGCATGTTGTTTTCTCTTCTTAAGTTGTTTAAACTATAGCAATGCGTCATATTATATTATATTATTATGGTTTATGTGTAAAATGTGTAGCAACTTGTAACTTGGAAAAACTGGAGCCAGTTAGACTGAAGTGTTTGTCAAAATTGCACTTCAGTACTTGAGGAAAGTACTTGAGAAAATATAGTTAATGTAATATACTTAATGTTTAATTTTGTACTGTAATGTACGTAATACTAAATATAAATGAATTGCACATCCCTTTTTGTAAATTTGAGGTAGCATCAAATGCTTGCCTTTGTTCCAGGCCTGAGAGAGAGAGCAAGAAAAGGCATGAAAAAGCCAAGAGGAAGGCCTCCATTGTCTTCCTCTTTACAGAGAAAGGCAGCTCCCTTCTCAGCAAAACCACTAAGACCATGTTGTGATAGCTGTGCAGGAAAGATTTATATCCCCGTCATAAAATAACTCTTGGTCGCTGGATTCAGTTTGCATGTGTTTCTGTTTGAGGCCAAGGTTATATTTAGCCGAACCAGAGTAGAAAAAGCAAAACAAACAGCACTAGGATCGATTCATGGTCTTATTTTTTTGTGCATTTTCTGCATTGCTTCCAGGGTCGGCCTGGAGTCATGGGGATAGAAGGGCAACCGGGACTGGCAGGATACACAGTGAGTTTCTCCTATCTGTGGTTTTATGAGAACCATTTGCCAAAAACATATGACATACAAACACAACATATAGAAACATATATTTACAAAATCACACAAAAAGGGTGGATGTTTTTGATCAGAAAATGTCTATTTACTGGATAGCTGAGTAAGACCTGACTCAGCACATCCCACAATGCTTACATTCATGGGGGGCCTGTCTTACAAAGCAGGATTACTATGTTTTCTATATAACTTTGTGTATAAAAACCAGGATTCCTCTAAAATCAGGAACATGGGAAGTAAAAAGTAGCTGTTCCAGGTTCATCCAACAAACTTTATCCTGCTTCAAGGAACTTCATACATGTTTCAGATACAGATCGTAACTCAACAGAGCTGATAATAATAATTTAATTTCAATCTAACTACCTCGCCTCTCCTGGAAGCCTTGTGCAGTAAGCCTAGCATGCACTGGAGACGTCCTGAGTTCAAGTCTGGTGGAGGACATTACACATCATCCCTGTCATTCTTATATTTCTCATTACTCTATACTGTTAATAATCCAATGAACGCATAATACCAGGAGAAAATAACTTCACATATACTTTACAAATAACTACCAGAGCAAAGACAAGACGTGGAATTGAATATGGTGAAGTCTACAAGCTAATTATTTCCAGGCATCTCCACAGCCTGATCAACGCCAGCATCAGTGGGTTTGGGTTGCATAAGTTGAACAGGGCACTTCAAGTTCATGTAGTCCCTTTTTGTGAATGTGTATGTGTGGGTGTATGAAGGCTCTCAGACTTACTCACACTTGACTCAGGCTGCTGAGTGATTTCTACATCTGTGCCAAAACCCAAATCCTTAAGTGACAGAATAGAAGCGCGTCTCTACAGAAAACTGTGTTTATATAAAACAGTTCTGATTAATATGCTGACAGTGGAACTCATGTTTCTCCAAGAAACATGCTGCAGCCAGTAGAAGTATGGAAGCTTTGTTAGGTATAATAATCTCTCTTTTTTTAGGGTCACCCTGGCAAGCCTGGGCCCATTGGACCACCAGGGCCTAAAGGTGAAAAGGTAATATGATACCTGAACTAGTGTTTGAAATGGAATTATTTCACTATTTTGGATGGTGCATGTGTGATTGTGTGCGTGTTTATTACATTCCAGGGTTATCCAGGCGAGGACAATAAGACCCCAGGACCGCCAGGGCCCTTAGGTGAACCAGTAGGTCTTGCTTTCCTTTAAACTCTCCTTTCTGATCCTTAACACTCCTCGCTCTGTTCAGTCCAAGCCATTTAAATACCGGCTTGACACTGGAAGTAAAAGTTAATCCTGATCAGCTCCTGATATTAGCACCATGTACACTCAATTTTTTTATCCCACCACATTGACAAGAATGTGTTTCTGTTCTTGAACCTGTCATGTATATGGACCCCGATTATCAACCTGTGTGGCTCAGATCTTTTCTGTTCATTGCAGGCTGAGCGTTGTTATAAAATAAGAATAGCGGTCTAATCACGACACTGAGATGAACACAAATGTTTCATTGTTAAAACTGAAACAGGCGCCATGACTACATTTATACAAACCATATTTATCTTTGACAAGGGCAAGAGTGCCAGTGAGGGCCATTGTTCACCCCACGTTACCTCAAAGATTCTGCGTATTAGACAGCGGCCAAGAAAACAAAGTCATTCTTAGGCTAATATCAAAAGAGGATCAGGATGTATCAAAGAGTCTTAGCAGCTTGGGAGAGCTTACAGTTATACAGTACCATGACTCTCATGCAGTTTGAGACACATTTCCCAGCACTGGACAGGCTTACATAGCATGAACAATCAGGGTTACTGGACTTCTACACAGGTATAGATAACAACCTACAATATGAGTAGTACTGGATTATCAAGTTGGCACAGTGTGCAGTACATAGCATGAGCAATACAATGGTGGCCTCTGTCTGCTGCAGATCCGTCCAAGATTGGCTGAAAGTAAGGTTCAAGGTGAAATCACGCCTTTGCATTTGACTCCAGTTAAGATCCGGACTCATAGGTCACATCTAAAGAATATGTTTCATGTGTGTTGGCCTGAGAAGTGACTCTGTATTTAAGTAGCTACCCAGCTTAATTGAAGCTTTGTGGGTATATATGAAGGCATGCATATACCTATATCCTATATGTTCATGTGTGCGCATTTGTGTCTTCATAGGGGCCCCCAGGAGAACGAGGAGAGCGCGGAGAGCCAGGGGATGAAGGATATCAGGTAGACAAAACCATTAAATCAACATCAGACATATCACACACTCACCACTCAGCGTGATTGTCTGCTTGATTGTTGTTCATACTCTTCTGGTACTCCATTGAACACTGCTCTGCTTAGGTAAGGGCAGACCACACATGTTGGAGAGGATTACCAAATTCCCGTCTATAAGGCTGAGGAAATCTGGTGTTTATCACTTCATGCCTTTCAGGGCCAGGATCCTTTGCTCTCATAAAGTTTACATGCACACACACGCACACACACACACACACACACACACACATTCACAGAGCAAGCATGTTTGTATATGGGTTACTTTATTTTGTTGGTGTTTATGTTAGGCTGTGAATGGATCTACAAAGGGAGTTTTTCCTTGCCACTGTCGTCTAGTGCTTGCTCATGGTGGGAATTGTTGGGTCTCTGTAAATCTAAAGAGTCGGTCTAGACCTGCTCTATATGAAAAATGCCCTGAGATAACTTTGTTATGATTTGGCGCTATATAAATAAAACTGAATTGAATTTAATTGAAATGTATGTGTAGCTATACTGTAAAAAATTAAACAGGCAAATGCAAAAACAATTGATTTTGCTGATCATAACAATACACTATTTTCATGTGTTATTAAAAGTCTTCTTATGCTAAATTTGTTATGCCTATTTGTATTAATTTAAATTATAAGAAGATAAACAAAAAAACTGTAAAATTACCAAAAACAAAATTCAAAAATTTAAAATTATTCCAAACCCTCTTAAGACCTTAAAGTCCCCTACTGTAGAGTTTCCTACTTGTATGCTGGAGGTACTTTTAAAGCATTGTGCCTAGGACACATTTTAGTCATTAAGTACTGCATCTCATAGTATGACCCAAACTGTTGGGTAACAGTTGTGTAACTGTTGTGAGTGCAGTCCAGTGAAGAATCACTAGAGATAATCATTGACCCGTTTTCAGCTCCAACCTAGGTTCATAGGCATAAAAACTAAGATTTAGTTTGGCAGCTGTGTCATCATTCCCCAGACTTCTATTAAATACCCTAATAGGTCACTCTTGGCTTTCGTTGCAATTCATTTGAGGGCAGAATTTATGAATCCTGTATAGTAAGAGCCACCTGTCTTTATAGTATTCAAACATTAAAACTTGGCTTGGAAACTATTGTATATTTGTTTGATGCTGTGGAGCCTGTGATTGAGCAGATTCCCCTACTGTATATGGAAATGGTACTCATAAGAATACACATACCTGAATGGGAGAATTGCATGTACATGGTAGGTCTCGTAGACATCTCAGCACTGATTAAGATTGAGAATCAGAGAGAAAATATATAATTGTATGTTAAAATTGTGTTTCAGGGCCATATTGGTACCACTGGATCTCGTGGAGCTGTTGGACCACAAGGCCCACCGGTAAGTCAGTAAATGTCTCTAGCACAGTAACTACAGTATACAGTAATAGTCCTATAAATATCAGCTTTCTCATATTTTTGGTACGTGCATTCAAATCACCATACCAGTGGTTTTGTACCCAGTGGTGGATCACATGAACTACAAACAGTGATGTAAAAAGATTGAAAATGTTGGAAAGAACAAAACAACATACTGACAATTGTGCTGTTTGGGGAGTCTTACCTATAGTGGGGATAAATATATAAAATGTATAAAAAGAAATTGCCTAAGGGTGACACAAGAATAGCGCATGGAGTCATTTAAATCCCCTTAAAAGTGTGAATGTGCGCAAGCGGGATTCTGCCTATTAGATTATGAGCTATCCTGTGTGCTAAGTAGACAGTCTCCAAATGGACAGACTCAGATTAAGAAAGTGTAGATAAGGTGTAATTCCATTTATTTCATTATGTAATTAGACAAGTTTGTCATCCAGAATAATGTTGTTTTACTGAAAAACGTAACAATTTTAATGGCAATTATTCACAGTTTATCATGTAAACGGAGTATCGATTCATATAACATCTTAGAATTATTGTTTGCTTGTGTGTTTGTCTTTTTTCTTGCTTTGTTCAGGGATCACCCGGCTTACCTGGAGAAACAGGTCCAAAAGGAGAGATAGGAGCTCCAGTGAGTATCCCCTTAGCAGATAAATCAAACATACACCTACGTACATCGTTTCACTCATGCATAAAGTAAAGAGTGTGATAAGTCGTTAATCTTGGTCGCCTCCCTGGTAAGATGGACGGTCTCAGCAGCAGCAACAGCAGCACTAAATAAGAGTTGTACTCTTAGCAGAAGCTATAAATCTATTAACACAGCCTTGTTCAACCACTGCCAGCAGGGTTGGGTTTGGTTGGGCTCGGCTTCTGTTTGCTGCCAGAATAAAAGAGCAACCACAGACGTTTGGCCAAAGCACCATTTGTTATTTTTCACCTGTTTCCAGATGAGCATGCTAGTACAAAGATTTTGAGCTGTTTTTGTTCTGGGCCTGTCCTCTTTGGTTGATGATTTCATCTCAGCTGTGGTGGAATTTTAGTAATGGAGAACATTTTCAAATTCAGCTTACCTCCAAGTATCAGAAACCAGGTGGTAGAAATAGGCTTTGGACTGAGGAGAGGAAAGCAACTAGGGAAATACAGCAAGTTTTCATGACCACCCTGAATGCATGATTCTACTCATCTAAGTTGTCCTTTTACTTCTGCTGACATTTTACTAAATATATTGTGCATTTGATCTTTGATACTTACATAACTTGCAAAAACACCCCACAATCTGGGCAGCTGGCATCAAAGCAGATATCTTTTGGTACAACAAGCTTTCCTGAACTGATAGGTTTGGCTTTCTTAGGGCGTTTTCACACCTAACCTGTTTGGTTCGGTTAAAACGAACCCTCATGAACATCCCCAGACACATCTGACCAATAAGCAGAGTTGACGTTCTCATGCGGTTTGTAGTGATGCATTTTGGTTCGCTTGGATTTTTCCTCTGTGTGAAAAGAAACCGAACCAAGGGGAAAACGCTCATCAACTGATTCGGAGCAGAGCAAACGAACTCTAGGTGTGGAAACGCCCTTAGCTGTCAAGTTCTTTTGAGTGCTCAACCTTGTCACAGGCCTTCTGATTACATAACTTCATTTCCCCTGTGCAACAACTTTGAGCCTCCTTGATCAAGTTCCACGTAGTATTTTTAATGGTGAAGTATTCACCGGTTTCCAGATACCACATGTGAAACAGCTTGTATGTAGGAGTGATTATATAACCTGTTCAAATAGTATCGGAGCATTTCTGTTAATGTACTCAGCCTGGCTTGGGTTGAAACTGAGTTTGAGCAATGTCGTCATGTGCAACATACAGACCCATCTGTTTAGAAACATCAATAACTTAACAGTCTGCCAAGAAACACTGGAAACCTTTAGGATCTGCTGTGTTTCTGTTTCAAATTAAGGGCTTTGGTAAAGCATTCCTTGAGGGATATCTCTCTAGGACTGTACATACATAACTTATTGTGTCAGGGCCTAGAGAGAAAATATGAAAAGCAAAAGTTTGGTATCAAAGGAAAGGAAAGGATTTTTCTATGTATTTTGCCTTTATTTTTGTTGGAACCGTGCGTGATAATATACTCTAGCATGTGCTATTATTAAAAAAACATAATGCAGTGGAGGTTTCCTGTGTTAGTGTTATGCCATATATTTCACTCAAACACCGCAGTGTGATTTAACACAATGCCATTTGAGGTGTTAAATATACAGTTAACAGTTGTGTATATTTCTTTGACTGTCTGGACGGAGTAAAGTACAGAAACAGTCATATTTGACTCATATTAGACATAGTCTTTAAAATTTCCGCTCTTCAGTGGGAGGCCAGTGAGATATATGACCTTGTGTGTTTTTGTGAATGCCCATGTAGGTTTCATTCTTCGTGTGTTTTTACAGGGCTCAGCAGGAAAGAAAGGAGCAAGGGGGCTGAGTGGAGCTCCTGGCGTTGAAGTGAGTATCACATCACCTCAACCAAATGCATGGCTCAGGGAGAAACAGCAGCAACAGTAGTACAAAGAGCATTTTTCACTGTGATTAGCTGTGTAATGATGATCTAGCTTGGCATGGGGAAACAGCAAAGTATTGCATGTTTACAAATTAGTTACTGCTACTGCATATGAAAAGAAGAGAGAGGGGAATGTAGATAATAAAAAGATCATGTAACTTAGAAATGCTTTGCTGCTCTCCATCGTTAGTTGATAAAATGCATGGGTGTTAGAATAACCAGAAAATATCCCAATGCATTTCTGGCAGCAGCAACAGTATTGTATTCAGGATAAGCAGAACCGTTTAGCTAGCATGATCAGGAATAATCACAATAGCGGATGTGCCACCTCAAGAAAATAAAACTTGAGTGACAGAATCTAAGAACAGACAATCACAAGACACACTGACTGATTAACAAGTGATCGCAGTGCAAGTTCAAAATAGCACAACAACCAGAAATGTACCATACCCAAAACGATGGACGCTTTTGTGGATCACAATTTTAATGGTACATGTACAGTATGTTGATGGAGTTTTCAGAGCAAATGGGGCAGCCGTAGTGTCAAAAATCGAAAGTGTGTGGAAAACATAGATTTGCACAGGGTTTTAATACATTTGAAGTAGTCAAATTACACTTGCTTTAAGTATTAAAAAGAGCTGTATGTATCTCCTAGAAAACCTTAGTCATGTGCAGCAACACAATGCACATATGGCAATACAACTAAATCTGTCGGTTAAGGTCAGGAACAGGGCTGTCAGATAATTATTCTTATTATCTTAATTATCAGTGTTTTATTTTAGCCCTCTCAGAATTCCAGATGGGAGGACTTTAGTGCCTCAGAATAAGCCCAATGTCAGTCACTCTAACTGTACAATAGGTGCATTGACAATCAAGGTGCTTTAATTTGCTGTAAACTGACTTTCCTTTAAGTGTCTAAATATTTCAATATGTAACTTGCAAACTTTGTCGATCTGTAATTGGGTGCTGGCAAATATTTTTTGGCTGAGGTCTGCAGGAATGCATCTCTTTATCTAGAAGGGAGATTTCAGAGGAAGGGTGTAAACACCTATGATAAGAATAGTGATATGGTGCTCATGGTAAGTCTGCAAATGACCCTCAGGCTGAAATTGAGATTATTTTCCAGGGCCCAATTGGTTTACCTGGACTCGTGGGAATGAAGGGTTACCCAGGGCCCGATGGTCCCCCAGGACTGATTGGCTTACCAGGATTGCCAGGAAAACAAGGACGACAGGTAATCAACGACAGTATCATATAGACAGCAATGTACCTATCTGAATATAATCTCATGTACCCATTGATGATGTATTGTGATTTATTCCAAAGTAATAAGAAATGATCCCTCCCTCCCACTAAAAATAGGAATACTCTTTTATAGATGCAACCTCTATTCTTTCCTCTACTTTCTAAATAAAATGTGTGATTATCAGAAGGCACAACAATAATTAACGCATAAAATTGGATCTTACTTCAATCAACTAGGTCTATTTATCTTGTTTTTTTGCAGAATATATCCAGAATGTTTTCTGGAGTCCCCACAATGTCTCATGTTGCTCTTTTCCTGGTAACACATCTCACTTTGTTAACGGACCATTGGCCTGCTTAAAGGCAATTAGCATTATAGCAAATGTTAACTAGGTTTAAGTAGCAAGTTAGCCAATCATATTTTTGTTGAATATATAGAAGACAAAACTTACTGATATGTTTTACTAATATCCGTCATGACAGAGGTGATTGAGCTACATGGATGATCACAAGTTTGACCATAGACACAAGTGAGCTACAACAATGGTGATCTATCAAAATGTGGAATTTTGGAGGTGGGGTTCACATGTGAAAATTACAAAGCTGACTATGTGGCTGACACACAGGAAACCAGTTATATGCTGGGTCTCAAAACATTCTTGCTCAGCACCATAAATGTAGGTCACAGAAGGAGTCAGGAGGTGTACTTGCATAACTGAACTGAAGAGGACTTTTCCTTTACTGTACTTAGTGCTGAATCTCTATAGCAGACTTGTGGTCTGTATGGGAGATTTAAGAAGCCAGTGACACACCCGTGCAGATTTCTCTCGTCTTTTGCCAAACTCACTTAACAAGCATACAGGAATTTAAGTCTTCACCGCTCTGATAGATTGACTAAATCTAGTCCACAATGAATAAAGCTGTGTGAATATTACCTACAGCAACATTCAGCAGACAACTCCATCACCTGATTGTTTTTTGTTCTTAGTTGTATTAGACAGAGTACCTCACTAGCCATCATGCTAACTTGTGCCACATTGTTCCCTTAGCACAGGTTTTTTATTTGACTGCATCTGTGCGCCCAAAGCTTTCCTTCACCATCTGTAGTTTAAAGACTGAGACATACGGCTGAGATTGACTAATCATTAAATGCCTTGTTTGATATGATTGGCTTCTTCTGGTCGCGACACAGTGGGTTTATCCAAATATGTATGCAGCCAGAGTGGACTGGGATTTCACGCGTGAATGTCTTTGTCCTTTTCAGCCAAAAGTTGGAAAGCCATGATTTCTTTCTTCTGTCTGGCTTTCATTTACATAATGTTGTTGTGTAAAAGTCTAGTAAGTCTAATTTTGGCCACTGAAATGATATGGATTCTCACTAGCAGAGTCCATAATCTACGGCTCCTAAATCACACAAAATACTTAGTATAATTTGAAAAAAATACACTAGCTGTAAACTTAGAAAATATGTTTTATTTTATTCACAGAGACCTTTTCTTATATGTGAGCTGTTTTTGGAGATAGCAGGTTTTCTCGAGCCAACCGTCTGCTTCAGTAGTCTTGAGTTCTTAGGGTGCTCTTTTACTACAAAGCACTTGGGGCTGTCTCAGCAAGAGAGGTCTGCAGGAAACTCTATTTTCAATTTCACACTACGTGCTTTCATAGTGGGAAAGATGCTGTAATATGGCTTCCTTCTGCCTCTGCTGGCAGGCTGCAGAGTCCCTGCAGGCTAATCCTCATCCTCTTTGTCCTTGTTACTCATTATTCCCATAATGATTGTCAATTATCTTCTTATTCATTGTTTTTCTCATTATCTGCTGCATATTCATTTCTATTCACATTGCCAGTTGGATGCATCTCCACAGTGAAAGGGAAAGACTTTTTTTAAACATAGATTTGGAGCATTTCTGCTTTGTTGGACAGTGTAATAATGGTGCGCAACAAGAAAGAAATGCAGTAGAGGTCATCCTCTGAAATCAAACTGACAATGTTCCACCAGCATCTCAGGAACCAGACTTGTTATTTAAAATTCAAGCAACAGTCTGGTGTTTTTGCTGGAGGCCACTGCTTTTTGGATCAGCCATTCAATAGAAGAAGCATGTACAATTGATAACATCAGGAAACTCTGATGCCAATTAATTTGTATTAACAAGCCTCTAAAGCTGTGACTGTGATCTGAAATTTTAAGTTTGCTTACATATAGGGGGACGCCCCGGTAGCTCACCGAGAGCTCATACTATGTATCAAGGCTGAGTCCTTACAGCACAGGCCTGGGTTCGAATCCAGCCCAGGCCCTTTGCTGCATGTCATCCCCTCTTTCTCTGCCCTGCCAGCAGAAATGCCAAAAAAAGAAAGTTTGCTCACCTATGGAGGATGAAAAACACCAGAACTGTTAAGTCAGTGAGTGACTTGGATTGCCTGAGTATTGCAGAAAAAAACCCTTAAGACTATCATAATGGTCATGATGTCAAAAAGAGGTTATAGCATGTAAATCAAATTTGTGTTTTAAAACTATCCACCCCATTACTCCAACTCCAACTCCAGCAGTTTCATGCCAGCAGGGAAGAAGGTAACATAGAACGCTGTCCTTCACCTGGGAAACCTGGATGTAAAATCCAAGACAAAAATCCAAGACAAAATCCAAGACAAAGTGAAATGTTATATCTCATACCTCTTTACCTCTTTATACCTCTCATTTATTTTACATTCAAGGGTCCCTATTTTTGATTTTGCATTGATGATATGATTTAATCCATTTGCTTCCCATGGCTAAATGGTAGCATCTGTTGCAGTGAATGTCTGTAGTGTTGTCTTTGTACATGACTGCATGTAGGGGAACTGCTATTAACAGGATATTTATAAAAGCTCAGCGTGTGTGTGTGTGAGCGAGAGAGGGCTGGATGGGTCAGTCTTAATTAAATCTCAGAGTGAAACTGGATTTTTCTTATGCAAGAGCTTCCCAGCACCTGCAGGTTGGGGGTTCACCCAGTAATTCCAACCTGGTTCCTGATTTATCCGCTCTCCTCACGGCGAACGAGGAACAGAAGCCGCGTGTGAGGTGACGACCCACTCAATCTGTTATTCTAATATCACCCGCTCCCTTCTGCCTCACCACAATGCTGATGGAGCAGGAAACCGCTGTGGTCTGCGGTGTGAGAAGGCAACTCAGTGACAGGCAGTCAGTTTTATGGGTACGCACATTGTCAAGAAATATTATAACCCGGAAACGCCAGCAGACTTCAGCTCTGTCGTTTACAGCTGTGACTATACAACGGATTGAAATAAACATTGAAAAGAACTGAATTAATGAATCAATTGTCATTATATATTCCACAGCTTTGCTAGCTGTTTTTCTATAGCAATGCCCTGCACATACACATACTTGTAGTCAGTGTTATTCCCTGACTATGACTATGAATATGACTATGACCGGGTATTATATATAATACTCTTTATTAAATATTTTGATTTGACACTGACAACATTGTATTCTGATGTGCATTCAGGGTCAGAGAGGCTTGGTGGGACAAGAGGGAACTGCTGGACGTCCAGGTCCCAGGGGAGAGGTCGGACTTCCTGGACTACCTGGAGAAAGAGGACCGCTTGGTCAGAAGGTGAAAACGATAATAGCGATAAATATTGAATTCTGATTCATTCTAAATTGTTCCAGTGTGTCTTGACAGAATGAAAAAACATTTTGTAACAAAGTTGTAACGTTGCTAACATTTCTAATTCCTGACCTTTGTTGGTTCAGGGAGAACCAGGACTGCCAGGGGACAGGGGAGCCTCAGGAATCAAAGGCATGGAGGGGGCTGCAGGTGACCAGGGCAAGAAAGGTGACCTAGGACCCAAAGGACAACCAGTGAGTATATATAGCCATTTGTGATTTAAAGCAAAAGTCTTAATAATGAAATAAATTCAAGTTTATTTCCATAGCCTGAAATACTTGTGTGCTGTAGATATTGTGGCAGTTCTCAGGTTTATTTTACAGGGATATTGGCACATGTTTGAGCTTCAGATTTGTCAGTTGCATTCACATACAGTATACAGTATTACCTAAACTGCCACAACATCAAATCAACATGAATGGAGTAAAATAAGTAAGTAAAAGATTCAAGTAGAAGTGAACTATTCTCACAAAAACTCAACATATTTGGATTGCAAGATATATGATGTGAAAAATCCTATTAGAGATTTGAATATGTTCTACTCTGTTCTTCTATTCTGCCCCTGATGTTTGTAACTGTTTGATCATCAGATTCATACCTTTATCTTTAATGCCCATTCAAATGTCTTTCACACATAAAATATCAGTGTAGGTCACTACATTGCTCTTTTTAAATTGATGCCATCCCCAGGAATGTTCTTGTTGAAAGAGGGTTTTATAAGCTTATATATGTTAATTAGTGCCTCTCTCTAAATATAGCTTTAGGGGTTTGGATAGCCAATCTGTGGTGGGGTTTAAAATGTGTGTGTCTGACACTTTTCCACCCTGAGTGGAGTAACAAATTATCTGGGCGAGACCAGGAATGAAAACATTCCGCCCGGTAAGGCCAAGTTATGTAAGATCCTCACACTCCAGAGACCCGAAAAAGAGGCGCTCCACTTAACTCGTGTAACTCCGCAAAGAAGAAGAAAAAAGAAACAACATTCAATCCCTTGCTCTCCCCTCCTTTCACTAGTTTTCTCCATTGATGCTCGTGAAACAGAGAGCACACCCGGGCCCGTGGGACGGATCCCTTTACAGTTTTTGGTGAATAGAGTTTCTCGGTCAAAGTTGCTGGCCCGAAAACAGAGCTGTCTAGAGGATGTGGATGACTGGCTGTACAAACATAGTGTCTGCCACCCTGGACGACAGACAGTGCTCAGATACAGAATAGGGTACAGACACCTAACCCCACAGTGTGTGAATGTGGGCTGGGGCTACTGTAGATCCAGACATAAAGCCTTGTGTGTGCCCCAGTTCTTTTGAAATGGACAAGGACATTTTGTGGGGGAGGACATACTGTGTCTGGAGCTGTAGGTATAAAATGGGATGAAAAATCACACAAAAATACACAATCACATACACACAGAATATATATACCCTTACTTATTATATGATGTGTTTGTCAAACGTATACTAAATGTCACAATGGAAGTGTGCAAAAGGCAAGGCTCCTCTGTTGCTATGATGTTTTTGTCTTTTCTGCTTGTAGGGGGAATCTGGAGATCTGGGAATGGTTGGTTTACAGGGCTTCCCAGGGCCAATGGTAAGAGACTGAAAAGCTAACCAACAGTAAGAGTGTAAAAGATGATAAAACACAACAGAAAAGGAGATAAGATATCAGGGTCCTGGAGTATATTGTCCCTGTATAATAGCACACAGGGATTGACAAAACCTCTTTTTTTCTTCAAACAGGGGCCGAATGGTGATGTGGGATTCAGAGGCTTCCCTGGTCCTAAAGGCCCAATGGGTACTCTGGTAAGTTTAATAAAAATAGAAACAGTAGGCACACCACGGTGTTTTGGGAGTCAAACCCCAGTAGTGGAATAATCTGAAAAGGAATACAAGATTCAGAAATGCGCATACAGCTCTCTTCTGCCCAGTTGTGTAACCGAGCGCATATGAAGACAAACAGAACACACTTACTTGTCGTTGTTATTACTTAGGACACCCTGAGACATCGTAGCCACCTTCTCAGCAGTCTCTGTTTGTTTCAGGGATTCACTGGACCTGTTGGCCCTGAAGGAATGATGGGCCCAATGGGAAAACCCGTAGGTTTCTCTCTCTGTGTGTGTGTGTTTGTGTGTGTGTGTGTGTGTGTGTGTGTGTGTGTGTGTGTGTGTGTGTGTGTGTGTGTGCTGTATTTCATATGTGCCAGCAGAAGTTTGCACTTCTTCCAGAAAGACAAGTGAAGTGCAGGTCATCACCTCACATGTCTGACAGTGAGAAAAAGGAGGAAGGGAGGGGGAAGACGACAAAGGTACGGAGGTGTGGCTTGATGACTTTGAAAGGCTATTGGGTGTCATTTGACCATAGAGAGTGATGGAGAATTTGATATCTTAAAGGGAAAGGGCTTCAATGTTGCATTTTGATTACATGCATTTAGCCTATGAAAAAGCACAGCAGGTGGCCCTTACTTAAGACTAATCCGCATACAAACACGATGCAAAGTCATTCTAAAATTTCATAATTCCAAACAAGCTCTCCTCCAGCGTTTCAATATCAGATCAAAGCCTCCCTGATTGGAGTCGCCTCTAGCCCAACCCTGGCTAAAGCCACACTGTTGACATTTAGCATTTATTTTGGCAAGGTGACCTGAAGGTTGTTTGGGACTTGTTGAGAAGCCTCCTCCCATGGCCGCAGCCCTTGCATCTCCCCCCTCCTCAGTGCAGCTGAGGTAGGATAGGGCACCGATTTGGCTGGCAGTGAAGCTCGATGCCCCTCTACGCCACACACACTGACACAATCACCCCTCCATGGTTTGGGGTAGTGCCAGGTACCATCCCCTCATCCCATAAGGGATGAGACACATTAGTGAATGTGTGGCATCACGGCTCCCTAGCCACAGCTGCCACACTACTGGTGACCCCAGGGATGACCCCGCAACCCCCCAAATGCTCCCTCAGTTGTGGCTGCATAGGAGATGTAGGGGTGATCCAGGCCCAAGGACATGATAAGCTTTTATCAGCTATTTCTCAGCCTCCAGGTCCCTGTTCCCTCAGTCCCGTGGGTGTCTTTGTGCCAAGTTGGACTTGGTGGTCATCAAGCTCATTTCTCCCACATTAACTCCACTAATGTCTGCTAAATAGAGAGATCTCAAAGTTGGGATGGACACAATGAAGTGAAGCAGACATACTGAAGGGACCAGGATGCTGGTGGCGAGGAATTCTTGCATCTACGCCACTGATGTGCCAACATGCCTCCTCCTAAATCTTGGGCACCTCTGCCAGTTCTTACCAGCACCAATTCCCTGTCATCTACAACTACACCCCCGTTCCTCCTCATTTTTCATACATCCCTAGTGGGCCTGCACACCTGGGTCTCACTCTTTCTCTCTCCCTTCCTCTCACTGTGTCTATATGTCTCTTTCCCTCTCTCTCTGATGCTCACCCCTGCAGGTGCCCCTCGCTCAGCCTTGCTTGCTGGAAACACCAGCAGCAGCTCTGGCAAACCTCACACATTCGGACACACAGCTACCAGTAAACATTTGATCTTCCACTTAACCACATGAGCACCAGTCCACACACACACACACACACCATGCATGCAGCAGAAGCCTATGTAATATTATACCTTTTAATCTGACTCATTTGCAGCTTTGGCAAGTGGGTCATCTGCACCCGATGTTGTGCCCACAAGAGTCAGAACAAATCACAATTGGTTTTGGTTGTCGTTCCTCTGAATACATTGAAGCATAATTTGATCCAATTAGGTAAATAAATAAACAATATGCCTTCTGTTCCACGGCCTTAATGCACTTATAATGCATCCCCATCCCCCTACTCCCGCCCTGCTTCTGAACCAGAGATGTGATGGAGGGTAAACCCTGCAACTAAACCCAGTTTAACCACCTTTCATTTGAGTTAATTGATGTCATTTTATAATAGGCTCCATACAGTATTATTGTATTATCTTCTTAAACTGGTGAGAATAGAGTCTTTTAAAGAGGTTAATTGATTAATTGCTTGTGTAAATATGATTTTAAAGCAGAACTTATTTGGTTTGGGGTCCCAGCTTATTAACTGTATTGTTAACACTGCAATACTATGGCTTAGACACTGTATGGGTGACCCTGAGGAGTAATCACATTCCTATTGGGAGTCAATATGTTCACCTTATCATAATTGTATATTTACCTCCTATAATGTCACTATAATAATCTTCGTGGTGACTGCTGGGATATCTGCAACTCTGTTCTAAATTGCATTAAACGTTGAGTTGTGCAGGTGAATGAGAAAATTCACAGGTTTGATTTAAATCCCTAGAAGCAGCAGCACAGGTCAACAATGATGAGTTTTGTTGTTCCACCATTTTATTTTCTCCCTCTCTCTTCTGTTTTTTCTCCTTTTTTTCTGGCTGTGTGAGCTCTAGCGCGG
>SEMN01002008.1:2500-17606 GCA_005408345.1 Macquaria australasica | reverse complement strand
GTGTACTCAGTAACTGTGTGTGTACTCAGTAACTGTGTGAGTGTACTCAGTAACTGAGTGTGTACTCAGTAACTGTGTGTACTCAGTAACGAGTATTATTATTACTCAGTAACTGTATTACTCGGCAACTGTACTTTCAGTAACAGTACTCAGTAGCAGTACACACAGTAACTATTGTGCTCAGTAGCTGTATTCTCAATGGCGCTGTGGCTGTAGTAACTGTGTACTCAGTAACGAGGTAACACTCAGCTGTACTCAATGGCTGGTACTCAGTAACAGTGTGAGTGTACTCGGTAACTGAGTGTACTCAGTAACTGTGTGTGTACTCAGTAACTGTGTGAGTGTGTACTCAGTAACAGTGTGTACTCAGTAACTGTGAGTGTACTCAGTAACTGTGTGTACTCAGTAACTGTGAGTGTACTCAGTAACTGTGAGTGTACTCAGTAACTGTGAGTGTACTCAGTAACTGAGTGTGTACTCAGTAACTGTGAGTGTACTCAGTAACTGAGTGTGTACTCAGTAACTGTGTGAGTGTGTACTCAGTAACTGAGTGTGTACTCAGTAACTGTGAGTGTACTCAGTAACTGTGTGAGTGTGTACTCAGTAACAGTGTGTACTCAGTAACTGTGTACTCAGTAACAGTGTGTGTACTCAGTAACAGTGTGAGTGTGTACTCAGTAACTGTGTACTCAGTAACTGTGTGTGTGTACTCAGTAACTGTGTACTCAGTAACTGTGTGTACTCAGTAACTGTGTACTCAGTAACTGTACTCAGTAACTGTGCGAGTGTACTCAGTAACTGTGCGTGCGAGTGTACTCAGTAACTGTGCGAGTGTACTCGGTAACTGTGTGTGTACTCAGTAACTGTGTACTCAGTAACAGTGTGTACTCAGTAACAGTGCGTGTACTCAGTAACTGTGCGTGTACTCAGTAACTGTGTACTCAGTAACTGTGTGTACTCAGTAACTGTGTGAGTGTACTCAGTAACTGAGTGTACTCAGTAACAGTGTGTGTACTCAGTTACTGAGTGTGTACTCAGTAACAGTGCGTGTACTCAGTAACAGTGCGTGTACTCAGTAACTGAGTGTGTACTCAGTAACTGTGTACTCAGTAACTGAGTGTGTACTCAGTAACTGTGTGTACTCAGTAACTGTGTGTACTCTAACAGTGCGTGTACTCAGTAACAGTGCGTGTACTCAGTAGAGTGTAGTGTTGAGTATTAAAGCAGTAAACGTTCTGTTCTATTATAATTACATTACATCTAAAACAAACCATTATTAACATTCAAAGGAAAAGTAGCAAATCTTCACACCTGAGAAGCACAAACCATTTATTTTGTCGATCAGATAATGAATGGACTGATTGATCAGCTGTACTAGTTTAATTTATGACAAAACATCAGATTTTATGAACTCTTCATTTCCATCTCTGTAAATATGAAACTACAGCAGCTTAGCATAAAGAGTGGAAACAACTAGCCTGGCTCTGTCTCTCAGCTCCTCTAAAATTCAGATTAACACGTTTTATCTGGTTTGTTCATCTGAACAGAAACGGATGTAAAGTCATGTTTTTTTGGTGGGAACTGTGTCAGACTGTTTCTGAATGAATTCTTGTTGAACTATTGCTTTAAATTATTAAAAGATTATCAAGTTTAACTTTCAACCTTCCCAGCTGAGTCTCAACTAAACTTCTTCAAAGTGGGCGAGTAGTAAAGAACAGAAAAAGCTTTTACATTCAGTATATTTGACTTTATTACAAAAAGCTAAACTGTACAAAATACACACAACCCAAATCACATTAAGCCGAAATAAAAACATACTAATATAGTATAAAAACAAACTATAAGATAAGACAAAACATAAAACCAGGGTTCTGATCCAAACTTAAAGATTCTGTTTGTTCCATGTTTCACTCGCAGTTCTCCAGATAAGCTTGGTGTGTGGACAGATCTCGGGGCAGCGGTACCCTTACCGTCTGCACTCTGATTGGCTGAAAAGCTCATTTATTATTTCAACCACCTGTCAGCTGAGCAGCCGTCATCCTGAGATACATAAACACACGACCATCAGTCTCTACAGATGAAGACTTCCACCTGTAACAGCAGCTGCAGCAGTCTGAAGTGTGTGACCGAGTGTGGGTCCACCTTGGTCCTCAGAAGTCTGCGTCCAGCCTGAAGGTGTTGTCTGTGGGGCCGGACATCACGCCCATCCTCTGGTACTCGCCCACGCGCTTCTCAAAGAAGTTGGTCTTTCCCTCCAGAGAGATGTTCTCCATGAAGTCGAAGGGGTTCTCCACCCGGTAGATCTGCAGAGACAGCAGACAGACCAGAGCGCCTTTATTCTCTTCAGCTCCTCTGAAAAACACCTGAAAACCAGTTTGATCTGGAACCTGAAAGCTGAGAGTTCCTCCTGATAATGAAGCACTGATTTGTCAGTAAACTCCTGAAGTGTTTGACATCATTTGTGTCCTGAAGAGCAGGAAACATCTGAGTTTTTAGTTTCATCTACTGATACGATAAGAATCTGATCTAATGCGTTCAAACATTTTAAACCGCCATCATGTGACCTGGGGGGGTGTAATGGCACCAGCTCCACAGTGCTGCATGCGACCACATGTTGGTGTCGGTCTGTTCAGTCAGGCGTCTGTCTCGTGCTGCTGCTCGTCTGTCAGTGAACCACTCGTCCTCCAATCAGAGCGCTGCAGCAGCACTCAGCCCCCATCATTGGCTGAGGTCCGTACCCCTGCGCCTCTCATCATCACAGACCTGATCCTCCTCCTCCTCATCTACAGACCAGGGTCTGTATTCATAAAGCTTCCTAGTACAAAGAGTTGCTCCCAGTCACCAAATTCTTAGAATAACGAGGTTTTTTGTACAGTTTAGCTTTTTGTAATAAAGTCAAATATACTGAATGTAAAAGCTTTGTTTTTCTGTTGGAGGAGGACTTTTAACAGGCTTCAGGGTTTAAGCAGAGGAGAAAATGGAGGAAAGAAAGGAAGGAGAAACATTCTCCAAACGCTGAATGACGCAGTTGATCGAGCAGGGACCGTGTTTGTGGTCGATCTCATTAGAGCTGCTCTCACATCTCCACCAACACAACAACAACACTAAGATATCTGGCATCTGGAAAAACGCAGCAGTGGTGGTTTCTATAGACGCCATCACAGAAACTGATGAAAGCTGAGCCACTTCACCCGTTAATATCAAATAGATTAGTGCTGGGAGCTGGGGTTCTGCTGGGACGTGGTTACCTTGGTGAAGCCGAGCTCCAGCATCAGTCTGTCGGCTACAAACTGGATGTACTGCTTCATCAGCTCACAGTTCATCCCGATCAGCTTCACCGGCAGAGCCTCCGTCAGGAACTCCTGAACACAACAACCAGACACCATCAAAACCTGCGACCCCACCAACGGACTGAAGCACAGAAACCAGACCACGTTCAGGACCTGAACCCACCTGCTCGATCTCCACGGCGTTCTTGATGATGTTGGTGACGGTTTCTGTGGACGGCTTGTTCACCAGGTGTTTGAACATCAGACAGGCGAAGTCACAGTGCAGACCCTGAACCAGAACACAGTTATTACAGAGCCTGAACCAGAACACAGTTACTACAGAGCCTGAACCAGAACACGGTTACTACACAAGACCCTGATCCACAGGCAGACCCTGATCAATGAGTGCCGGTGCGTCACCTCGTCTCTGCTGATGAGCTCGTTGGAGAAGGTCAGGCCGGGCATCAGGCCTCTCTTCTTCAGCCAGAAGATCGCAGCGAAGGAACCAGAGAAGAAGATTCCCTCCACGGCGGCGAAGGCCACCACGCGCTCTCCTGGAGGAACCACAGTCACCATCAATACCAGATACAAGATCAATACCAAAGCCGATCAGACGGGAACTTGAAGGTCACGCGGTGTCACGGGGAGCAGGTTTACCGTAGCTGGCGTTCTTGTTGCCGATCCAGTTGATCGCCCAGTCGGCCTTCTTCTTCACACACGGCAGAGTCTCGATGGCGTTGAAGAGGTATTCTCTGTGGGTCAGTGAACACACCGTCAGACAGCGGTACAGACCAGCAGAGTCCGGTACAGACCAGTAAGAGGGGGGCCTCACCTCTCTGTGGGCTCCTTGATGTAGGTGTTGATGAGGAGGCTGTACATCTCTGAGTGGATGTTCTCCATGGCGATCTGGAAACCATAGAAACACCTGGCCTCCGTCACCTGCACTTCCTGTGTGAAGCGCTCCACCTGGTGGTCACATGGAGAACGAGGAGAGAAATCAATCAAAAGGAAATGATTCTGATCATCAATTCATTGGTTTTAAAGTGAAAAAGATTTGATGGTTCTCAAAGTGACAATTTGCCGTTTTTCTTGATCTCGCGACACTAAATTAATCATTTGAGGATTTCGTTGTAGAAAACGATCAGATTAATCGTCAATAAATGAGTTGCATCTGAAATCACGTGACGGCAGCAAACCGTCGGTCAGCAGAGACGACATGAGATCTGAAACAAACGTCTCGTCTCTGAAGCGAAACAGGAACTTATTTCTTCTTCTTACATTTGATCGGATTCATTAGCAAACATCCTGCAAATTAAGATCAAGCTCACATTAACTACCAGAATAACCCGATAATCAATAATCATCAATCTGAGAGCAGGACGCTTCAGGTCAAACAGATTTTCATTCAACTGATCAAATTAAAGTTCACCGTTTTCTTATATTCCAACATTTAACTTGATTGATCCGACGGAGAGAAGAATGCTGATCACTGCTGCGTGGGTCTGTATTGATCTCCTGCTCATTGATCTGACTCACGGCGTTATCGGACCTTTTTCTGTTTGTCTGCTCCGATTGTTCTGGATATCATTTCAGTAATAAAATAAACCAATCGTCCTCACCAGGTTCTCGTTGACGATGCCGTCGCTGGCGGCGAAGAACGCCAACACGTGAGAGATGAAGTACCTCTCCTCGTCCTTCAGGGCCTCCCAGTGCTGCAGGTCCTTGGACAGATCCACCTGGAGAAACACAAGCAGGTCACGTCACCCAACAGCTGCTGGCTCCGCCTGCACACCTTCACTTCGCCACAGTATATTTAACCCTTTTCTACCAATAAAGAGGCGTCTCCAATGGGGGACGCTGACCGAGACCACGGTGGGAACCAGGTCTCGCAGCCACAGACTCGTCTGAACTAAAGGGCCGACTCGGGTCCGCGTGTACCTCCTCTGCGGTCCAGAAAGAGGCCTCGGCCTTCTTGTACATCTGCCAGATGTCGTGGTACTGGATGGGGAAGATGACGAAGCGACGAGGGTTGTCCTTCAGCAGCGGCTCCTCCTCCCTGCTGCTGCTGCTCTTCTTCACGGCTTCGGGCTGAAATACACCAAACACAAGACGGTCAACCACGAACCGCCTGAGGAGCTCAGACACGCAGCAAACACACACCACTCGACACTTTACAGGCGTCGTCTTCACAGGTTTGATGCTGCAGAAGGTTCATTTTAAACTGGAGCTGAAACTATGAACCGAAGCAAAACATCAAACTCTCTCTGGTTCAACTTCACCTGTGAGGATTTGCTGCTTCTCTGTGTTATAATTTATATCCATCATATAAACTGAATGTGTCTGGGCTCTGAAGAATCAGGACGGGCCTCTTTCTATCATCTTGTTAATTCTACAAAGCAAACTATTAACACACTGCAGGTTAATCAATAATGAAAGCCAGCATTAGCTGCAGCCCTGGTTCAGCTCAGTAGGAAACTATACTATAATATAATACATGTTAACTCTAAAGGAGAATCCAGAATAATAAAGATAAAATCAACATCTGAAGACTGAACTGTTATGGATCAACTCTTCACAGCATTTACTTCATCGCGTTGCACTCAGTGAAAAAGCTCCAACATCTGAGGGAGAAAGAAGAAGAAATCTCCCAGAATTCACCAACATTTAGACAATAAACTAAACCCTGAAAGAGTCCTGATCCAGAATAAACTCGAGCTGGATGTTAACGGGAACAGCTGATTGTTCGTGTTGGCGCCAGAACCACATTTTAGGCGCCACATGAGCCCAACAACCAACACAAAGTCCTCGTGATCGACTTGAACACGAACACAGATCGTGTGTCTGTTCAATCGGCTCAAAGCGTGAAGCTTCCCGCAGATTGCGGCTCACTTACCGCAGGATCCGAGAAGATTTTACGCGCGGTTTTCGACGCCAGGATGCGGGTCGTGTTCAGGCTCGGCGGCTGAAAGACAAATGACAACATTTCCTCAGCGAACAAACAGCAGCTTCTGCAGCGAGTTAGTGCGTTTTATTCCACACCAGACAGCTGAAACTCAGGTTACATGCGGGTCAGTCGGGCCGAACTGGACCGGAAATGGCTGCCACGAGGGTCAACTTAAACACCGATACTGTAACTTCAAAATGCAGATTGTAAGGACGGACCCGAACATGAAACTCGGGTTTGCGGGAATCTGTGGCCTCACCGTGTTTTCTTTGTCCAGCGACATGTTGTCGACCCGACTGCCGAGTGACTTTTCATTCTTGACGGAAAGAGGAGAGCGAGCAGAAAGCATTCTGACTTCCTCGAGTTCAGACGGACAGACGAATAAAAGACAAGTTAAGAAGCTAGAGGACCGGAGGACCGGGAGACCAGGAGACCGGGAGACCGCCTGAACACAGACTGGAGCGGCGGCTGCTGTCCGCTCGCCTTTTGTTGAAATCTTGGCGCTAGAACGCAGCTGGCCAATAGAAACGCAGCTCGCGATGGCTCTTTAAACTGACGCTGCGAAGGAGCCAATCGGGGAGCGAACCGCGCTCACGTGCCACCCGAGCAGCTGCGGGAAATTCAAACGGCTTTTTGTTCGCGCAGAATTACAAAACCGTTAAAAACGAGCGTTTATTTCACGTTAAAACCAGTCAAACGGACTTCCGTGCTGAGACCTCCTTGGTAACTTGCATTAAAGTGCTCCAGAACTGCGACGCTGCGACCCCACTTTATATCAAAGCCTGTTTCCCGCCGCCGCGCTTTCATCTGACGATAATTTAGCGCCAACACGTCTTATGACGAGTCCACGTTAAGAGACGTCCTGTGGAAACCACGACAGACAGCAACGGTTTTAGCCTAAAAAGAGCCGAACGTCCCGGTAAATCTACCGTCAGGCCGACATGACAAACACCGACTTATTGTGTATTTTTGTACCTTTCATTTGATCGGGTTTCAGCCTCTGAAGCGCAAATAATCGCCTCATTTTTCCTCTAAAATCAGACTTTATTAGAAAGATTTCCTCCCCTGCAGGCGAAGCTGACATAGCAACTGTTTCCGGGTTGCTGCCGAAGCGAGAGCTCTGATTGGCTGCTTGGGAAGACAACGACGGAACCTGTAATTCTACGTCACAGTCAGAGGCGCCACCACGTGGTCTCATCCTGGAGGATACCTGTCTAATATTTTAATGATCTGGCCTTTGACAAGACTCAATTAATAATGAAGGAAAAGAAGAAAACCCCCAGTCGTTAACTGACAAATAACAAAATTAAGGAAGTTTCCTTCAAGCTTATTCCTGGAACTTACCTAAAAAACAGACCTGGGACCTTTTCGTTGTAGTGACCCTGAAACAGTCATGAGATCTGTGGGTGTCGGCCACATTGAACCTGATTTATCCTTTTAAACTACAAATAAAGAGACTCTTCCTTTTTAAAAGGTGTTTTATCGAGACAGTTGTGAATGAAACAGCTGGATGTGGAGGAGAAATTCTTGCCACAAAAACACAATCTGTGCAGGTATTTTTTTTCATTATTATTAAACTGAATGCAAGACGGCACACAATGGAGGTTATCAATCGTCCAATCAGTAGGTTTGTGTCTCCCAAACTGATTGGATGTCATTGTTCGTTACTAAGATACAGCATCACCAGAGTGAAGACGACATGACAAGAGATTCACAAAGTCCTGCAGCCGCCGGGCGTCCCGTCAACATCCGGACGCCAGAGTTCATCTCAGCTCGACTTTAAAGCTGCACTGTAGTTTTTTTATGTTGCCTACATTTCCCATAAGGCAGCGCTCAGGTGAGCATTCATCACCTGTCAAGAAAGAGATCATATCCAGTGTTTTTGTTCCTGCAGCGACTCAAAGAACCAACATCAGTTTATCTGAGCTTCATGTGTCTCACAGATCTGACGTGAAATAAGTCAAATAAAAAATAAGGCATTTATTGTTTTTAATTTAATCTGACAGCTGCCACAGGATGTCTGCAGGGTTCACCAAATTACATTTCAAACCTTTTACATACGTAGAATTAAATTTAACACGTGGAAATCCAGTCGGGACAATAAGGCCTAATTTTATTTACTAAGTACATTCATTTATTAATATTTATCACATTTCCTACTAACATAATTAATTAGTTCATGTGACCTGGACTCAGATAAACTGCAGAAATGGAGGGATTAATTCATTCAAAAATAATTAATTTAATTGAAGTTTTTGCCCATCAGCTGTCAACGAGCCTCACAGCTAACGTTTGTGTCTGAAACACCTGCAGATCAAAGTCTTCAGCTCTTCAACTCTGATTTTACTCTGAAATGTTCTTTAAATACGTTTCCACACAACTGATAATCATTTCCATTACCGATTCTTCTGTGGTGGAAAAGTTACCTTTTCGATTAATTCATGAATCTGTGAGTCGAAGAAATGTGAAACAAAATAGTGAAATATGATCCTCCCAAGCTGAGCCCTAACCAGGACTTCAGAAATATTGACATGTATTTCATTAACTGTTCAATTATGGTCTGTAAATTGTAAATTTTATGTCTCAACATTCAAAGTTTTCTCCACACCGGAGAAATTCTGGATCATATATTTATTGATTCAGTAGCAGTTTGCAGCGCCTCCTGGGGGTCACACGTTAGGAACATGTTGGCATGAAATCAATAAATTGGCACAAATTGTGAAACTAAAGATGAACTAAGGCATCTAGAATATGTGTCTGACCTTAAGAATAAAAGCACTGATTCCACTGAAAGTTCTGGTTCTGGAGCGGGTCTTTACAGAGAGGGACTCCAGCTGAACATCTGGCAGTGTCGTTGCTTCGGATGAACTTCGGATGTTTTTGGGGAAACTCGGTCTGACTTCCTGTTTTTTCTTGTCTCCAGAATCAAACGAGTCAGTTAGTCGATTTATTCCACAGAACCTCTGAGGAGCTTCACGACCGAGTCGCCTCAATCAGCAGCTGGATCTGAAAAAACAAGGTCCATCGTTTGGTTTTGGTCCCAGGCCGACTGCGGCTGAAGGCGGACGTCCGTTTGGCACCGGAGCAGCTTATTCTGGGTAAAGTGTATTTTAAGTCTGACTTCATAAAGACAACAGAGGAGCACGAAAGAGGGAGGAGGAGGAGGAGGAGGAAGGATCTTTTAAAACATTTCATAGTCAGCAGGTAAAACAGAGTTTTTGCTTCAGAAAGCAAAAAGAAAAAAAACAAACACCTGATTTTGTGACAGAATAAAGTTCTGGAGTCTCGTGTTTCTTGTTCCTGGCGTCTACATTTGTTCTTTCTATTTAAAACGCGCTGGAGTCTTTTCTTTTGTGATCATGTGTTATTTATAGGGATGTAACTTTATTTAGAAATCACGTGGAGACTTTCACACAGCATCTGTAACTTTAAGTTATTAGTATTTTTACAGGCAGTTTGGATAAAATCACTGTACATGTAAACAGACTGTATTCTACTTTCATTTCTGTGTTTGTGTGTTTTTATCACTGAGCTGCTCTGTAATAATATGTTGAGTAATTATCACTGAAGGTTTGTACATTTTGTCGTTTCTCTTGTAGTTTGGGTTCCTGGAAGCTTTACACTTTGTTAAACTGACAGAATAAGAAGTCGGACTTACAGCTGAGTTTGTTGCAGGTTTAACAGCTGATAAACAAAGATGAAACAAACTGGGCTCCAGATGGTTTTAAAAACCACCAAACTGTTTGTCATAAAGTCGCCTGTTTGCAGGAGAGACTCTGCAGTACTTTGGATTCTGGGATTTCCATTTTTGAGACGTTCTACTTTTCCTTGTCTACATTTCAGAGAAATACTCCACAGCATATTTGCTGTGTGACTGCTAGTAAAAAGATGGAATCAGCCCTCGAACGATGGACTCTGTCATCAGTCGAGTTTACATCCAAATTGTCAAAAGGAGATGCAGATCTGATGTTTTCACTTAGAGTCTCAGGCTTCATGTCGTCAGCTTTCATTCACTGTTTCTGTTTTTACCCACACACACAACAGGAAACACAGATTTAGGCTCTTTTCGCACATTTCTGGTGTTCTGGTCCTTTTTTGTTTTTGTTTTTTTTACACACAAATTGAAAATGCTCATAAAAACAGGCAGATGAAAAACACTGTGGGGATGAAACTTAGAGCCGGTCTGAACTCAGGTGTGTCATCAGGTGGATTTGGTTCAGACGGAGCTGAGTTTAACGAGCCCTCTGACGGAGTCCTCGTGCAGAGCGTCCTGACTGGAGGGGTCGTACAGGGCGGGGGGGGTGGGGACAGGTGGGTGGGGGTGCAGGTGCAGGTGGGCGGGGCAGGGCAGGCCGCCCTGCGGCGTGGTGCAGGGCGTCTCCTCCGGGCTGACAAAGTGGTGGTGATTGTGGTGATGGTGATGGTGGTGGAGGTGGCAGCGGGAATCTGCGGCGGCGTCCCTCAGGGTCAGGACGTCTCCCCCGCAGGACGGCAGTGGGGGCTGGGAGGGGGCCAGGTAGGCGCAGGGGCCCCCCAGCATGGTGGTCTTCCCCGGCAGAGGGGCCAGAACGACGGGGTCGCTGTGGAGCAGAGGGGTGGCAGCAGCCTGGAGGACGAACTTGGTGCTCTGGATGCACTGATCCTGATCACACTGAGGAGACAGAGACAGGAAAGACTCATCAATACCTGTCTCACTGAACAGACCAAGACACAACAGAGTCCACATACTGTTATCCATGTAGTTTATATTGATTATTTATTGACTTTTTTAATGTATATAAACATAAATGCATTGAGACTTGGATGAACCAGCAATGTTACAGATTCCAGGTCTGAAAGAGGTTTTACAGACTTTAACTGACAACCTGAACTGACTCCAGTCCTGTGTGTGTGTGTGTGTGTGTGTGTGTGTGTGTGTATATATATATATATAGTGATGTCACTCCTCCACCCACCATGTGACTGTGGAGCTGGCTGGAGGCGTAGCTGCCGCCGCTGGTCCCGTTGGACTGGGAGACGGTCTGTGGTGTGTCAGACTGGATCAGACCTCTCCTGTCAATCAAACTGGGACACAGAGAGTCACTGTTACAATATAGTTACTGATATAACTTAGTTCTGTGCATTAAAGGAAAGGTTCGAAGAAGAAACATTTCATGTGAACAGCTGCGTTCAAGATTTATATTAGAAAATATAAACATATTCATTCATTTAGATTTGCCTCGAAAAAACCCCATAAAAAAGTGCATTTTATTAGAACTGTGAAGGAGTGAGCTTATTGATTATGAGTTCACAGCCTCATAATCAATAAATAACACAAATGAATAAAGTAAAACAACAGAGATTTACTCAAATCAAACATGTCACTAACCTGCTGACTTCATTGGGGTCAAAGGTCAATGTCTAGACTGGGAATAGTTCACTAAAGCATCAACCAATGAATAATACAGGCAGCTATTTACAGGTAACACAGGTAACTGAACTCTGTGCAGCTTCATTTCAGGGAGAACGGGACTCGACCAAAACTGATGCTCAAACGTTGCTTTGATCACAACAACAACATGCAAAGAGACGTTACAACCAAGTGCGACAGATCAATTTGCTCGTGAGGATCAGGGTTATTGATGTGTTGATTGACAGTCGGTTTGTGTACAAGTCCCACTGAAACAGCGGGCGGGACGAGCTTCACCCCTCCTTTGCTACCTGACCTAAAAAAAGCCTTTTCATGTGTGTGTGAGGATGGATCTCACCACCTGTCGTCCCCGACACTCAGGGGGGCAGCAGGTAAAGCCAACATGTTAATAAGCTGTCAAACACACACACACACACACACACCAGCTGGTGATGGTCTAACAAGCAGACTGTGTAATGAATCTGAGTCCATGTGTTCAGTCCTGAACAACAAACACCTCCTCCACCTTCCTCTGCTGACACATTTTATTTTGAAAATCCATCCATCATATCCTCCCTGCAGGCAGCTCCCTCTCTGTCGTCCATCATCGTTTCCAAAATCACTGAAGTGTTTTGTTTTGTCTGCGTCAGGCTGCCCAGTCACCTCAGACCCGTCAGCCTCCATCAATCAATCAATCAATCAAACAAGCTTTTTTCTCTGTCTGTCTGGCCTGGACACAGCTGGCTGGAAGCAGATCAGTGACACAAGCCAAAGTAAACAGGGCTGGACACTACAGTTCAAATCAATATATCAGGATATTAATAAGAGTATTATTTGATGTCAATATAAATGTGGACACTCTTTATCACACAAAGGTCTGCAGGTGGACCACATATCTCCTCCTGTAAAGATGATATATGGCCGAGAGGTTGTGTGGATGGAAACATCAGAGTTGATGGAGGCAGCTTTGATTCTTCTCTGTGGAAGATGAATTGTAGAAACTGCACCGATCTGTTTTTTGATTGATTTTGCAGCTCGGTTTGTCAGCGGAGACGGAGAGAAGAGATACTGGAGGGAAGAGAGTTTAATTATTTTGACTGAAAACTGTCCTCATTAAACACAGAAACACACCGTCTGCTGAGAGAGGAGGAGGAGGAGGAAGAAGTAGATATGATGGAAAAGTATGAGAAAAGTCAGAAAAGAGTTTAGTGATATAACTTGGATTCGGTTGAGTTTCAGCCTGCAGCAGTTTTCTGCAGTGTGAAATATATAATATAACTTCAGCAACACGACGGCCGTGGAGTCTGGATTTGGAGGCGATACAGAGAGAATAAGAGTCTGTTAAAGATTTGAACCATAGATTAGTTCAACAACAGAGTTTAGTCTAGTCCTGAATTTAGTCCAGAGTTTAGTCTAGTCATAGTCCTGAGTTCAGTCCAGAGTTTAGTTTAGTCCAGAGTCTAGTCCTGAGTTCAGTCCAGAGTTCAGTTCAGTCCAGAGTTCAGTTTAGTCCAGAGTTCAGTTTAGTCCAGAGTTCAGTTCAGAGTTCAGTCCAGAGTTTAGTCTAGTCTAGAGTTCAGTCCAGAGTTTAGTCCAGAGTTCAGTCCAGAGTCTAGTCCAGAGTTGAGTGCTGCAGAGGATGTTACTGACCTGGGAGGCAGAGGTCCACACAGAGCAGCACAGCAGTTGGTCAGGAAGTTTCCATAGCTGTAGGGGTTGTAGTTATCCTTACCTCGCTTGGTGGACCAGGACCCTTTAATCTGGACCAGGACCAGGCCAGGACCAGACCACAACAGAAACAGAGAGACGAGTGTTAGTTCAGTTCATGAGAGCCAATAAATATCAAGACCAGATCAAAACAGTCATGGTTACACATGTTTCTATATAACAGGGACATGGTCTCTCCCGGCCCTCCTGGAGCCCTCTCAGGGACATCCTGGTGGTCCTCAGGCCACAGTCTGGGCCTTGTATACTCACGTCCTCGTTGGTGGTCTGGTTGGAGCTGATCAGGTAGGTGTGGAACCCCGACAGACCAGCAATCGACCAGACGGAGAAGAAACACACCACCACCTCCAGGACGGTGCAGAACAGAGTCAAGGACAATATTTAAATCAGCTGTTCAGATTTAATGCAGCCTGTAGAACAACATTGTGTTCTACTTTAAATATATGCTCAAATGTCAATAATATCACTAAACGTTGTGTCTCGTTAATGTGTGCGCAGACGTTGAAAATTCAAGAGCACAAAACAGTTATTTGCGTGCATTAAATTCTCATTTGAAAGCACAATCAGCATCATTTTCTCATCATGTCACCTGCTGGGCGCCACAAAATCCACTATACCATCATTTAATCCATTTTAAATGTGTGCATTGACGTTATCTCACTCCTAGAGGGCGCCATGCAACAAAACTTGAATCATTGCCGAACTCTAAATTACGTCCTCAGACACTTTTAGGATCATTTCTGCATACGTGCAACGATCTGATGTGATGAGTATTTGGAGACATTCTCTAAACCAGAACACCAAAATGTCCAAAACTGGCAGCAATTTTTTTGGCAGAAAATAATACTGTTAGCAGGAAACTCGTGAGGCTTGGTTTATTATTATATATTCTTTGTTTGTTCCTTTCCCTTATTCCACCGTATTCTAGTGTTTTACTTTAATGTGAATATTACGATTTATACCTGGAGCCTGGATCCATGTGGAGATCCAGGAGCACTCCGATCGTCACTAATAATTAGAGAAAGGGGGCTGTAAGTAGAAACAAACAGAAACCACTAGAAACAGAAGCGAGTGAAGAAGCTGGTGGAGCTGAATGTAAACGTGGCCCTCAGAGCGTGAGACAGGGGGACAGTTTGACCTTGGCAATGCATTATGGGACGTATTGACGTTTGGTTGGTGACTACGTCAGAGCAGGGGAGCGTATGAGGGGTAATTAGTGCCTCAGCTATGAACAGGATATGTGAGCATGTGCTGCACTGTATGCAAACATGAGCGAGTGGAAAGTATGGATTGAATGTACTTGATGAAAGCTCTGAGTGAAGCTTAAAGTCATGACGAGGCGTCTCTGCGTCCATCCAGCCTTTAAACAGTGAAAGGATATCTGGCCGGGCTGTCTCTGAGCGCGCTCAGGAAACCCGTCCGGTTGGATCCTGCAGAGACAGAATGTGCGTTCAGGTTATTCAGTTTTATAAAACGTATAGAAACAAATTGTCCCTGAGGCTGTCAGGACATCAGGATTCATCCTCTGAGGATGAAAACAACAAACAAACTGGAGAACCCAAAAACCTAAAACTGGCTCCGTCCCAGCAGCCACACTTGCAGTATTTGTGAGTAGTACAATGGAGACTTGTGTGAAGTATATTTCCAGTTTTTACCACAGTGATCAAAGTACCCGTTAGGAGTCTCTATAATTCGAGCCAAAGCCAAAAGAGGAAGACTAAAGCCTCCTCAGGGGGGCGCTGGAGAGCTGAGGGGACGCAAAGATACTGCAGGAGGTGA
>SEMN01002007.1:0-17669 GCA_005408345.1 Macquaria australasica | reverse complement strand
ACTATTTAGTAAATTATGTGAGGGGGAAAAAGGGTTTATGTTGTTTACACAGTTCATTAAATTTATACATGTTCTTCTAGGTGGAGGCAACGATCCATGTGGAGGTGTCTTCGAAGCCGTCACCTGCAACGGCTGTGGAAGTGGCTGCGGAGGACGAGGTGAGTGCACTTTGTGTGAAAGATGTCTCTCAAATAATTGTGACAAATAATTGTGATAAAATATCTGTTTTATACAGTTCATTGAATTTATTTTTTTCTTTTCTAGGTGGAGGCGACACAGAGCGATGTGGACGTGTCTTCAAAGCCTGTTCCTGCCAGTGCTGTCGACGAGGTTGTGACTGTGGAGGTGAGTGCCTTTTTTGTGTTCTACAATGTTCTACAAATTTCACTGACAATGATGATGGAAGTTGATTGCTGAATATGATTGCTGAATATGTCTTTTTTTCCCTTTTTTATTGCAGATGCCGAAGACGAAGGGTTTTCGTACGCGGCACACGCCCAGATCCGCCAAAGGTGAGAGCAATGCTGATTGTAATGCTTGTATGTGTTCCAAGAAGTTGCAATTGCCTGTTGTTGCTGGGAATAATGTGAGACATGCGTCATCGCCTGGTGACAATGCATCGCTTGCATGTAGTGTAGTGGCTGCGATGAAACATGCCATTGCTCCTGTGTGTACATGGAAAGGGAAAGATGTTGACCAAGTACATGTAGAAGGAAGGAAGTTTCTGAAAAGTAACGCTTCAGAATTGTGCGAGTTGATTGAACAGCACAATGTGTTTGGCAGGAAATGGAGTGTAGCTATTGGTGTGCCAGCGTACGGAGATTTTGAACGTGAGGATAACACTGTAGTGTACAAAAACATGCAGGAACATCTGGAGGGGGATAAAATGTGTCTGTTGAACCTCGGCGGTGCAGTTAGTGCCATCATCAACCACAATGGTTTTTTTGTGGTGGTTGACTGTGGCATACGAAGTAAGTCTGGGTTGGCATCCACCACTGGCACATCTGTGGCGGTTTTCAACACATTCTTACATGACCTGGTGTTGCATATTGTGAGTCTAAAGAAGTCGTTAGGCGCACAGTTGTATAGCATTTGTAGCATTTCTGTGAAGGCAGCTGATGTTGCTGCTGACATGGACAGTGGTACGGTGTTTACAGATAGTGATGTGGACATGGAAGTTGTAGCTGAGGCTGAAGAGAGCCGTTCTGTCAGGCCTGTAGACAGTGTAAGAGGGTCATTTCATCAGGGGAGTGATCTGTTTGAGTATGGAGGAGTTCAGTGTATGGCAATAGCTTTGGTCAGCCTAGCAAGACATACAGTTGATAGCGTCTTCTCATGGGAGAGAAAAGATCTGGACACAGTTCTCCATTTAGGTGACGCGTTGTACACCAATTTGAGAGACAGCAACATGATCAGCGGCTCGTCCAATCTGTTGTGTGTTCCCGATTTGCCAGAAGAGTCAGTTATTGATGGACAGAAGTTTCGGTTTCAGTACGACTGTGACTGGGTCATTGGTGATGTCAATGTGGTAGACGGGGAACGTCACAGGAGTGGTGTCTACACCAGTCTAGTAAGTGGACTGGAAAATAAATTTAGGCAGTACAACACATGTCTTCTCACATTGTGTAGCAGTACATGTGCAATCATTGCGCAAAATGGACGGTACGCCCTGGTTGACTCCCATGCACGCAGTGCCAGTGGCATGGTCAGTGGGAATGGAGTAAGCATTGTGCGGTATTTTCATTCTCTTGATGATTTGGTAAATCACATTCACCAGTTGGCTAAAGGGCTCGGTGGGAAGCAAAAGCCTTTTGAAATAACTGGTGTTTGTGTCACAGCTGCGAATCCGAGCCATTCGCCTGTGAGTCCGCTTTCTGGTCCTGTTGCAGGACCAACAGTGACTAGTAAAGACTCTAATGAGTTCAGTTGTAGTTCATCACGCGTACCAAAAACTAAAAATGTCAAGCGTAAGATTTTCATGGAAACTGATGCATCAAAGAAGTCTAAAACATACAATGCATCTGAAATTAATTCAGATGTCGAATTTGTTAGCGACGTAATGGAGAAAAAGTTGCACTTCAGTCCTATTTGCGAACACGTGTCTCGAGCTTTGTGCACACAGTTAAAAGTTAATTTTGAAAAAACATATGTACCAGCATCTTCATGTGTTGGTTCATTAGGAGTTCCATGCCTAAAGGACAGCATAAAGGCTGACGGGAACTGTTTCTTTAGCGCCATCTCTCAATCTGTGAGTGGCACACAAAAGCACCATCGTAAAATAAGACTTGCCGTTGTAAAAGAGTTACAAAACAATGCTGTGAAATATCAAAACATTCTGAGAAAAGAGTATTCGTCAATGTCAGAGTACATAAACAAGTCAGAAATGCAATATGTTAAGATCTGGGCTACAGAAGTAGAAATACAGGCAGCGGCAGATTATTTAGGAGTAAATATATTTACATTCTATCATGGTAGATGGCTAAAATACAGTTGTAACACTAAGCTTTTGTCTAAACACGCCATCTACTTAGACAATTGCAATGGAAACCACTATGAGACTGTGGTTTGTGTTCATCAACCTGAACTGCAGACTTGTCATGGTTTCTGCAAAATTAGTTCTTCTCATTCAAAAGGGTACAATGTTAGGTCACCAATTAAAGATAAAAATAGTGTTCCTGGTTTGGAAAGCAACAAAGCAGTTGAACAACAAATGTACATTGACCCAGAACAACATCAGACTCCATTAAAAACAATACAGAAAGACACATGTTGTGCTGCTGCATTGGAATTAGATTCTGATGTTGAAATTACGGAGGAATCAAATCAAATCCCTTTCCAATTTAATCCTTTATCCACTGAAGTTGCACAAAAATTATGTAGTAAATGTAATGTAGATTTCGAGAAGCAGGATACACAAATGCCCATTGTATATGGATCTTTAGGTGTAGTGTGTGAAACCCATAAAATCGTGGAGGACGGTAATAGTTATTTTAGATCAATATCTCAAGCGATCTGTGGTTCTCAGAAAAGTCACCAAAAGATAAGACGTACTGTTGTTAAGTACATGGACAATCACAGTGATGAACATATGAAATTTGTAGGGAAAGAATATGTTTCAATAGCAGACTATATTGACAAGTCTAAAATTAAGTACGTTGGCAATAGGGCTACAAAAATAGAAATTCAAGCAACAGCAAATGCATTTGGACTGGACATATTTACAAACACTGATGGAATCTGGCACAAACACAGTACAATGACTCAAAAACTGTCAAATGAAGCTATATATCTCAGATTGTATAATAACCAATTTGAACCAGTGGTTTGTGTTAAGCCCATTGATAAAGATCTTTGCTTTAATGTTTGCAAACTCGGTAGTTTATCTGACACACACTACATGTTAAGAAAGAAGGCTAAAGTTTCATATAACATTTTAAATGTGAAGTACAATGCACAAGAACATGCAAGTAGATCGCCTAATTCAAAGTACTTAAAAAATAAATGTAGTTTCCTAAACAAAATGCATTATGAGAACAACGACATTTACCAACAAAGGCATAAAGATGCATCTAAAAAAAAGTATAATGATGTAAATTTTCAACAAACTCTGAAACTTGCTCGTAAGGTAAGATATTGTAAGGATGAAGATTATAAACAAATGCGTATTGGATATACTCAATTAAAATACCATGGAAACGCGTTCTATAAGCAAAATCTCAAATGGTTTAGTCAACAGAAATATAAATATAATGTGTTGCATAAAAATAAAGTCAAGAAGATAAGTAAAACCAAATATCAACAAAATGTCATGCATAGGCAGAGAGTTAAAGGATTAAGTAGAAATAAATATCGGCAAAATCAGTTGCACCGGCAGAATGTAAAAGCCACGAGTAAAAGAAAGTACCATGACAATCCAGAATTCAGGGAACGTGTCTTAACAGCTAATAAATTAAAGAGGCAAGAGAGGAAAGAAAACAGTAAGCACTTAGATTTTGTTCTGGAGCAGTTTTTGTCCAAAGTAGAAAATGGCCCTGATTTTGTGTGTTGTGTCTGCCATAGATTAATGTTTAAACATCAGGTGTCAAATTGTAAAATAGAAAATTATAAAAACAAAAGACAAGTAGCTTTAATAGCAGACAAATGCATTAGTTATGATTTTGTGCACAAATGTAGTGATGACTGTGTATTACCCTGCCAATTGTTGGATACACCTCGAGGTCAACTATGGATATGCTTCACTTGTGATTATAAAATACAAAAAGGTGAAGTCCCACCTCAATGTACAGTTAACAAGATGACAATAGATCCCATTCCAGCTGAATTGGCTTGTTTAAATAATTTAGAACAACATCTAATAGCATTAAATATACCATTTATGAAGGTGTTGGCGTTACCCAAAGGTGGACAAAATGGCGTACATGGACCGGTGACGTGTGTTCCAGCTAACATTGTACAAACAACGAAATTACTTCCTCGTTCCAATATGGAAGGATCTCTGTTGCCTGTAAAACTCAAACGTAAGCTAACATATAAAGGTCATTATGAGTATAAATTTGTTGATGCTATGCGCATAAGACAAGCCTTGCACCATTTGAAACAGACAAACATTCATTATAAAGATGTAGATTTTAACACTGATTGGCTGAATGAGTTTTGTAGGGAACAGGATAATGACATACAGGAAAAGGCAAGTGATTCAAATCTAGAAACTGCTGAAACATCTGCAGATACTGGTGATGATGAGCTGCTACATGACAGACAAAATCATTGTATGTTTCAAGACACGTGTCTTATGCCGGTTGACATTGGTCAGGAAATGCTAGATCAGCATTATGATAACATCTTAAATCTGGCTCCATCGGAAGGGAATAACCCTGTAAAACTGCTAACGGATCACACAAATGAAGCTAAATGTTTCCCAGTATTGTTTCCCCAAGGAAAAAATACATTTCATAATTATAGAACAACTAAACTGACATTATCGCGTTACTTAAACGCCAGACTTTTACATGCAGACGGTAGATTTGCTCAAAATGTTGAGTATATATTTTTTGCACAATACATTTCTGAAATTCAACAGGTTATATCAAGTGTATCCATAGCTTTACGTAAGGGAAAAGGAAGTGGTGCGTCGCAAAAAGTGTCCGATGATTTCGTAACAGATGACGAATCTTTGAAAAAATTGTTACAGTTTGATGACGGTTACCGATTCCTTCGACCTATACGTGGTACTCCAGCTTTTTGGCAGGGAGCGCAACATGACTTGGTGGCATGTGTTCGACAACTAGGTATCCCAACCTGGTTTTGTTCATTTTCATCTGCGGATATGCGTTGGACAAACCTTCTATACAGTATACTGAAACAACAGGGTAGAACACAAACGGTAGAAGATTTACAGTGGGCAGATAGGTGCGAACTCTTGCGTTGTAATCCTGTTACTGCAGCAAGAATGTTTGATTATCGCTGGCATGTATTTTTGAATGAAGTACTTATGTCTCCATTACAGCCAATTGGACAGATAAAAGATTATTTTTATCGCGTTGAATTTCAACAACGCGGTTCACCTCATGTGCATTGCTTGTTTTGGATCGAGAATGCACCTCAGATTGATAAAAATACAGATGAAGAGGTGATTCAATTCATTGATAAATATGTCACATGTGAATTACCGTCACATGATGACTCATTATTGGACACAGTGACATCAGTGCAGCAGCATTCAAAAAAACATTCCAAAACATGTAAAAAGAAAAACACCGTTTGTCGTTTTAATTTTCCAAAACCACCATCAAATCGGACATTCATATGTCGCAAAATTGAAATTGATAACCCAAAACCATGTACGTGTGACGTAACTCGTACCAATAGCTTGACCCCGTGTTCGTGCGTAAATGAAAAGCAGGAAGTATCTAAACAAAGAAAAAGGGAAATAGCCAGGGAAGTGATGTCTAAATTAAAAACTGCTCTTTCAGATGACACAATGACATATGATTCTGTGGATCAGTTGTTTGAAAGGGTGGGTCTAAATCAGGATCTTTATGAAGCTGCATATAAATGTATGGGAAAAAATACACATGTTGTGTTGAAAAGACAGGTAGATGAACTGTGGATAAATCAATATAACGCCTCACTCTTAAAGTGCTGGAATGCAAATTTGGACATACAGTATGTTGTTGATGCATACGCATGCATAGTGTACATTATCTCATACATTTCTAAAGCAGAAAGAGAAATCGGACTGTTGTTAGCAAATGCACAGAAAGAAGCGTCTAAACAAGTGAATGTTGACGCTAAAGATGCATTAAAAAAACTGGGGAGTGTGTACTTGCACAATAGGGATGTCTCTGCTCAAGAGGCAGTCTATAGAATAACAAATCTACATCTTAAACAGTGTTCAAGAAAAGTTGTCTTTGTCCCAACAGGGGATAATGTGGTTAAAATGAGTTTGCCTTTAAGTGTCTTAAAGCAAAAGGCATCTTCACAAGACCTAACAACAGACAACATGTGGATGACAAGTACAGTGGAAAGATACAAAAATAGGCCCAAAGATACTACTTTCAATAACATGTGTTTGGCTACATTTTCGTCCGAATACCGCGTTTTGTCCAAAAGTGAAACAACAAAAAACAAAATCGGCTTAAACAACAACTTGGGATACATAAGTAAAAGAACGCGAACACAACCCGCAGTCGTACGTTACGCACGTTTCTCTCAGACAAAGTCTCCAGAACAATTTCATCAAAGTATACTGCAGTTATTTTTGCCATATCGAGTAGATGTCCAACTAAAGCCTAAAAGGTTTGAAACATTTGAACAGTTTTATAAAAATGGTCAAGTCAAATTTAGTGATGGCTCAATTCATTTAGTAAGATCAGTTGTTGACAACAACAGGAGCCTTTTTGAGATGGACGCAGATGTGTTGGACAATGTCCAAAGATCTATTGGCGATGATGGTATCTTAGAGGATGCCTGGTGTGAACTGTGCCCTGAACAAGAGCTTGAGCGACTAGAATGCATAGAAGAACTTCAACAACAAGAGCCGGGAGTGGAAGAACACACAGAAAATATACCTGATCTAGCCATTACTAAGCAACAAGATGCACATCTGGAAAAAATAATAGCATTCTGTGTAGAAATGAAGGTTTAACTTTGATTCGATCGCTGAATGAAACGCAAATGTCTATTTTTTATCAGATAAGGCAATGGTGTTTAGACAAAGTAATGGGGAAAAGTCCAAATCCATTTCACGTTTTCATTACAGGTGGTGCAGGAACAGGCAAGAGCCATTTAATTAGAGCTATCCAATATGAAGCAATGCGCTTACTATCACCAACCTGTCAACATCCTGAAGACATTTGTGTATTATTAACAGCTCCAACTGGGATTGCTGCATACAATTTACATGCTGCAACCATTCACAATACATTTAGCATCGCAACTAATATTCAGTTACCATACACACCTTTAGGCGAAGAGAAACTCAACACTTTACGAGCAAAATACAGATCTTTGCAAATTGTAATAGTGGATGAGATATCCATGGTAGACAATAAACTATTCACATATATTCATGGCAGATTGCGACAAATTAAACAAACAGGTGACTTCTCCCCATTTGGTAATGTCAGTATAATTGCTGTTGGTGATTTCTACCAGTTGCCTCCAGTGAAAGGGAAACCACTCTATACAGACGACGTAGCTGTTAACTTATTCTCCAGCCTGTTTAAGGTTGTAGAATTGAAAACAATTGTGAGACAAAAAGATCAAGTTTTTGCGCAGTTATTAAACCGTTTAAGGACTCGCTCAAAAGACACCCCAATGTTGGACAGTGACATAAAAATCTTGAAACAGCGTGAAACAGGCGAAATTAGCTCAGCTTTACACATTTTCTCCACAAATGAGCAAGTCAATGAGCACAATCTTCAGCAGTTATTAAAAACGTGCCCTGAGTACATTGAAATAAATGCCCAAGATTATGAAAATAATAAAAAAACAGGTAAACTTGAACTGAAACAAAAACATCATGCTAAAGTTTATAATACATCTTTAAGTGAAAAGCTGATTTTGGGAAAAAATGCTAGAGTAATGCTGACCAAAAATGTGGATGTGAGGGATGGTCTTGTAAATGGCGTATGTGGCACAGTAACCGATATAGTTTGTTCAAGTACTGAGAAGTTTCCTCAATTAGTCTGTGTTCAATTTGACGATAATCAAGTTGGCACTCAACGAAGAAAACAAACTGCACATGCCTCAACACCATCCATGACTTCCACAGCTATCAAACCTGAAGAAGATAAGGTCACTAGTAATGGTGGATTGAGGCGACAATTTCCACTGAAACTGGCTTGGGCGTGTACCGTACATAAAGTACAAGGTCTTACAGTAGATGCAGCTGTGGTTTCCCTTAAGAGAATTTTGCTGCTGGACAAGCATATGTAGGATTGAGTCGCGTAAGAAATCTGTCGGGGTTAACGATTCAACATTTTGATGAGAAGGCCATTTATTGTAAGGACAATATTCAACATGCAATTCAACGCATGCCCTCATTTTTATCTGAAAGCATGGCAATACAGAATTTGACAACGCATACTTTTAATGTGTTCTTGATGAATGTACAAAGCTTGACTCGCCATGTGGCTGATTTAGCACTCTGCACACAGCGTTTGCAGCTCAACTGTATTGCTGTTACAGAAACATGGCTGTCTGCTGATGCGTCTGCCCAAACGGTCAACATTGATGGCTTTAGTTTTCATAGTTGTCCTCGAAGTCTGTCATACAGTAGCAACGATCCAGCATTAATTGCGTTGCAAGGTCAACAACACGGTGGTGTTGGCATGTATATTGCAGACAATTTGACATACAACATCATGAACCTACCACATGTCAATTTAGAATGTTTTGTATACAACTGCGTTGCTTACAACATGTTGATAGCAGTCATTTATCGTTCACCATCATATCCAATGTCTTTGTTTAAAGGTAATTTAAAAAGACTGCTTGACTTGCTAAATCCACTAAGTGACACAATTGTTGTAATGGGAGATTTTAATGATGACATTTTGAAAGGATCAACAATTTGTAAATTTATGACAGACAAAGGGTATGTTCAAATTGTGTCACAACCCACTACTGAAAAAGGCACATTAATAGACCATGTGTACGTGAAAACGACACATTATGACGTGGACACAAAAATATTGCCAACATATTTTAGTGATCATGAGGGAATCATATGTTCTTTTACATATAAAACTGTTCACAATGACGAGAACCAATAACATCTAACCGTTAACAGCTTTAACTTAGGACCTCACTACATTGCAGTGTTCTGTCACTGTGATGTAGAAACCTACTCGTTTCTAACTTGTAAATAATATGAATTTAACTTATTATTCCACTATAAATATGAATTTAACTTATTCAACTATAATGATAGTAATTTCTAATTTGTAAAAATATGAATTTAACTTCTTAATCAGCTATAAATAACTATAATAATTTGTACGTTGTAAAAATATGAATTTAACTTATTATTCACCTGTACATGACTATGGATACAGTGACAGACTGCTCAGTCTTCAACTCTGCTTAGTCAGATACAGCCACATTGCAGTGTTTTGTCACTGCAGTACTGTACATTTTTGCACTTGTAAGTCCTCTTCTGTGGAACCAGCATGAATTTATCTTATTATTCGGCTATGAATGTAACTTATTATTCAGCTATAAATGACTATAGTGATTTCTAATTTAAAAAAATATGAATTTAACTTATTATTCACCTGTAAATGACTATGAATACAGTGAGAGACTGCTCAGTCTTCAACTTGCTGCTTAGTCAGATACAGCCACATTGCAGTGTTTTGTCACTGCAGTACTGTACATCTTTGCACTTGTAAGTCCTTTTCTGTGGAACCAGCACCCACTTTGGATTTGAGAGGCAGACACCATCTGTAGGCTTAAGACTTTCGTCTTTGACCAAGCTTATACTTGGGGTGGTCAAGGGCCACCACTTAGTTATGCTGCTATAGGCCTAGACTGCCAGGAGACTTCGTATGACGCATTGCGCTCCTCTCTCTTCCTCTCTATCTGTACGCATTTTTATCCTATTAATGTTTGTTACTAACTGAACCTCTTCCCGTAGTTGTGTGCTTTCTCTCCTCTCTCTCTCTCTCTCTCTCTCTCTCTCTCTCTCTCGCTTTCTGCAGGTATTTCTGCCTCTGGAGCTGTAGAGTCTGGATCTATGGTTGCATCTGCTGCCCCCGTCTTCCTGCTCAATATCCACTGATGCCAATGTTATTATTAGTCTTATCATTATAATACTTATTATTTGTATCGTTATTATTAATATTTCTTCTTTTAATATTATCATTACCACTACCATTACTTCCTCCCTTTCCCGTAGTTGTGTGCTCTCTGTCTCTCTCTCTACCCCCCCCCTCTCTCTTTCTACAGGTATTTCTGCCTTTGAAGCTGTACAGTCTGGATCTATGGTTGCATCTGCTGCCCTCATCTTCCTGCTCAACATCCACTGATGCCAATGTTATTATTAGTCTTATTATCATTATAATACTTATCATTTCTATCGTTATTATTACAATTTCTTTTAATATTAATATCATTACCATTACCATCATTACCACTACCATTACTTCTTCCCTTTCCCGTAGTTGTGTGCTGTCTGTCTCTCTCTCTGTCTCCCCCCCTCCCCCTCTGTCTTTCTACAGGTATTTCTGCCTCTGGAGCTGTAGAGTCTGGAATCTATGGTTGCACCTGCTGCCCCTGTATTCCTGCTCAACAGCTGCTGCTGCTGCTATTTATTTTTAGTCTTATTATCATGATGTCATTATCACTATTATACTTATTATTGCTATCATTATTATGCCATTACTCTTACTTTACATCTTTACGTGGAACTTTCATTGTGCTACTGTATGTTCTCTCCGCCCCCCAGATGACTGCCTAGTCATAACCTGGTTCTGGTTGTGCTTGAGGTTTCTGCCTGTGAAAAGGTAGTTTTCCTTGCCACTGTCACCTAGTTGATGGGAATTGTTTAGTCTCTGTTAATAAGAGTATGAAGAGTACAGTCTAGACCTGATGTAAATGAAAACAGCCATGACATATCTTCTGTTGTTATTTTGCATTATGTCAATAAAACACATTGAATTCTTGATGGGAATTGTTGAGTCTCTGTAAACAATAGTATAAAGAGTACAGTGTCGACCTGATCTAAGTGAAAACACTCATGAGATATATTCTGTTGTGATTTGGCATTATGTAAATAAAACAAATTGAATTCTTGATGGGAATTATTGAGTGTCTGTAAATAATAGTATAAAGAGTACAGTCTACACCTAATCTACATGAAAACACTCATGAGATATATTCTGTTGTGATTTGGCATTATGTAAATAAAACAAATTGAATTCTTGATGGGGAATTGTTGAGTTATTGTAAATAAGAAGGATGATTTGCAACAGGCCAGGCTGGTTGATGCACCATGAGGGCTTGTGACGGGGTCAGCAAACACAATCATTTTATAAATGAATCATTTATGTCAGTGCCCATACAAAATAAAGTAATCACGGTTGTCCCTAACACTGTCCAAGTGTTTTTCAGTGTTATAGAATGAGAAGAACATAATACACACACACACATGCAGCAAGTCAGAGTCCTTTCCCTCCTCCCTCCTATGCTGTCATGCAGGTCTATCCATTACTTAACCAACACTGCCAAGCAGGAGAGCCCTTATTCTGAGCAAAACAGATAAGCAAACAGTAAATTTGCTTACTATTTAATATTTGTAATGTTATTTTTGTCAGCCTATCAGTGTGAACAGATCTCCAAAAAACATGGGATAACCATAAAGACAACTAGAAACGTAACATGTGAAACGCAGTTGCACAACGCAGCCCTGAATGGCATTGTATTCAAAAGAGACAAAAGTGGTATCCCCAAGGTGGATTCGAACCGGCGTCCTCTGATTACGAAGCGAGCGCACTGACCACTGTACCATCCGTCTGCTGTGGAGGAACTGGGAAATTGTGTGCTGTAGTAATGTACAAACGCGAGACGCGAGACAGTTGTTTGAGAATGACAACGAGAGCAGATCAAATGGAGATTGTCATGCTAAAATATGACACACATACATAACTGTTGTTCTGCTTATATGCTCAAAAACATTCCACTGTCTCAGTACAAACATAGCCTTATCAAAAGACATATTTGAAAAGACACATGTAGTTCCTTAACAATAATAAAGAGCAAAAATAAACATGCAAACACTGACATCTACAGAGTGCAGAGCTCATTGAGCTCAAGTTTAGAAATACTGACAAAGACAAACATCACTCACTCAGAGTCAGTCCTGTCTCCTGTCCTCCTCCCTGTGTGTTCTCATGCAGGTCTATCCATTAGTAAACCAACACTGCCCTCCGGTGGAAGAATCAATTCATTACAGGAGCATTAATGACACATGACAGACATGAAAGTTGAAAGGCACGTCACGGGCACGCCGTTGTAGCAAATTGCAAGATTTCAGTATCATTGGGTGCCCAACTTGTCAAGAGGGCATAGGGCAAGTTTGAAGTGGATCCCATAAAATCTGTAGGAGCAGTTAAGATAAGAAGGAGGCATGAAAATTAACAGTTTATGAAAAATAACTGACTTCCTGTTGGCTTTAGAGTACGACTCCAAGAGGCTTTTTTGTAGGTCTGGACATGACGCATAAGCCACATGAATTTCATAATTTTACGTCCAATTTTAAGGGGGGGGCTTTGATTTTTACATGTAAAAACACGGTAAATTGTGTGTACATAGGTGGCGCTATGACTTTGATTCAAAATTGACCCCTACATGTGTTCAGGCCGGGAATGTCATCCACCGTGAGGAATATGGAAAAGATGGGATCATTTTCAGCCAAGTTACAGCAGTTTGAATTGTCATGATGGACCATCGCCATTCGCCGCGCCGCTGAGACCGCGCCCTTTGGTGAAAAGTCACAATTTTCGCTGTCAAGCATCATGAACATCTTGAGGCTTTAGTGGCCACTTTTCAGGCAGTTCTGCTCAACCCACTGGGATTTGTATGTCAGAATGTAAAACGTGACATGTCCTGCCGTCAATAGGTGGCGCTATGACTTTGATTCAAAATTGACCCCTACATGTGTTCAGGCCGGGAATGTCATCCACCGTGAGGAATATGGACAAGATGTGATCATTTTCAGCCAAGTTACAGCAGTTTGAATTTTCATGATGGACCATCGACATTCGCCGCCCCGCCGAGACCACGCCCTCTGGACAAAAAGTCATTTTTATTCGCTGTCCTGCATCATCAATGTCTTTTAGGCTTTAGGGGCCAATTTTGAGGTTGTTCTGCTCAACCCACTCTGAGATGCATGTCCGACTGTAAAACGTGACACTTCCTGCCGTCACTAGGTGGCGCTATGACTGTGGCTGAAAATGAGCATATAGATGTGTTCAGGGCGGGGGGGGCATGGCACGTGGTAAGTTTGGGGCCTGTAGGTCAATGTACAGTCCAGTTATAGACCACTTCCTGTTTGGCGGCCAGACACCTAACTTCCACGCCGCGTCACGGGCACACCGTTGTAGCAAATAGCAAGATTTGAGTAAGCTTGGGTGCCCAACTTGTCACGAGGGCATAGGCCAAGTTTGAAGGCGATCGGATAAAATCTGTAGGGCTAGTTCGCGAAAGTACGAGGCATGGAATGGGGGTGCTGAGGCCTAAAAATGACCACTTTATGAAAAATACCCGACTTCCTGTTGGGTTTAGAGTAGGGGTCCAAGAGGCTTATATTTAGGTATGGGCATGATACATATGCACACTCAATTTGGTGAAATTAGCTCAAAGCGAAAGTGGGGGGCATTGAGATTTTCGCAGATAGGTGGCGCTAACAATTTTTCTCCCCCCCCCCCCTGCTCCGAACCCATGTCAAAGAAGAATTTTCGCAATAACACACGTGCGTGCAAATTTTCCCGGGAATCGGAGCACGTTCAGGCACCCATTTTTGCCCTGAAAGACGGAGAAGAAAAATAATAATAATAATTAAAGCTGCAAGCAGCATTGGAGGGCCCGAAGCACACCTGCGCACGTCGGGGAGCGCAGCGCACGCCGGGGAGCGCACGACCACAGCGCGCAGAGCTCACACTCCCCACACACACACACGCCACCGACCGGGTACCAGGACCACCAAGTCAGAGCGTGCACGCGACCAGAGATGCCAAGGGGGAGGTTGGGCCGAGCCTCCCCAAGCAGAATGAGAAGAAGATGAGAAGAAAATAACACACGCACACACACACACACACACACATCTCCAAAAAACACGGGATATCCATAAAGACAACTAGACACTTAACATGTGAAACGCAGTTGCAGAATGCAGCATGTACATGATGTGGTAAGAAGTAGTAAAAATATAGTACAGAATTACCAGTATGAAATATATGTGTAATACAGGATAAAGTGAGATGATGGACCGGTGGAGGACAGCCTGTCACGTGCCAACGAGTTACAGCTGTTCTTCAATAGGTTAGACAATGGATCTTCTAGTGCTCCCCACAATGTGGTCACCCCCCCCACCAATCTTCCTCAACAATAACAGAGTCATCAACACATCCCTCCATAGTGAATGGCCCATCTTGCTCTACAATAACAGACTCAGCAACAACTCCCCTCATAAGCAACGACCCATCAATTATTCCCCTCACAATGAATGGACAATCAACACCTGCTCTGCCCACAAAGACAGTGTAAGCCTGTTGTACTGGTAGCTGACATTCCACTGCATTGGGTACACCAGACGAGTGTGTGTAATCGTCATTGTTGGCGGCAGGGACCATTTACTGTTACTTAAATAACAAAGCTCAGGAAAAGAGGTTGTTGTTGTAGTAAACCTGCTGTTTTCATGGAAACACATTTGTGTATAATTCTAAAGTCTCTGACAGCAAATGTACTTCTGATTATATGCTCAAAAACATTCCAGTGTCCCAGTACGGACATAGCCTTATCAAAAGACGTATTTGAAAAGACACATGTAGGTCCTTAACAATAATGCACTCACATCTTCTCACTGAAAAGATAACCTGGAAAACAAAGAACGCACACCCCAAAAGTAATGAAAAACAATATTTTTCTTTATTGAGACGTGTCAAATATATAACAAAAAAGTTTGTAGTGTACAAAAAAACTATAGGTAAACATACAACCAAATAATAATTTACAAAACGTAAGAGCTAAAGTAAACATCTATAAAATATGTACAACCACGAAATAACAAATGTCACTCTTGCAAGTCTGTCAAGGCCTCCACCGAGCCATTCCCCTCCAAGCAGCTAGCCACCATGTCTTCATCAGTTATTTCTGCAAAAATAACAACAAACACAGGAATGAATTGACTTACATGCCACAATAACGAGTGATCTACTCGTACATGGAGAAGTGTGTATAGCTCTTTTTCTTTTGAAAGTGCTTGTCCAGTGATGTATAAACGCTATTATGTTACAGACAGAGAGGACATAATTCTCACAGTGTCATTAGTTGTCAGTCAAGACAAAACAGCCCATCTTGCACTTACCGTCTAGAGCGACGCTGTCCCGTAGCTGACTGTTTTCCAACTCAACAGTCAGCTGTTTGATTCTTGCCTTGTTCTTCTGTTGTTCTTTTTGAAGAAAGGTATTTTGTTTACTCAGACTTCGCTTCTGCCGCACCATTACAACCAACACATCAGTGATGTGCGCCCCGAGCTCAAGAGACTGGCGAAACAGCTGGTCTCTGGTTACTGCCTGGTCTTTGCATGAGTACTATAAGATAAAGGACAAACACAGCAACAATAAAACAACAACCACAACAAATACATCACAAACAACAACACCGTCGCTTACACATTAACAACAAAATTGCGTATACCTACACTTAGCAGTTGGCATGCCTGCCTTATGGCCTGCACCTCTTTATCATCAATTGAGGCAAATTTCGACGGTGATGCAGAAGCCATGATCTGTACAGAAACATAAGAAATTACACACAAAAACACTTTAAAACACAGACACCAAGTTGCCATATTGATATATTTTACTGATTAATGCAATGCTTATAGGCTACACAGAACACAAGTACAACACAATAAAATATTAAGCATGTAACAACAGAGAAACTGACCTTTACCAAACGTTTCAGCAAGTTTGAAAAATGTACTGTTATCCATACTCTACATCAGCTATATATACGTAAATCCATAGGCGTGGGTGTTACGCCTGCGAACTGCAAACAATACCTAACCAATCACCACACATACCTTCAGAAGCAGACGATTCCATTGGTCGTATATAGATTTAGAAACGTAGATACGTCATAAGCCGCTGCTGTGTGTCGTTGTTGTGCGCCTGCGCGTCTGCGGTAACGATCCGCTAGTAGTAGTAGTCATTACCATACGCCGCATTGACGGCGTCGGGACGTTGCCGCGATAGGTCAACGCGTCCGCCATTTTGGAAAGGGCAAGACTGGCCTGTGAACAAATACAAGTAAACAGGGAAACTGCGGTTTTTGTGGAGAAAAAACACTATTAAGTTTACACCCCTCTTACATCTCTGTGTTTATGTTTGTTTCATTTATAAGTATTAACATTACTATTTATTTTGGTTTTTTTATGTTATGATGTTAAGGAAACAAATGATCCTTAGTATTAGGATCAATTGTAAATAACAGAGGTGAGGTTCTTACTATAGTAAGAAAGTTACAGTACATGCGACCAGTGTTGTGCTCAGACAAGCAGTTTCAAGTAAAGTGACACAGTTGTGGTATAGCAGAATAACATATGTACATGATGTGGTAAGAAATAGTAAAAATACAGTACAGAATAAACAGTATGAAATATATGTGTAATACAGGATAAAGTGAGATGTAGTAGTAGTACAACAATATACAGATATATACTATAGTACAGCAGTATAGCATATTATTATTAATAGTCTCTAAATACAATAAGGTGTAGTGTGAGTATTATAATATTATAGTAGTAATATAATGTTTGTATTATGTGCATGTTTTGTTGAGTTAGTGTTAGGTTAGAGTTTGATTTGTGAAACAAAATACGAGTGTACTTCAGATAAAGGGGCGTTACCGTCTGCAGTTGCTCAAGCTTCAGCGTGAAACTTGTCTACCGGTATCGGCTTATTTGCATTTGGGCAACGCCCACAATAGATGAACATAAGCCAGGTGTGCACAGAGAGCAGCGTTGGTTTTCTTGCTGTTTCAGCTGAGACCGACACACGATACCGGATTTACTTCTGACTTTCGTGACTCTGCGAGGATTTAACTTTTAGGAAGACTTCGGGATTCCTGCTGAAGTTGAATCTTTGCTCATCGAAGGATTTTCTGTGCGAAGAAAGGTGAGTTATTGTCTTACTAACATTTTAAATATACTGTTTATGCGTGGGATGTAGCACACAGGTGCAAACCGAAATGATGTTCGCCGCATTACACATGATTGTACTGTGTTTTGTTAAAATTACTTGTAGAAAAGCAGACAAAGGACTTACTTTTATGCCATACTTTTATTTAAGAAGTGATGTCGATATTAGAACATAACAAATAACTAGCGCGTAATATGTTTGGAGCGTTGTTGATGTAGCACACTGGTGCTAACATCGGTATTA
>SEMN01002006.1:0-17689 GCA_005408345.1 Macquaria australasica | reverse complement strand
ATATACACAATTGATATAGTCTGTTATACAATACTAATAACATAACATACAAAACTCAATAATTGTACACCTTACCGTAGTAGAGTAGTTGGAAGTGTATTAGACTGGATAGCTACAAACAGCAGATGTCCAATCTTGAAGTCACCTTTGCAAAACAGAAACAAAAAAATCTTTAGCTTTACAATACCAGATTCTGAAAATATCAGCCACATAAAGGTCAGTTACAAGTACAACCACGTGTGTTTTGGTCAAGTGATTAACATAACCAAAGCAATGGCCATACTCAGGGTGCACATTGAGGACAATGCCAGACAGGCTAATTAACAATACAATGTTAATCCCCCCATCAGTGCCCATTTGGCTAAAGTACAGCAATCAAAATTCCTGTCTACCTTGGTGAGTGGTGAGCAATCAATATGGGGAGTGTCTGGTAAATTGACCTCGTGATCACTGAATCTTGATCACGCTTACTGCACGTGACTCACGTGTTTTGTATTTGTTTGTTTAATCATTTCACGTTACGTTATGACCGCCCTCCTGTACTTTGCCGGATTATGATTTTGAGTTACCTTCAACAATTCAACAGCTTCTAGGGATTTGTAACTTTTAAACTCAAAGCGACGCACGTTTCATGGTCCCGCTATGCGATGTAGTTTACGATGTAACCAACAATACAATAACAACACACGCGGCCACCGTAACACTGTGCATTCCTCGCAAGATCCTCCAAACATATTACGCGCTAGTTATTTCTAATGTTCTAATACCGATGTTAGCACCAGTGTGCTACATCAACAACGCTCCAAAAATATTACGCGCTAGTTATTTGTTATGTTCTAATATCGACATCACTTCTTAAATAAAAGTATGGCATAAAAGTAAGTCCTTTGTCTGCTTTTCTACAAGTAATTTTAACAAAACACAGTACAATCATGTGTAATGCGGCGAACATCATTTCGGTTTGCACCTGTGTGCTACATCCCACGCATAAACAGTATATTTAAAATGTTAGTAAGACAATAACTCACCTTGCTTCGCACAGAAAATCCTTCGATGAGCAAAGATTCAACTTCAGCAGGAATCCCGAAGTCTTCCTAAAAGTTAAATCCTCGCAGAGTCACGAAAGTCAGAAGTAAATCCGGTCTCGTGTGTCGGTCTCAGCTGAAACAGCAAGAAAACCAACGCTGCTCTCTGTGCACACCTGGCTTATGTTCATCTATTGTGGGCGTTGCCCAAATGCAAATAAGCCGATACCGGTAGACCAGTTTCACGCTGAAGCTTGAGCAACTGCAGACGGTAACGCCCCTTTATCTGAAGTACACTCGTATTTTGTTTCACAAATCAAACTCTAACCTAACACTAACTCAACAAAACATGCACATAATACAAACATTATATTACTACTATAATATTATAATACTCACACTACACCTTATTGTATTTAGAGACTATTAATAATAATATGCTATACTGCTGTACTATAGTATATATCTGTATATTGTTGTACTACTACTACATCTCACTTTATCCTGTATTACACATATATTTCATACTGTTTATTCTGTACTGTATTTTTACTATTTCTTACCACATCATGTACATATGTTATTCTGCTATACCACAACTGTGTCACTTTACTTGAAACTGCTTGTCTGAGCACAACACTGGTCGCATGTACTGTAACTTTCTTACTATAGTAAGAACCTCACCTCTGTTATTTACAATTGATCCTAATACTAAGGATCATTTGTTTCCTTAACATCATAACATAAAAAAACCAAAATAAATAGTAATGTTAATACTTATAAATGAAACAAACATAAACACAGAGATGTAAGAGGGGTGTAAACTTAATAGTGTTTTTTCTCCACAAAAACCGCAGTTTCCCTGTTTACTTGTATTTGTTCACAGGCCAGTCTTGCCCTTTCCAAAATGGCGGACGCGTTGACCTATCGCGGCAACGTCCCGACGCCGTCAATGCGGCGTATGGTAATGACTACTACTACTAGCGGATCGTTACCGCAGACGCGCAGGCGCACAACAACGACACACAGCAGCGGCTTATGACGTATCTACGTTTCTAAATCTATATACGACCAATGGAATCGTCTGCTTCTGAAGGTATGTGTGGTGATTGGTTAGGTATTGTTTGCAGTTCGCAGGCGTAACACCCACGCCTATGGATTTACGTATATATAGCTGATGTAGAGTATGGATAACAGTACATTTTTCAAACTTGCTGAAACGTTTGGTAAAGGTCAGTTTCTCTGTTGTTACATGCTTAATATTTTATTGTGTTGTACTTGTGTTCTGTGTAGCCTATAAGCATTGCATTAATCAGTAAAATATATCAATATGGCAACTTGGTGTCTGTGTTTTAAAGTGTTTTTGTGTGTAATTTCTTATGTTTCTGTACAGATCATGGCTTCTGCATCACCGTCGAAATTTGCCTCAATTGATGATAAAGAGGTGCAGGCCATAAGGCAGGCATGCCAACTGCTAAGTGTAGGTATACGCAATTTTGTTGTTAATGTGTAAGCGACGGTGTTGTTGTTCGTGATGTATTTGTTGTGGTTGTTGTTTTATTGTTGCTGTGTTTGTCCTTTATCTTATAGTACTCATGCAAAGACCAGGCAGTAACCAGAGACCAGCTGTTTCGCCAGTCTCTTGAGCTCGGGGCGCACATCACTGATGTGTTGGTTGTAATGGTGCGGCAGAAGCGAAGTCTGAGTAAACAAAATACCTTTCTTCAAAAAGAACAACAGAAGAACAAGGCAAGAATCAAACAGCTGACTGTTGAGTTGGAAAACAGTCAGCTACGGGACAGCGTCGCTCTAGACGGTAAGTGCAAGATGGGCTGTTTTGTCTTGACTGACAACTAATGACACTGTGAGAATTATGTCCTCTCTGTCTGTAACATAATAGCGTTTATACATCACTGGACAAGCACTTTCAAAAGAAAAAGAGCTATACACACTTCTCCATGTACGAGTAGATCACTCGTTATTGTGGCATGTAAGTCAATTAATTCCTGTGTTTGTTGTTATTTTTGCAGAAATAACTGATGAAGACATGGTGGCTAGCTGCTTGGAGGGGAATGGCTCGGTGGAGGCCTTGACAGACTTGCAAGAGTGACATTTGTTATTTCGTGGTTGTACATATTTTATAGATGTTTACTTTAGCTCTTACGTTTTGTAAATTATTATTTGGTTGTATGTTTACCTATAGTTTTTTTGTACACTACAAACTTTTTTGTTATATATTTGACACGTCTCAATAAAGAAAAATATTGTTTTTCATTACTTTTGGGGTGTGCGTTCTTTGTTTTCCAGCTTATCTTTTCAGTGAGAAGATGTGAGTGCATTATTGTTAAGGACCTACATGTGTCTTTTCAAATACGTCTTTTGATAAGGCTATGTCCGTACTGGGACACTGGAATGTTTTTGAGCATATAATCAGAAGTACATTTGCTGTCAGAGACTTTAGAATTATACACAAATGTGTTTCCATGAAAACAGCAGGTTTACTACAACAACAACCTCTTTTCCTGAGCTTTGTTATTTAAGTAACAGTAAATGGTCCCTGCCGCCAACAATGACGATTACACACACTCGTCTGGTGTACCCAATGCAGTGGAATGTCAGCTACCAGTACAACAGGCTTACACTGTCTTTGTGGGCAGAGCAGGTGTTGATTGTCCATTCATTGTGAGGGGAATAATTGATGGGTCGTTGCTTATGAGGGGAGTTGTTGCTGAGTCTGTTATTGTAGAGCAAGATGGGCCATTCACTATGGAGGGATGTGTTGATGACTCTGTTATTGTTGAGGAAGATTGGTGGGGGGGGTGACCACATTGTGGGAAGCACTAGAAGATCCATTGTCTAACCTATTGAAGAACAGCTGTAACTCGTTGGCACGTGACAGGCTGTCCTCCACCGGTCCATCATCTCACTTTATCCTGTATTACACATATATTTCATACTGGTAATTCTGTACTATATTTTTACTACTTCTTACCACATCATGTACATGCTGCATTCTGCAACTGCGTTTCACATGTTAAGTGTCTAGTTGTCTTTATGGATATCCCGTGTTTTTTGGAGATGTGTGTGTGTGTGTGTGTGTGTGTGTGTGCGTGTGTTATTTTCTTCTCATCTTCTTCTCATTCTGCTTGGGGAGGCTCGGCCCAACCTCCCCCTTGGCATCTCTGGTCGCGTGCACGCTCTGACTTGGTGGTCCTGGTACCCGGTCGGTGGCGTGTGTGTGTGTGTGGGGGGGAGTGTGAGCTCTGCGCGCTGTGGTCGTGCGCTCCCCGGCGTGCGCTGCGCTCCCCGACGTGCGCAGGTGTGCTTCGGGCCCTCCAATGCTGCTTGCAGCTTTAATTAGGGCCCGAAGCACCGAAAATCGGTGCAAGGACCTATTGAAATTCAAGGAAGTATTATTATTATTATTATTATTATTATTATTATTATTTTTCTTCCGCGTCTTTGACTGCAAAAATGGGTGCCTGAACGTGCTCCGATTTTTGGGAAAATTTGCACGCACGTGTGTTATTGCGAAAATAGAGGTCTGACATGGGTTCGGAGCAGGGGGGGGGGGGAGAAAAATTGTTAGCGCCACCTATCTGCGAAAATCTCAATGCCCCCCACTTTCGCTTTGAGCTAATTTCACCAAATTGAGTGTGCATATGTATCATGCCCATACCTAAATATAAGCCTCTTGGACCCCTACTCTAAACCCAACAGGAAGTCGGGTATTTTTCATAAAGTGGTCATTTTTAGGCCTCAGCACCCCAATTCCATGCCTCGTACTTTCGCGAACTAGCCCTACAGATTTTATCCGATCGCCTTCAAACTTGGCCTATGCCCTCGTGACAAGTTGGGCACCCAAGCTTACTCAAATCTTGCTATTTGCTACAACGGTGTGCCCGTGACGCGGCGTGGAAGTTAGGTGTCTGGCCGCCAAACAGGAAGTGGTCTATAACTGGACTGTACATTGACCTACAGGCCCCAAACTTACCACGTGCCATGCCCCCCCCGCCCTGAACACATCTATATGCTCATTTTCAGCCACAGTCATAGCGCCACCTAGTGACGGCAGGAAGTGTCACGTTTTACAGTCGGACATGCATCTCAGAGTGGGTTGAGCAGAACAACCTCAAAATTGGCCCCTAAAGCCTAAAAGACATTGATGATGCAGGACAGCGAATAAAATCGCGATTTGATCGGAGAGCCTGGTCTCGGCGGGGCGGCGAATGTCGATGGTCCATCATGAAAATTCAAACTGCTGTAACTTGGCTGAAAATGATCACATCTTGTCCATATTCCTCACGGTGGATGACATTCCCGGCCTGAACGCATGTAGGGGTCAATTTTGAATCAAAGTCATAGCGCCACCTATTGACGGCAGGACATGTCACGTTTTACATTCTGACATACAAATCCCAGTGGGTTGAGCAGAACTGCCTCAAAAGTGGCCACTAAAGCCTCAAGATGTTCATGATGCTTGACAGCGAAAATTGTGCCGTTTCACCAAAGGGCGTGGTCTCAGCGGCGCGGCGAATGCCGATGGTCCATCATGACAATTCAAACTGCTGTAACTTGGCTGAAAATGATCCCATCTTTTCCATATTCCTCACGGTGGATGACATTCCCGGCCTGAACACATGTAGGGGTCAATTTTGAATCAAAGTCATAGCGCCACCTATGTACACACAATTTACCGTGTTTTTACATGTAAAAATCAAAGCCCCCCCCTTAAAATTGGACGTAAAATTATGAAATTCATGTGGCTTATGCGTCATGTCCAGACCTACAAAAAAGCCTCTTGGAGTCGTACTCTAAAGCCAACAGGAAGTCAGTTATTTTTCATAAACTGTTAATTTTCATGCCTCCTTCTTATCTTAACTGCTCCTACAGATTTTATGGGATCCACTTCAAACTTGCCCTATGCCCTCTTGACAAGTTGGGCACCCAATGATACTGAAATCTTGCAATTTGCTACAACGGCGTGCCCGTGACGTGCCTTTCAACTTTCATGTCTGTCATGTGTCATTAATGCTCCTGTAATGAATTGATTCTTCCACCGGAGGGCAGTGTTGGTTTACTAATGGATAGACCTGCATGAGAACACACAGGGAGGAGGACAGGAGACAGGACTGACTCTGAGTGAGTGATGTTTGTCTTTGTCAGTATTTCTAAACTTGAGCTCAATGAGCTCTGCACTCTGTAGATGTCAGTGTTTGCATGTTTGTTTTTGGTCTTTATTATTGTTAAGGAACTACATGTGTCTTTTCAAATATGTCTTTTCATAAGGCTATGTTTGTACTGAGACAGTGGAATGTTTTTGAGCATATAAGCAGAAGAACAGTTATGTATGTGTGTCATATTTTAGCATGACAATCTCCATTTGATCCGCTCCCGTTGTCACTCTCAAACAACTGTCTCGCGTCTCGCGTTTGTACATTACTACAGCACGCAATTTCCCAGTTTCTCCACAGCAGACGGATGGTATAGTGGTCAGTGCGCTCGCTTCGTAATCAGAGGACGCCGGTTCGAATCCACCTTGGGGATACCCCTTTTCTCTCTTTTGAATAAAGACACCTTGTGCAACTGCATTTCAAATGTTCAGTTTCTAGTTGTCTTTATGGATATCCCGTGTTTTTTGGAGATCTGTTCACACTGATAGGCTGACAAAAATAACATTACAATTATTAAATAGTAAGCAAAGTTTGCTCATCTGTTTTGCTCAGAATAAGGGCTCTCCTGCTTGGCAGTGTTGGTTTACTAATGGATAGACCTGCATGATAGCATAGGAGGGAGGAGGGAAAGGACTCTGACTTGCTGCATGTGTGTGTGTATTATGTTCTTCTCATTCTATAACACTGTGAAAAACATTTGTTAGGGACAACCGTGATTACTTTATTTTCTATGGGCACTGACATAAATGATTCATTTATAAAATGATTGTGTTTGCTGACCCCGTCACAAGCCCTCATGGTGCATCAACCAGCCTGGCCTGTTGCAAATCATCCTTCTTATTATTTACAATAACTCAACAATTCCCCATCAAGAGTTCAATTCCATTTGTTTTATTTACATAATGCCAAATCACAACAGAATATATCTCATGAGTGTTTTCATTTAGATTAGGTGTAGACTGTACTCTTTATACTATTATTTACAGACACTCAACAAATCCCATCAAGAATTCAATTTGTTTTATTTACATAATGCCAAATCACAACAGAATATATCTCATGAGTGTTTTCATTTAGATTAGGTGTAGACTGTACTCTTTATACTATTATTTACAGACACTCAACAAATCCCATCAAGAATTCAATTTGTTTTATTTACATAATGCCAAATCACAACAGAATATATCTCATGAGTGTTTTTATTTACATCAGGTCTAGACTGTACTCTTCATACTCTTATTTACAGAGACTAAACAATTCCCATCAACTAGGTGACAGTGGCAAGGAAAACTACCTTTTAACAGGCAGAAACCTCAAGCACAACCAGAACCAGGTTATGACTAGGCAGTCATCTGGGGGCCGGAGAGTACATACAGTAGCACAATGAAAGTTCCACATAAAGATGTACAGTAATAGTAATGCCATAATAATGATAGCAATAATAAGTATAATAGTGATAATGATATCATGATAATAAGACTAAAAATAAAAATAGCAGCAGCAGTTGAGCAGGAATACAGGGGCAGCAGGTGCAACCATAGATTCCAGACTCTACAGCTCCAGAGGCAGAAATACCTGTAGAAAGAGAGAGGGGGAGGGGGGGAGACAGACAGCACACAACTACGGGAAAGGGAAGAAGTAATGGTAGTGGTAATGATGGTAATGCTAATGATCTTAATATTAAAAGAAGAAATTGTAATAATAACGATACAAATAATAAGTATTATAATGATAAGACTAATAATGACATTGGCATCAGTGGATATTGAGCAGGAAGACGGGGGCAGCAGATGCAACCATAGATCCAGACTCTACAGCTCCAGAGGCAGAAATACCTGCAGAAAGCGAGAGAGAGAGAGAGAGAGAGAGAGACAGAGAGACAGAGAGGAGAGAAAGCACACAACTACGGGAAGAAGTTCAGTTAGTAACAAACATTAATAGGATAAAAATGCGTACAGATAGAGAGGAAGAGAGAGGAGCGCAATGCGTCATACGAAGTCTCCTGGCAGTCTAGGCCTATAGCAGCATAACTAAGTGGTGGCCCTTGACCACCCCAAGTATAAGCTTGGTCAAAGATGAAAGTCTTAAGCCTACAGATGGTGTCTGCCTCTCAAATCCAAAGTGGGTGCTGGTTCCACAGAAAAGGACTTACAAGTGCAAAGATGTACAGTACTGCAGTGACAAAACACTGCAATGTGGCTGTATCTGACTAAGCAGCAAGTTGAAGACTGAGCAGTCTCTCACTGTATTCATAGTCATTTACAGGTGAATAATAAGTTAAATTCATATTTTTATAAATTAGAAATCACTATAGTCATTTATAGCTGAATAATAAGTTAAATTCATAGCCGAATAATAAGATAAATTCATGCTGGTTCCACAGAAGAGGACTTACAAGTGCAAAAATGTACAGTACTGCAGTGACAAAACACTGCAATGTGGCTGTATCTGACTAAGCACAGTTGAAGACTGAGCAGTCTCTCACTGTATCCATAGTCATTTACAGGTGAATAATAAGTTAAATTCATATTTTTACAACGTACAAATTATTATAGTTATTTATAGCTGATTAAGAAGTTAAATTCATATTTTTACAAATTAGAAATTACTATCATTATAGTTGAATAAGTTAAATTCATATTTATAGTGGAATAATAAGTTAAATTCATATTATTTACAAGTTAGAAACGAGTAGGTTTCTACATCACAGTGACAGAACACTGCAATGTAGTGAGGTCCTAAGTTAAAGCTGTTAACGGTTAGATGTTATTGGTTCTCGTCATTGTGAACAGTTTTATATGTAAAAGAACATATGATTCCCTCATGATCACTAAAATATGTTGGCAATATTTTTGTGTCCACGTCATAATGTGTCGTTTTCACGTACACATGGTCTATTAATGTGCCTTTTTCAGTAGTGGGTTGTGACACAATTTGAACATACCCTTTGTCTGTCATAAATTTACAAATTGTTGATCCTTTCAAAATGTCATCATTAAAATCTCCCATTACAACAATTGTGTCACTTAGTGGATTTAGCAAGTCAAGCAGTCTTTTTAAATTACCTTTAAACAAAGACATTGGATATGATGGTGAACGATAAATGACTGCTATCAACATGTTGTAAGCAACGCAGTTGTATACAAAACATTCTAAATTGACATGTGGTAGGTTCATGATGTTGTATGTCAAATTGTCTGCAATATACATGCCAACACCACCGTGTTGTTGACCTTGCAACGCAATTAATGCTGGATCGTTGCTACTGTATGACAGACTTCGAGGACAACTATGAAAACTAAAGCCATCAATGTTGACCGCTTGGGCAGACGCATCAGCAGACAGCCATGTTTCTGTAACAGCAATACAGTTGAGCTGCAAACGCTGTGTGCAGAGTGCTAAATCAGCCACATGGCGAGTCAAGCTTTGTACATTCATCAAGAACACATTAAAAGTATGCGTTGTCAAATTCTGTATTGCCATGCTTTCAGATAAAAATGAGGGCATGCGTTGAATTGCATGTTGAATATTGTCCTTACAATAAATGGCCTTCTCATCAAAATGTTGAATCGTTAACCCCGACAGATTTCTTACGCGACTCAATCCTACATATGCTTGTCCAGCAGCAAAAATTCTCTTAAGGGAAACCACAGCTGCATCTACTGTAAGACCTTGTACTTTATGTACGGTACACGCCCAAGCCAGTTTCAGTGGAAATTGTCGCCTCAATCCACCATTACTAGTGACCTTATCTTCTTCAGGTTTGATAGCTGTGGAAGTCATGGATGGTGTTGAGGCATGTGCAGTTTGTTTTCTTCGTTGAGTGCCAACTTGATTATCGTCAAATTGAACACAGACTAATTGAGGAAACTTCTCAGTACTTGAACAAACTATATCGGTTACTGTGCCACATACGCCATTTACAAGACCATCCCTCACATCCACATTTTTGGTCAGCATTACTCTAGCATTTTTTCCCAAAATCAGCTTTTCACTTAAAGATGTATTATAAACTTTAGCATGATGTTTTTGTTTCAGTTCAAGTTTACCTGTTTTTTTATTATTTTCATAATCTTGGGCATTTATTTCAATGTACTCAGGGCACGTTTTTAATAACTGCTGAAGATTGTGCTCATTGACTTGCTCATTTGTGGAGAAAATGTGTAAAGCTGAGCTAATTTCGCCTGTTTCACGCTGTTTCAAGATTTTTATGTCACTGTCCAACATTGGGGTGTCTTTTGAGCGAGTCCTTAAACGGTTTAATAACTGCGCAAAAACTTGATCTTTTTGTCTCACAATTGTTTTCAATTCTACAACCTTAAACAGGCTGGAGAATAAGTTAACAGCTACGTCGTCTGTATAGAGTGGTTTCCCTTTCACTGGAGGCAACTGGTAGAAATCACCAACAGCAATTATACTGACATTACCAAATGGGGAGAAGTCACCTGTTTGTTTAATTTGTCGCAATCTGCCATGAATATATGTGAATAGTTTATTGTCTACCATGGATATCTCATCCACTATTACAATTTGCAAAGATCTGTATTTTGCTCGTAAAGTGTTGAGTTTCTCTTCGCCTAAAGGTGTGTATGGTAACTGAATATTAGTTGCGATGCTAAATGTATTGTGAATGGTTGCAGCATGTAAATTGTATGCAGCAATCCCAGTTGGAGCTGTTAATAATACACAAATGTCTTCAGGATGTTGACAGGTTGGTGATAGTAAGCGCATTGCTTCATATTGGATAGCTCTAATTAAATGGCTCTTGCCTGTTCCTGCACCACCTGTAATGAAAACGTGAAATGGATTTGGACTTTTCCCCATTACTTTGTCTAAACACCATTGCCTTATCTGATAAAAAATAGACATTTGCGTTTCATTCAGCGATCGAATCAAAGTTAAACCTTCATTTCTACACAGAATGCTATTATTTTTTTCCAGATGTGCATCTTGTTGCTTAGTAATGGCTAGATCAGGTATATTTTCTGTGTGTTCTTCCACTCCCGGCTCTTGTTGTTGAAGTTCTTCTATGCATTCTAGTCGCTCAAGCTCTTGTTCAGGGCACAGTTCACACCAGGCATCCTCTAAGATACCATCATCGCCAATAGATCTTTGGACATTGTCCAACACATCTGCGTCCATCTCAAAAAGGCTCCTGTTGTTGTCAACAACTGATCTTACTAAATGAATTGAGCCATCACTAAATTTGACTTGACCATTTTTATAAAACTGTTCAAATGTTTCAAACCTTTTAGGCTTTAGTTGGACATCTACTCGATATGGCAAAAATAACTGCAGTATACTTTGATGAAATTGTTCTGGAGACTTTGTCTGAGAGAAACGTGCGTAACGTACGACTGCGGGTTGTGTTCGCGTTCTTTTACTTATGTATCCCAAGTTGTTGTTTAAGCCGATTTTGTTTTTTGTTGTTTCACTTTTGGACAAAACGCGGTATTCGGACGCAAATGTAGCCAAACACATGTTATTGAAAGTAGTATCTTTGGGCCTATTTTTGTATCTTTCCACTGTACTTGTCATCCACATGTTGTCTGTTGTTAGGTCTTGTGAAGATGCCTTTTGCTTTAAGACACTTAAAGGCAAACTCATTTTAACCACATTATCCCCTGTTGGGACAAAGACAACTTTTCTTGAACACTGTTTAAGATGTAGATTTGTTATTCTATAGACTGCCTCTTGAGCAGAGACATCCCTATTGTGCAAGTACACACTCCCTAGTTTTTTTAATGCATCTTTAGCGTCAACATTCCCTTGTTTAGACGCTTCTTTCTGTGCATTTGCTAACAACAGTCCGATTTCTCTTTCTGCTTTAGAAATGTATGAGATAATGTACACTATGCATGCGTATGCATCAACAACATACTGTATGTCCAAATTTGCATTCCAGCACTTTAAGAGTGAGGCGTTATATTGATTTATCCACAGTTCATCTACCTGTCTTTTCAACACAACATGTGTATTTTTTCCCATACATTTATATGCAGCTTCATAAAGATCCTGATTTAGACCCACCCTTTCAAACAACTGATCCACAGAATCATATGTCATTGTGTCATCTGAAAGAGCAGTTTTTAATTTAGACATCACTTCCCTGGCTATTTCCCTTTTTCTTTGTTTAGATACTTCCTGCTTCTCATTTACGCACGAACACGGGGTCAAGCTATTGGTACGAGTTACGTCACACGTACATGGTTTTGGGTTATCAATTTCAATTTTGCGACATATGAATGTCCGATTTGATGGTGGTTTTGGAAAATTAAAACGACAAACGGTGTTTTTCTTTTTACATGTTTTGGAATGTTTTTTTGAATGCTGCTGCACTGATGTCACTGTGTCCAATAATGAGTCATCATGTGACGGTAATTCACATGTGACATATTTATCAATGAATTGAATCACCTCTTCATCTGTATTTTTATCAATCTGAGGTGCATTCTCGATCCAAAACAAGCAATGCACATGAGGTGAACCGCGTTGTTGAAATTCAACGCGATAAAAATAATCTTTTATCTGTCCAATTGGCTGTAATGGAGACATAAGTACTTCATTCAAAAATACATGCCAGCGATAATCAAACATTCTTGCTGCAGTAACAGGATTACAACGCAAGAGTTCGCACCTATCTGCCCACTGTAAATCTTCTACCGTTTGTGTTCTACCCTGTTGTTTCAGTATACTGTATAGAAGGTTTGTCCAACGCATATCCGCAGATGAAAATGAACAAAACCAGGTTGGGATACCTAGTTGTCGAACACATGCCACCAAGTCATGTTGCGCTCCCTGCCAAAAAGCTGGAGTACCACGTATAGGTCGAAGGAATCGGTAACCGTCATCAAACTGTAACAATTTTTTCAAAGATTCGTCATCTGTTACGAAATCATCGGACACTTTTTGCGACGCACCACTTCCTTTTCCCTTACGTAAAGCTATGGATACACTTGATATAACCTGTTGAATTTCAGAAATGTATTGTGCAAAAAATATATACTCAACATTTTGAGCAAATCTACCGTCTGCATGTAAAAGTCTGGCGTTTAAGTAACGCGATAATGTCAGTTTAGTTGTTCTATAATTATGAAATGTATTTTTTCCTTGGGGAAACAATACTGGGAAACATTTAGCTTCATTTGTGTGATCCGTTAGCAGTTTTACAGGGTTATTCCCTTCCGATGGAGCCAGATTTAAGATGTTATCATAATGCTGATCTAGCATTTCCTGACCAATGTCAACCGGCATAAGACACGTGTCTTGAAACATACAATGATTTTGTCTGTCATGTAGCAGCTCATCATCACCAGTATCTGCAGATGTTTCAGCAGTTGCTAGATTTGAATCACTTGCCTTTTCCTGTATGTCATTATCCTGTTCCCTACAAAACTCATTCAGCCAATCAGTGTTAAAATCTACATCTTTATAATGAATGTTTGTCTGTTTCAAATGGTGCAAGGCTTGTCTTATGCGCATAGCATCAACAAATTTATACTCATAATGACCTTTATATGTTAGCTTACGTTTGAGTTTTACAGGCAACAGAGATCCTTCCATATTGGAACGAGGAAGTAATTTCGTTGTTTGTACAATGTTAGCTGGAACACACGTCACCGGTCCATGTACGCCATTTTGTCCACCTTTGGGTAACGCCAACACCTTCATAAATGGTATATTTAATGCTATTAGATGTTGTTCTAAATTATTTAAACAAGCCAATTCAGCTGGAATGGGATCTATTGTCATCTTGTTAACTGTACATTGAGGTGGGACTTCACCTTTTTGTATTTTATAATCACAAGTGAAGCATATCCATAGTTGACCTCGAGGTGTATCCAACAATTGGCAGGGTAATACACAGTCATCACTACATTTGTGCACAAAATCATAACTAATGCATTTGTCTGCTATTAAAGCTACTTGTCTTTTGTTTTTATAATTTTCTATTTTACAATTTGACACCTGATGTTTAAACATTAATCTATGGCAGACACAACACACAAAATCAGGGCCATTTTCTACTTTGGACAAAAACTGCTCCAGAACAAAATCTAAGTGCTTACTGTTTTCTTTCCTCTCTTGCCTCTTTAATTTATTAGCTGTTAAGACACGTTCCCTGAATTCTGGATTGTCGTGGTACTTTCTTTTACTCGTGGCTTTGACATTCTGCCGGTGCAACTGATTTTGCCGATATTTATTTCTACTTAATCCTTTAACTCTCAGCCTATGCATGACATTTTGTTGATATTTAGTTTTACTCATATGTTTTACTTTGTCTTTATGGTGCTGATTTTCTTGATATTTGGTTTTACTCATCTCCTTTACTTTGTCTTTATGCTGTTGATTTTCTTGATATTTGGTTTTACTCATCTCCTTTACTTTGTCTTTATGCTGTTGATTTTCTTGATATTTGGTTTTACTCATCTCCTTTACTTTGTCTTTATGCTGTTGATTGTCTTGATATTTGGTTTTACTCATCTCCTTTACTTTGTCTTTATGCTGCTGATTTTCTTGATATTTGGTTTTACTCATCTCCTTTACTTTGTCTTTATGCTGTTGATTTTCTTGATATTTGGTTTTACTTATCTTCTTGAGTTTATTTCTATGCAACACATTATATTTATATTTCTGTTGACTATACCATTTCAGATTTTGCTTATAGCACGCGTTTCCATGGTATTTTAATTGAGTATATCCAATACGCATTTGTTTATAATCTTCATCCTTACAATATCTTACCTTACGAGCAAGTTTCAGAGTTTGTTGAAAATTTACATCATTATACTTTTTTTTGGATGCATCTTTATGCCTTTGTTGGTAAATGTCGTTGTTCTCATAATGCATTTTGTTTAGGAAGCTACATTTATTTTTAAAGTACTTTGAATTAGGCGATCTACTTGCATGTTCTTGTGCATTGTACTTCACATTTAAAATGTTACATGAAACTTTACCCTTTTTTCTTAACATGTAGTGTGTGTCAGTTAAACTACCGAGTTTGCAAACATTAAAGCAAAGATCTTTATCAATGGGCTTAACACAAACCACTGGTTCAAATTGGTTATTATACAATCTGAGATATATAGCTTCATTTGACAGTTTTTGAGTCATTGTACTGTATTTGTGCCAGATTCCATCAGTGTTTGTAAATATGTCCATTCCAAATGCATTTGCTGTTGCTTGAATTTCTATTTTTGTAGCCCTATTGCCAACGTACTTAATTTTAGATTTGTCAATATAATCCGCTATTGAAACATATTCTTTCCCTACAAATTTCATATGTTCATCACTGTGATTCTCCATGTACTTAACAACAGTACGTCTTATCTTTTGGTGACTTTTCTGAGAACCACAGATCGCTTGAGATATTGATCTAAAATAACTATTACCGTCCTCCACGATTTTATGGGTTTCACACACTACACCTAAAGATCCATATACAATGGGCATTTGTGTATCCTGCTTCTCGAAATCTACATTACATTTACTACATAATTTTTGTGCAACTTCAGTGGATAAAGGATTAAATTGGAAAGGGATTTGATTTGATTCCTCCGTAATTTCAACATCAGAATCTAATTCCAATGCAGCAGCACAACATGTGTCTTTCTGTATTGTTTTTAATGGAGTCTGATGTTCTGGGTCAATGTACATTTGTTGTTCAACTGCTTTGTTGCTTTCCAAACCAGGAACACTATTTTTATCTTTAATTGGTGACCTAACATTGTACCCTTTTGAATGAGAAGAACTAATTTTGCAGAAACCATGACAAGTCTGCAGTTCAGGTTGATGAACACAAACCACAGTCTCATAGTGGTTTCCATTGCAATTGTCTAAGTAGATGGCGTGTTTAGACAAAAGCTTGGTGTTACAACTGTATTTTAGCCATCTACCATGATAGAATGTAAATATATTTACTCCTAAATAATCTGCAGCTGCCTGTATTTCTACTTCTGTAGCCCAGCTCTTAACATATCGCATTTTTGACTTGGTTATGTAGTCCGACATTGACGAATACTCATTTCTCAAAATGTTTTGATATTTCACAGCATTTTGTTGCAACTCTTTCACAACGGCAAATCTTATTTTACCATGATACTTTTGTGTACCACTCACAGCTTGAGAGATGGCGCTAAAGAAACAGTTCCCGTCACCCTTTATGCTCTCCTTTAGGCATGGAACTCCTAATGAACCAACACATGAAGATGCTGGTACATATGTTTTTTCAAAATTAACTTTTAACTGTGTGCACAAAGCTCGAGACACGTGTTCGCAAATAGGACTGAAGTGCAACTTTTTCTCCATTACGTCGCTAACAAATTCGACATCTGAATTAATTTCAGATGCATTGTACGTTTTAGACTTCTTTGACGCATCAGTTTCCATGAAAATCTTACGCTTGACATTTTTAGTTTTTGGTACGCGTGATGAACTACAACTGAACTCATTAGAATCTTTACTAGTCACTGTTGGTCCTGCAACAGGACCAGAAAGCGGGCTCACAGGCGAATGGCTCGGATTCGCAGCTGTGACACAAACACCAGTTATTTCAAAAGGCTTTTGCTTCCCACCGAGCCCTTTAGCCAACTGGTGAATGTGATTTACCAAATCATCAAGACAATGAAAATACCGCACAATGCTTACTCCATTCCCACTGACCATGCCACTGGCACTGCGTGCATGGGAGTCAACCAGGGCGTACCGTCCATTTTGCGCAATGATTGCACATGTACTGCTACACAATGTGAGAAGACATGTGTTGTACTGCCTAAATTTATTTTCCAGTCCACTTACTAGACTGGTGTAGACACCACTCCTGTGACGTTCCCCGTCTACCACATTGACATCACCAATGACCCAGTCACAGTCGTACTGAAACCGAAACTTCGGTCCATCAATAACTGACTCTTCTGGCAAATCGGGAACACACAACAGATTGGACGAGCCGCTGATCATGTTGCTGTCTCTCAAATTGGTGTACAACGCGTCACCTAAATGGAGAACTGTGTCCAGATCTTTTCTCTCCCATGAGAAGACACTATCAACTGTATGTCTTGCTAGGCTGACCAAAGCTATTGCCATACACTGAACTCCTCCATACTCAAACAGATCACTCCCCTGATGAAATGACCCTCTTACACTGTCTACAGGCCTGACAGAACGACTCTCATCAGCCTCAGCTACAACTTCCATGTCCACATCACTATCTGTAAACACCGTACCACTGTCCATGTCAGCAGCAACATCAGCTGCCTTCACAGAAATGCTACAAATGCTATACAACTGTGCGCCTAACGACTTCTTTAGACTCACAATATGCAACACCAGGTCATGTAAGCATGTGTTGAAAACCGCCACAGATGTGCCAGTGGTGGATGCCAACCCAGACTTACTTCGTATGCCACAGTCAACCACCACAAACAAACCATTGTGGTTGATGATGGCACTAACTGCACCGCCGAGGTTCAACAGACACATTTTATCCCC
>SEMN01002005.1:0-17693 GCA_005408345.1 Macquaria australasica | reverse complement strand
CTGCCACACGTGTGCCCACGAAGACCTTATAGTGGCAAGATTCTGATTTGATCCACTGGAGAACCGTGGTGGAGTCTGACCAGAGAATGATCTTCCTGATAGGTAAGGTGAGCTCAGTTTGAAGGATGCTGGCTAATTGAGCACCGGTGAGTGCGGCACTCAACTCTAACCGTGGCATGGACAGTTGCTTCTTTGGCGCCACACGGGATCGAGCCAGGACAAAGGAAACATGCACTTGCTTCTGGGCGTCTTCTGTCCGTAGATAAGCAACAGATCCATATGCTCTCTCAGAGGCGTCGCAGAAGATGTGAAGATCTCTGATGGACGTCAATGAGTCTGCAGACACTGGTGCATAACATCTGGGAATTTCCATCTGGATGAGATCAGGAATCTCCCGTTCCCAGGTGAGCCATCTGTCACGGAGGCTCTGTGGCTGGATTGGGTCATCCCAGCCAATCTGTTCCTTCCAAAGATCCTGAACCAGAATCTTAGCTCTTGTGGTGAATGGTACAATATAACCTAGCGGATCATACTGACAGGCAAGTACCCTGTAGACGTTCCTCAACGTGGGTTCAGTTCTCTCCACTGGTCTATGTTTGTACTTCAAGGAGTCATGGAGGCAATCCCAACGTAGCCCAAGAGTTGGCTCCTGCAGGTCCGTACTGTATTGGGAAAGCCATAGCTCACTGCTCTCAGATCTGACGTCGGGTGGAAGATGTTCGATGACGGCGGGAACATTACTAGCCCACTGGCGTATTTCGAACCCTCCGGTGTGGAGTAGCTGGCGCAGGCGATCAACAACGTCCTTAGCTTGCTCTTTAGAGTGGGTGCTGTGGAGACAGTTATCCACGTAGAATGACTGCTCAACGACATCAATGAGGTCGCTGTTGGACTCACTGGTATTCTGGACGTGCTGTTGCAGGGCATAGATAGCACAACATGGGCTGCACGTAGTGCCGAATGGCAGAACCTGCCATTCATAGATCTTAGGCTCCTCAGTCCTCTTCATATCCCGCCAGATGAAGCGCAGAACTGGTTTGTCGGCTGGCAGAAGGCGTATCTGGTGGAACATACCTTTGATGTCACCGCTCACCGCTACTGGGTACTGTCGAAACCGAATAAGGACTCCCAGCAGTGATGGACCTAGGGCAGGTCCAGGGAGGAGAAAGTCGTTGAGGGACTTCCCTTCGTATTGGAAGGAGCAGTTGAAGACAATCCTGTCCTTGTTGTTGTGCTGCACCATATGGTGAGGTATAAACCAGGATTCTGGGGTTGAGGTAGCTACCTCGGGTGGCACCACTGCTACGTAGCCCATCCTCTCCAGCTTCTTGATCTCTTGACAATACGCGTCGGCGCGTTGTGGGTCTTTGGCAAGTCTCCTCTCAGTGCTACGAAGACTTGACAACACCATTTCCATAGGAGCCTGGAGGGTGGCGGAGTTGGCTCGGCGAAGCAACGGTGTAGCATATCTTTGTATCCCATCAACAGTGACTCTGACGGTGGATGACTGGAGTAGGGCTAAGGCTTGCTGATCTTGCTTCGATCGGGTCACCTGCTTCTCGCTCATATAGGGCAGCGTATCAATCTGCCATAGGCGCTCAACATTCTTAAAGAGCTCGCAGGTTGGCGAGTCTGTTACTGTGAATAGGCACTGCTGCTCGGATGCGGGAACTTGGTCAATATTGGTGGGACCTTGAAGTGACCAGCCAAGTTTAGTACGGACTGCGATGGGCCCCCCTGGTGGACCTGTCTGCACCGGCTCTATGGGTGTCAGGAGATGAGGCATGTCGGATCCGATGAGCAGCAGAGGTTGAGCATGATCTACAGGAGGCAAAGGTAAGTTGCGGAGGTGCTTATATTCCCTTTGAAGAGATCTCACTGGATAGGAATGCTCTGAGAGACCTAGGTTCTCAGAGGTGAATGCATGGCGTATGTGATACCTCTCTTCAGGTTTGAGCAGGGAGGAAACATAAAGGGCGACTGACGCACCTTGAAGTTGCACTACCTCTTGGTGAACGGTTCGGACAGTAAGTGTTTCAGGCTGTGCGGTGAGGTTCAGCCGTTGTACGGCTTGTGGCAATATGATGCTTCGCTCTGAACCGTCGTCTAGTACTGCATACGTCTCCAGCACTCTGTCTTCAGCATGAAGTAAGACTTTCACAACCTTCAGCATCACCTTGGGGGATCTGTTTGGTCTATCCAAGTACACCTTTGTAGTAGGAGCAGTCATCATGAGCACACTCTTCTGGGTCTGCTGGGCTGCGTCATGTAGTACTGTCAGATGTTGCTCTTTGCAGGTATTGCAAGGTCGCTTGAGGGTACAAACCTCGGGCTTGTGAGATCGTCCACACTTCCAACACCGCTGTCCATCCCTTATCCACCTCACAATCTGCTCTGTGTTCAGTTTCTTGAATCCTGTGCAAGCATTCAGGAAGTGCTCTTTATTGTCACAGTGGGGACAGTATGGTTTGGGTTTGGATGAGGACTTCGGGTGTGCTGGTCGTCCTTGGGGGCCTTGATTGTCATTGGCAGTGAGGAGGAATGCTGTTGATTTCTCCTTCGGTTTGTTAAAGGGACGTTGGTCCTTCTTTGGTGGCTTGGGTGCTTCATAGTTATAGAGTGAAGCAGCTCTACCTGCTATGCGTTTTGCTTGGGATTTCATCTGAAGCCAGGAACTCAGATCAGGCAGGGTATAGGTTTGGTCCGTACCTGTCCGAAGAATACCTTGGTTCAGGCAGTATTCTACAAACCCGTCGCGATAGCTTGGCGGCATCTTGCTCAGTAGCCGGTCGACATGAGATCCACATCTTAATTCGTAGCCGTTCTGTCCCTCCAGGGTCCTAAGCATGCCTACTAGAGTTTGGATGGACAAGGTGAACGCATCAAATGCCTCGGAGTCTCCAAACTTGAGGGCTGGCGCGTTAAGGATGGCACCTAGTTCACTTTGGACGAGCTGACGAGGTTGACCGTACTTGTCTTGCAGCACCTGCATGGCCGTTGTGTACGGCCTTGGATCATGCATGTAGGCTTTGGCTAGCTGAAGCGCACTCGGTAACTTCAGGTGTCCAAGAAGCACTTGATACTTGTACTGCTCGCTCAGATGCAGATGACTGTTCAACAGGTTGTCGAGCGCCATCCTCAATAGAGCAAAGTCACTTTCTTTACCACTCTCGAAGAAGGGGATCATAGGTTTGGGGATACCGTAGGACGTAGTACTGAGTGGGAACACATCGGCTGCCTGTGGTTGAGGCAGAGCTGAAGTGTAGCACGACTCTGCCTGGACAGGGCAGGTAAAGGCTAAACTGGAGGGGGGATACTGCGCTGGGTGAACCGAGTATGATGTTGGAGGAGAATAGTTGTTCACAGTCGCTGAACTAGAAGGTAGGGATACTGGAGGAAGAGCAGAATGTAGTAGCGGAGGAAGGGATGGATACGGCGCAGAGGGCGGAGCCACATGTATCACTGGAGGCGAAGCCAGAGGCGCGGGGAGCGGAGCCACGTGTGGGGGTGGAGGCAGAGCCGCATGTTGGTTAGCTGAAGGTAGAGTCACCAGTGCTGGAGGCGGAGTCGCATGGAGCGCTGCAGGTGGAGGTACAGGTTGGCTTGCCTTACTATAATCTGAGGGTGAGGATCTGGCACCACCAGAGTCCTGTGCTTTCTCTTTCAGGAGAGAAGTAACCATCTTAGCTATTTCCAGCTCGTTCGTTCTCTTCTTTAGCTGCCGCCGCCTCTCCAGCTGTCTGGTTAATGTTTCTTGCGTTCTGATGGCGTCCTCCTGCAGTTGCTGGGCCTCTCTGGCTTGAGATTGAAGTCGCCTACATTCATGTTCTATTTGGTTGTCCTCCTCTAGATGCTGTTGTAACTCCTCAAGCTCCATCTGCTTCACTCGCTCTTCCAGCTGTGCTGTTTCCAGTTCTGAGAGAACGTTAGAGGGGAATCTGTTCATGGATGAGCGAGATGACCGTGTTGATCTGGAATCACAGCTCCTCTGAGATGAGCATGTTCTCCCACTACGTGATCTCTGGGAGGAGAGAGCTTGTTGTGTGGTGTGGGTTTGTCCCTCTGAAGGGAGTGTTGCAACCACATAGTCAGTCAAGTAGGCTGGGGGGCGTCTCTCTCTCTGCGAAGCACGTTGGGGTGCGGGCTCAGTCTGGACATCTGCAGGTTCCATACCTTGATTGATACTCTACTCCGGCTCGAAGGACCATGAAAAGGAGAGGTTGTTGTCTCCAGGAATTTAACTGGTTTAGAGTGGCAAGGTGCAGGATGTTGGTGTTCAAGTTAAAGAACACGGATACAGATATCCAGGTTATGGTTGATTTATTCTGCTGTGGTCTGTAATAATGATACAACAAATATCTATCAGTATAGCAAACACCACAACTCAAATACACAAACATAATCAGATGAGTAATGTTACAAAGGGAAACAGTACTCATTCAATATTCAGCACTTATATAACATAATAAATCACCTCACATAAGGCATACAACTAGATGAATTAGCTTATTAGCTTCGACAACACATTGGCATAACATAACGTTAGCTTATGCACAACTAAACAAATACACCTATAAGCGGCTAACTTCGGCAGTATAACATCATCCCGCTCACCTTCTGACATTTACACACAGCAATAAACCAAGGAAGTACAGTTGAATGGAGAAAAGGCAAAGGAAAATTATCTCGGTCACGCTCTCTCTACAACTGCATTGAGAGGAAAGGTACGGCATGCACACACGAGAGTGGTGCATTCAATGGCGTCGGACATCTGTGACTTACACGGTAAAACAGAATAACAAGGGATGAAACATGAAACTTAGTTCAATAAACAGTATACAATGCATAAACGTGTGGGCTTTCGAACAGTTATTAATTGTTTTGTCTTTTGTTTTTTTAAATACGCTCCATAAGAATGGCAGTGACAACAGAAAAAACGCCTCTATAAATCACCAACTATTTTAGTTAGAAAGAAGCATGCTAAATTTGATGTACAAAAAAAAGTGTTCCAACTTTGTAGCAGGTGTCATTTTGAGGAGAAGGCCTTGTTCTGACCTCCATTAACTTTGGGGTCTCACTTTAAGTCTAAATAACACATCCTGAAATTTACCACTTTATGTACAACTGTTTATTTATCTACCATACTCAACTTCTAAAATATTTATGTAAGAAAACAAATAAAACAAGCAACTTTGAACTGAAACATTAAATCAAAATTTATAGTTATTTATTAAGTCTCTCAAAGAGAGACAAATATCACAAATATCATACTCACTCCCATCCATTTTTGGAGGAATTCCTCCTACCAGTGAAGAGCCTGACATTCAATGAGGGCCCTGGTCTCCTCAGTTGTCCCTTGATTTAAGTTAAAATGTTACAACATTACTCAGAATGTAATGACAGAATAACAGTGGAACGAAAATTAAAAATATCTTACAGTTGTGGGCCTGGCTTTCCTCTGCCATTTTGCTCCTGGTCTGTGTGACTGTCTGTGGGGCAAGAGAGCTCTGTGAGCGTGACTGGCCGGCCTGGCCTGGTGGCCTGGCCTGGCCGGGTAGCTAGCTAGCTTGTGGAGCTTCTCGGCTCCGAAAACGTTGGAGCACATTTTCGATCCGCCATCAATTTTCATAACACTGACAATTGTCAGACAATTGGCAGATTGTCCAGTGTTTACAACAGAGCCAGACCAATTTAGAGATGACTTAAAAATAAAAGTGAATGTAGGAGCCGCCCACATTAATTTCTCATTTCATCTCCTCCCTGTACCTCCCAAAGCACCAATTATCGGCATCTTAACAGTGTGTGTGTGTGTGTGTGTGTGTGTGTGTGTGTGTGTGTGTGCCTGTAAGCATTAGCATATAGGTGTGTCTTCTTGTTATGCTGAGTGTGTTTTATGCTGTAATGGACATGCAGGCTGAAAGAATAATGCTTTCAGCCACTGAACAGTTCAATGATTGAAAGCATTATCCCTTTAGACAGGCAGACAGTTGGCCCCTTAACCTTAAAGTCACCTGGGGTTTAACAACTTTATCATTAATGTGACAGCAGACTGATAAGCAACATAAGGCTTGAGTTTGCTTTTCTGAAGATCAAAATGAGATGTTTGGCTCCTTAAAGCTGCACTAATATATATATTTTTAAATTAACAATGGAGCTACTGACTGTGTAATAAGAAAGGGGTCACCTATAGCGATGACCCTACAGAGAATTATCACCAACTCTGCAGTTTTCCTCAGCTGTACAGAGCTTTTTAGCCTCTTTAAGTTCATTGTTTTGGTTTTGTGGTCCGCAACTGTACTGTATGATTTAGTATCGACCTGGTTTCCAGCAGCCAGGCAGCTGTTTTCAGGGAAAAAGTCATAATCTGTAATAATCACAAAAGAAATAACACTGGTTTTATCTAGCTTTTTTCAGACATTTGCTGTGAAAACATGTTAATTGCTAAAAAAGAAATATATTGGAATTAGAATTAACAAAGAAACTGGATTTAAATGATGGTTTCTCTTAAAATTCAGTTGCCAAAAATGAATGACTGATTTAGAACTTTTCATTAAAATCTTAGTTCAGTATTTCTTTTTGCCGTTAGTCCATACCTTTAAATTTAGGAATTTACATTTAATTTGAAATAATTAAATAACTCAAGGTACACTTACCCGCTTTTTCCCAAACCGCGCCTTCATTATTGAATAGTTCAACTTTGGTCATGCAAAAACAAGTGGTCATTTATGGATCATAATGGATCGAAGCCGAAGACGAATGGTGTATGACATCATCATGACATCACATGTCACAGCTGCAGGGAACACTACATCCTAAGGACCCTGGACAAGAGACTGAATGAATAGAAGAAACAGACAACACCAGCTGTCTATGAACATCTGACCAAAACCTCTCACAGCACCCACTGGAAAGAGGTCAAAGGTCATTGACCAGGAGTTAGTGGACAGCTGGAAAAAGATCAAGGAGGACATATACATCTGATACCAGAGAGCATCTTTGAACAGAGACAGAGGTTACCATCTCCACCCATATACAACCACCTGTTATCATGTGACCAGTGTTCCACACTTCATGTAGGTCATGAAATGACAACCAAGCCATCTCCAAGACAACTGACCAAGCTCAGCTGACTAAGACTAAGAGATTAAGAGATATGGTTGAAAGGTCCAGTAAGTGGACCTTGTGTTAAGATTATTATATATTTATTTTGTAAAACAGCTGTTTCCAGGGTCAAGAATGAAGCGTCAGGCTCACACTGAACTCTCATATTCAAGAACTTAAAAGTCAGTTCTGTAGTAGTTGTGATCATTTCTGTTACACTGACATCTATCCTTGGTTTACAAATCATTACAATGGATATCACTCATTTTAGCTCTAATTATTGAATTTTGATTTAAAATTGAGACACAGCTGATTTTAATTTAAAAACGGGTTTTATAATTTTAAGCCCACTACACTAATATAACTATTTTTTTAACTAATATTTAATTTAGATGACACTGCTCAGAATGTCCCTTCAGAAACACCCATGCTCTTATTTATTTATTTAGAATTATTGAAATTTGAATTCACTTGCTGTTGGTATTTGATTATCATGAGAAGCAGGCCATGCATAATCTGAAAGGGACTGACTACAATGCAAACAGTGCATGTGCTGCAGTAATAAACAGCTAAAGGCAGACCTATCAGAGGAGTATGAGGGATTGTGCCTGTGGTGTTTGACATACATTATACCTATAATTTCACATTTCTGTCAGTCACTGTGAAATATTAACTATCACATGTGAATTAAGCAGCCTCTTCTCGTCATGTGTTATGCTCCAAAGACACTAAATCAATTCTAATCTGATTTAGAAACATGCAATAAAACATTACTATTTCATAAATGTCAGTGAGGGCCAAATTATACAGCTATTTTGGATACATGTGCATCGAATACCGAGCAATAAGAACACTTTCACATAGAGCATGCTTCTGATTTAACTCAGTTATATGAAACATCTTTTATCACATATGGTTTCTGAGCTATAAATGACTAGTGACAGCATGGAGGTTAGAAAGAAGACTCGTAAGCCGGAGGTTCGCTGGTTTGAAACCTGGAACCATGTTAAAATAAAAAGGAAGATGGGGCTCAGCTGACTTTGCTAAATCATTGAAAATTGCTTCTGTCTCACTCACACACTCATATACACACCCTGGTTCCACTCTGGTGATAGTGGTCAGGGTTCAGTGCTCATTTCACACCCATCAAGTGGCATTTTAGCAGCCTTGATATCTCACCCACCCCAATCTCCTCTATAATGAAATGGTGACACCACTCACAGTATTAGCCTTATCTGTCTTTGTACACATTTTCAAAAAGTGCAAAATACATTTATTTGGGAATATTAGCCTGCACAGATCAAAATATTAAAGAAGAGATGAAATGAAAGCTTCATTACACAATTTTTGTTATATTAACATTGAATAAAATGACTGTAATTTGACGGGGTTGATGGTATTGCTGATCCCACTGAGAATCAGCTCCAGTCTGGAGCTTTTCACAGTTTTCAGCTCATTGCTTTGGTTCACTGGTCTGTATGGTTAATCCCTCCAGCCATGAATAATATTATGCCATATCCCACCTTCTCAAAATTTTATTTTGCTTGCTAGCACATCCACTGCAGACCATCTTTAAAGAAACTCTTCACATTTTCTTAAAGTTTATCTTAAAACAATACACAAATGCCTATATGTACATTGACACATTTATTGGTTGCTGTAATCATTCCTCCTGTCCATTCTGGCAGTGAAGAGATCCCTTCGTAACATAATTTTAATGTAAGAGATGGGGGACAGAAGTTACAGTCCTCATTCTGTGTAAAATTGCATTCTAATGTTGAGCCGATGCTGAGACTCCAGAAGTCTGAGTTAGACAAATCAAGAGTATCCTCCACATTTGCAGCCTTTTTAGTGTGAAATTCATTCTTTGTTTTACAATCCCTCCACTGCAACTCAGCAAAGACACACTGTGGGGAAAGACAGAGGGAATTCTCTGTACATATGGACGTGAGTATTGTTTTAACACAGACAGACAGCCTTGGTCATTTGGTAAAATACAATATTTGTGTTGATGGTAAAAATTCATATGCCACAGTACTCCAGGTCCACTTACTAGCTTTTTCTTAAGCTTTGAACTAGTGGATGGAGTTTGCTCAATTAAAAAGATAGCTAAACTTAGGTCATGTGATGAAAACTGGGCAACCTCTATCCGCTGATGAGAGCTTTTAAGTGGACCTTGAGTTAAGAACTTTTCGACCTGTGTTTATGTTTTTTTGACTTCTTGCGGTTGTGCAAATAATGTCTGTCCTCTTTCAGAAGCAAAGGCAGCATGATGTCAGTGTAGTGCTGCAAAACCTCTTAGGATGTCGTAGGACGTAGGATGTTGATACAGGAGACTGCGTATCCCATTGCCTACCAACAGTCAAGATTGGTTTCTTTTAACCATGACCTCAGTCTTTCCCTAACCTTAAACCAGCATTTGTTTTTTGGACACTAGGGGGCAGCAGAACAAGCTGTAAATACAACACTGGCTATTATTACCTTAAGTTGTTATGGTTAACATGTTAGCAAACAGTTGTCTACAGCTAGCAGACAGACATCTTGTGAAGGGCTGATTGCATGGGTGGAATATGATCTCAATTAAAAATTTAAAATGCAAGTCTCCTTTAAAAAACAATCCAAGACACACTGTCAGGTTTGTGCAAAATTGAAATGCCTTTATTTTACATGGCAATATGTATTAAAAATAACCAGCGCATTGCGACTGACGTTGGTCTTCATCAGGGTCATTGACAGCAGTAGCTTACACACCTATATTGTGTTACACTAATTAGTTGAGGGGAGGATTGTTCTCTATCAATGTGCAAGCCTATTGGTCAAAAACAAGGAAGTGAACATCATCACTGGAAGGAAGAAGAGAGGAAGAGGAAAGAGAAGGGGTAAACGTCAATATTAAAAAGAAGATAGATATAATGTGGCTACCAAGTCAAAGTGGACCAGATCCTTTTCTTATGTATTTGTGATAAATAACTCGATCTATATCCTGGTCCACATTTTCCTCTTCATGACTACAAGCACATATTGACTACAAAATCACCATAACCATCAATAGTTCCATATATTAAAATACAATCTTTTCATTATTCCTGGAGTAATATTTCACAAAATAGGAGAAAATTCTGTCTCATCATTGAGGCCGGACCTTTCGTTGCTTTCAGTTTGCACTGCAGTAGTCTTTTTAGGCGGTCAGCTCCTTTAATGTCCTTTTCAACGACTTCTAACACCATGACTTTCAGCGAATTGGAGTTGCCATGTCCCATTTGCACATAATGTAACGCCATAGCATAATCAACATTCTTTGTGCGGATGGCAGTTTTTTTTTTACCCCATTTTTCCAGGTCTTTCTTTGGTCAGACCACACACACAGCTATAATTTGAAACCTGGCCAGTATCTGAATAGAGCTTTTATTTGAGAATTTGTAGTAACCCATAAATCAAGCATTTGGAACTCAGTGCCCATGTAGTTTTATAACAAAATGAGTAACCGCCGGGCTCCAGCCTTCTTCTCTTCGGCTTCTCCCTCTCCTTCTTCTTCTTCTCTGCCGAGGTCCTACTAAGATCAGCCAATTAAAAGCAATGCCTGTTTAATCACCGCAAAATGGGCAACAAAAGGTGTTTAAAAAGTGCTGCTCACACAGAATCCAGTCAATTAGAGGACAACCTTCCTGGGAGAACTCGCTTTCTATTTTAGGTTAATGCATCAAGTCCCTGCGCACGTGTCTGTCCGTACACACACACACACACACACACACACACACACAGTCTCTTTACGCTCACCAAATGCTGATGCGGGACTTTAGTGGTTCATTTAAAGCGTTGCTAAGAAGTCAAAGGTCCAGCCATCACTTTCATTATGAGACACACACACACACACTCCATGGCACCAGGAGACACAGACACACAGCCAGCCACGCAGAATTAACAGTATGCACATAATTAACTGAAGTTAGACTCCACGCTAATCTGCCACACACTCCCCATCATGCCGATGAGGCTGAGCTCCACACTTTCCTCTTCTTCTTCCTCTTCATCTTCTTCTATCGCTCTGCTTGTGTTTTTATCTATCTATAAACCCACATCTACGTTTTATCTGCAGCCTACTCTTCTCCTCCACTTCCCTCCCTCTGTCTTCCCTCCTTCTCCCCTCCGCTGTTTGTCTTCCTTCTTTCTTCCGTTCTTTCACAGACACTATACCAGCCGCTTTTCATGCGCAAGATTACGACACAAAATTCAATTTCTCGCCAAGTTGCCTCCCTAATGGCTGAGTGATGGGGAGTGTGAGGTTCCTGTGCTGAGAGTTACCTCTGCGCGACTGCTCTCATATCAGAAGTTCACGCCGCAGCCTAAAAATGAGAGGCATCAGTTGGCGCAGCGTGGCGGGATGCCAGTGTGGTATGACGGCAAACAGCCTGTGCGCTGTAGAGGAGGTTTTGATAGACAAGAGGTTCAGTGGTGACAGGTACAGTGATACAACACACAACAATATAGCTATGAAAGGTGCTTCATGTAGAATTGCTACATATCAGTGTGCATCAGTGTCTCACACAGGCTGTGTTGTTAGTAGCGCTATTCCACCACATTTCCCATGAAACCTGTGTCCTAATGTCCTGGTGTCTTGAGCAGAAACTCTAGAAAAAACCTGGATGTAACTTTGATTATGTCACGCAAAGATTGCCGAAGGGATGTTTTGAATTCTGGATTTGAAATATTTGCTCACCACCATGTTTGCTAGGTACTGGAGCCAAAACATCCAGATTTGGGGAAAAGGGGGCAGAGCCTGGGTGGGTTTAGCAAGTGGCAACTGCCATGGCTGACTCTGAGAGGGTGAGACACCTGTCAATGAAGCAAACATTCCCCAAAGCATCTTCATGAATGCGAAGGAAAGGCAATTTTGTTTATATAGCACATTTTAAAACAAGTAAGGCTGTCTTTACATCAAAAGTCATACAGCAACAAGTAACATACAGAAATAACAAAAAAGAAAGAATACAGGAAATAACCCCCACACACACACACAGGCAGACACATACAGTAGCTAATCAGAAGCTTGAGAAAAAAATTTCAGTTGTTGTTAGCATATAGAGCAGGTAAAAGCAGCTCCATCTTGACAAGCTACAATATTAAAATGCTGATTATACATTAATGCATCAATAATAATACAACGATATATATATATATATATATACTGTATATATATGCATTATTGAACCTTGACCCTATTGTATATTATGATTATTATTAATGTTACTATTGTTGTTGTAATATTGATGCATTAATGTGTAAGCAGCATGTCATGGTGTTTTGATGATGATTGTGGAGAGTGCTGTCTAACACTTCACTCCAAAATCCCCCACAGGTGGTCAGTTAGGTTGAGATCTGGTGACTGTGATTCACATCATTTTCATACTCATCAAACCATTCAGTGGAGCCTTCATGTTCGGTAGTCATTCCATTTTTCCACTCATAAATGTTACGTTTATACGTTATTTATACATTTTACATCTAATCTGTCACCTCTGTATGTAAGATACTAATGTTCTTCTTTTTATACTCTCAGATTTTACCCATGGCACACCTTTACAGGAGAGCATTTGTCCTGTGTAAGAGGAATCCTCTCACAGGATTTAAGATGAGAAAATGTAAAAGCTGTCTGTCACAATCTGCTTCTCTGTCTCTCTATCCAGCCACATTCACACTTCTCCAAATCTATTGGAAATCTCTTGCATGTAACCCTGCCTGCATTGTCTGCGTTTGGGTCCAGTCCTGCTTTCCCTGAGTCATGACAACAGTAAAAAATAGGATAACTGTCACTTTTAATTTTGTCATTTGAAGCACATTTTGCTATTACTACTTGTGTAATTTTACTTTAGTTAAATTGAAGGTTAAATTTAATTTTACAGTGGTGTATTACTACACAACATTAATTTGAATGTTTGCACACCGGAATTGAAAAATTGCCTTTGTGTACTAACTAGTATATTTCTATGGAAAGTTTCCACAGGGCTGTGGCTCAGAAGGTAGAGCGGGTCATCCATTAATCCCAGGGTTGGCAGTTCAATTCCTGGCTCCTCTTGTTCACGTGTCAAAGTGTCCTTGGGCAAGACCCTGAATCCCGATGGAGGCCAGCACCTTGCATAGCAGCTCTCTTGCCATTATAAGAAAAAAACACCTCTGCCAAGAAAAAGGGAGTGGGAAAGTATCTGTCAGTGGAAAACAATGTTGTGGTTTTTTAAGTGGTATAAACTTATGCAACTAGAACAACAGTGGCATATGCAAACACTTTTTGACATATGACACTGAAACACTATTGAAATGTGTTGCAGCAATTTATAAAGGCTTTTAGGTTATGTTTTTATGAATTTTACTGCTATTTATTGCAATTGTACATTTCAATTATAATATATGTTTTGTATAAGGTAGCTGGTATTTTGTCCAAAAACTATTAAAAACACATCTGTTTGTTCTCCAAGCACTATGGACTCGGTGCCATCGGTGTGTGAGTGAATAGATGAATAAAGAGGAAAATTGTAAAGGACAAAAAAGTGCTACATAATAAGGTATATACATGCAGCCATTTACCATTTATAAAATCCTCAAGAATATCTCCATAACAGGTTGTACTGTACCCATTTCTCGCACTGCCTTTAGCATTCTCTGTGAAAGCCACAACCTAGTTGCAGTTATATCAGTAGCTTTAAAGACACATTTAAAAGTCTGCTTAAAGCGGACTCTGACTCTGCATACACATATCGCAGCTTTTAATTTCTCTAACATAAATACAGCTGTTGCTGACATGGTGTGTGTGATGTACTGCTGTGTGTAATTTTGTGTTATGTGTCCTGTTTGTTTAGTGGTCTTCAGTCACTGTGTGTATGTTTTAATTGTGACCTACCAAGGGACTGCTGTAGCTTTAAGCTAACTCTGGTAGTACACATCAAAAGATAATGTTTATGTTTAATATTGTGCATTGTCTCTTACAAATAAAATAAATAAAGAAATAAACACACACACGTTGCACTGGGTGACATGTTCCTTCATTACCATGAACACACACTGTAGGTTATTTTGACTCAGTCCCACATACACCGTCCTGCTGCCCCAAATACTCACTAGAGCACCAAATGTGGATTAATCCGCTGCTGGAAATAGTCCCCATCAAATGCACTATTCTCCCCTGTTTAAGTAACATTTGTTAAAAGCAACAGTGTCCTGCTGTTTTGGATTTTAATAACTGAGCATTTTCTAAAAATAAATCATTTGTGACCTATTTTAAAATATTAACGTCTTCAATCTAAAAGTATTGAGACATGGGCGAACACATTTTTTTTATTTGTTTTTTTGTTATGGGATTAATATACAATAAAAAATATTTATTTATAGAATAGCATCAACATTTTCCTTTAATCATCAGAATAACCTGTAGATTCCTTCATTATAAAAATAACAGATACACACAGTTTTATACTCGTGAAATGACAAGACTATCTTTACATACCAACTTTTAAGCCTCCTGCTTTGATCCACTGTTGTTACAGGATAAAATAAGAACAGAGCCTCTCATGGGTTTCAGTTACGTCATTCTTTTTATGAATCTGTGAACACAAATACTTCAGGGCACGTTGTCCTTAAGGCAAAATAAAGTCTGTTGGAGACATTACGGAGAGCCAATGATTTCCAATAGCAAAGTAAGGTCATCTGTGTTTAATTTAGACACCTTTAGGAATATGGAAAATCCATGATGTGCATAATCACCTTCTCAGGTCTGACGCCATGGGCACAATGCTGCCCATTGATCACAGCAGCCAGGCGTCCTCTAAAAACACAGACATCAATGCATCCAATTATCAGCAGGAGGAGGACGAGAGATGGCCCGGCAGATTAACACTGGGAGACTGATGAATGTTCTCCTTCCATCGTTGATTCATTTGATCAATTAATTTCATCAATTACCTGTGACGGCTACGTCAGCAGAGGGAGGGGCAGAATCACAACACAGTGGGAGTATCAGATTACCACTAATTATCTACAGGCAGAGCTCTGATTTAATGATTAATCAGAGATTTGATGAGTTACAGCCTTTAATTGTCGAGTGACAAAGGCTAGGTTTGAAAATATAGTATAAGGTTATCAGTGGGCTATGAGGATTTTTCTTTTTTTGGTGTGGAATAAATTAATATTGTCATTTAGCCAAGGCCTGTATCACAGGATTAGCATAATAGATAAGCTAAATGGATAATGCTGACTTGAACCAAAAATCTTGTCCTAATCTATCTTCCCTATCCGACTTAAGTGAGTATTTATGTGTGTGTGTGTGTGTGTGTGCAGGTTATGTTTGCAGAATTGTTGCATACTGCTTTAGTCCGCATGGCATGAAGACAAATGGAGAAAGTGCTTCATATTGTCATTGTTATCAGATCCAGGTGTCACAGTTACATCTTTCTCCATACGTGTTATCGTCTGTCTACCTGTATGTCTGTGTGGTCTGGAGGGCAACGAGGACAAATGGCATCCCTGACAGCGTTGTGTTTATGATCCCGTCTGATGTAATCTATTCATCATTCAGATGAAACCCAGGGAGCTCCTCTCTGAATGCCAACACCTTATTGCTCTATTGTCTTTCTCTGTACTAACTTATATTGATAGATTTAGTCAATAGTCTAATGGCTTTATATGAAAAATTACATCTGGGTCAGTCAATATTGTTGACTTCTAATGAGATATATATGGAGGAGTTTGTTTGATTAATTGTAAACCTGAATTTAGTCTGATGAAAAATAGCTAAAAGTCTATAAAAAATGCTTAGATGCTTCTATTTAAAGTTGCACTAATTTTTTTTAATTTTTATTAACAATGGATTAAATGACTACATGTAATGTGAAAGGGGCTGCTTGTAGTGACAAACTCACAGAGAATCAAACCCATAATCCTGCAATTCTCTTGCGCTTTTTAGCCTCTTTTAACTCATTGTTTTGGTTTTATGGACTGCAACACAAAAGTCATCAACCTGGTTTCCAGTAGCACTGATAAACCCACTGTCCACTACCTACTCAGCACCAAACAGCAGACAGACAAAGTGGAGCATTTAGCAGCGAAAGTCCAAAACAGAGCTAAAAGAGAGTGAATGTTGGACTTCAGCTGGGCACAAAAACGACTCCAAATGAATGATAATGTTGCACTGTGTCTGCTGGATGTAGGCAACTCTTTGCTAACACAGTATCCATATCAATTTCATAAGCTGATAATATAATTTACATGTTTTCCTCCTTTAATGTCAAATAGCTGTCATACATCCAAATTGTAATAATTTTTAATCATTCTGTTGACATGTACAGTTCTGCATAGCTATGAAAGTTTACACCATGCAGTCGTATAATTTGGCCAAGTGAAAGCATGTATAATGAAAAATGAGTGGACCAAGTATGGAACCCTGTGGAACACCACAAAATGATAGCTTGTTAATTTTCAACATTTTTAGTATTGCCGAATAGCTTTGCTATTGGTCAGTATTGCAAATTTGCATGTATAAGCATTTACTTTGTCCTTGCAAGCCAATCACTACTGATTGTGGTGTTTCCACTGTAATGAACTGATTTTGGTTTCACTGTTGGAAATACTGGTGTAACCTGGTCCTTCAATGATCTTAACTGCTGTTTCTTTAATCTGTTTATGTATAAATTGTGTGGGTGTGTCAATATACACATATGGATAATTATAACCCTAACCCTAAACACAGCAGGAAGGATCGGTGTGGGACTGACGTGCTGACGTGCTCAGGTGAACGTATTGTCTCATTTCCGGTTACCGGTGTTTCTGTGTTACTGATTGCAAAGTTCGCTGCTCCAGCTAAACCCAGTTAATTTTGATATTTTCTTTACTATAGCGGATAATTACCCGCTATACATTTAAGGATACACTAGCTCTGTTTAAGCACTCATATCTGTCTCCTGTTAGCGACTTTCCGCTAATCCCACAGTTGTTTACACGCCAGTTAGTTGCTACTTTAGCTCAGTTAGCGATGGCGTCTCTCTCTCCTTCTCCCTCTCCTGCTCTCTCTTGCTCGGTGTGTCAGATGTTTAGTTACTCCTCTGCCTCCTTTAGCGATAATGGTACGTGTAACAAATGTAGTTTACTCACCGCCTTGGAGGCGAGGCTCAGTGAGTTAGAGTCGCGGCTCCGCACCATGGAGAGTCAGTCAGCCGTAGCTAGCCAGCCCCTAGCCGGTGCGAGCCGACCAGCGGTAGCTTCTGCTAGCCGTCTCCCGGCAACTCCCGAGCAGCCGGGAAGCCAGGGAGGCTGGGTGACTGTCCGAAAGAAGCATAGCCCTGAACCAAAGCCCACGGTTCACCACCGACCCGTTCACGTTTCTAACAAGTTCTCTCCACTCAGCGACACATCCGCTGAGAAACCAACTCTGATTATTGGCAGCTCCATTTTGCGAAACGTGAAATTAGCGACACCAGTGGCCATAGTCAAATGCACCCCAGGGGCCAGAGCGGGCGACGTTCAATCCTATTTAAAACTGCTGGCTAAGGATAAACGTAAATATGCTAAGATTGTTATTCACGTCGGCGGTAATGACAGCCGATTGCGCC
>SEMN01002004.1:0-17708 GCA_005408345.1 Macquaria australasica | reverse complement strand
AAACCAAATTAGTGCTGGCATAGGAAAAACATATGCCACAAGGAGCAATGTTGGCAATATATCAGATTTTATAACTAAAACTTTACCACTCAATGACAGCTTTCTTAATTTCCACATATTAAGTTTTGTTGACACTTTGGCTAATCTTATTTCCCAATTAGTTCCAACATTCCGTTCCGGCGCCGCTGTGAGTGGCAGCCTGTTGCAGCAGCTCCCGTTCGCGGTTTGAGTTTTTTTGAGTTTACTAGTTTGCTAGTGAAGTATAGTCGTTCTTTTTTGCTATATATCTGTATGTATTTGCTATGTATTTTTAGTACTTGTTATTTTGCTATTTTTGGGCATCTTTGGAGTTTTTTGGACGTTTTGTTTGTCGTTTGTGGAGACGGGACTGCTGATGCCCTTAGAGACGGCGTCCATAGTTACCGCCGGCAGCCATGGTGACTCCATTGTTTACACCAGGGATCAGCTGTTAGCTCTCCGCCACACAGCAGTGCTACCACCCGGGGAGAGACCTGATGTGCCCCGAGAGCTGAGGAGGAGGAGACGGGGAAGCCGAGCGGGGGCTCAGCGCCGCGCCAGGAGAAGACGTTATACACCCGTCCTCCCATCGATCATCATGGGGAATGTAAGATCTATCACCAACAAGATGGACGAGCTGGCGGCGCTGACCCGGCATCAGAGGGAGTACCGGGAGTGTAGCATCATGCTATTCACGGAGACTTGGCTAACAGCGCTAACTCCGGATACGGACGTTTCAGTTAATGGCTTCCAACTACTTCGGGCGGACAGGACGATGGAGAGCGGTAAGAGGAAGGGAGGAGGGCTGGCAATGTTTGTTAATGACAGATGGTGTAACCCTGGGCACATCACTGTTGAAGAGCAAACCTGCGACAAGAACATTGAACTGCTAGCTGTTAGCATGAGGCCAAACTATCTACCGAGGGAATTCTCGCATGCCATCGTGATGGTAGCTTACATCCCCCCCTCTGCTAACGCTGAGGCAGCCTGTTATGTCCTGCTCTCAGCAGCAAGCAGGCTGCAGACACAGCACCCAAATGCCCTCCTCGTCATCTCTGGTGATTTTAATCATGCCCCTCCGTCCTCCTCTCTACCCACATTCACTCAGTATGTTACGTGCCATACCAGAGACAACAGAATACTGGACTTAGGTTATGCCAACACCAAGGATGCATACATCTCATTGAGTCTCCCCCCCCTGGGCAGATCTGATCACAACCTTGTGCATCTCAGGCCTGTCTACAGACCTCTTGTGCGCAGGCTGTCTGCTGTCCCACGCACAGTGAAGAAGTGGTCTAACGGAGCAGAGGATGCTTTAAAGGACTGTTTTGACACTACTGTATGGGACATTTTTAGTGACGCTCATGGGGAGGATATTGACAACCTCACAGACTGTCTGACATAAACTTCTGTGTGGAAAACACCGTCCCCACTAGGACTGTACGTTGTTTCGCCAACAATAAACCCTGGATTACTCCTGATATTAAGGCTCTCCTCAAGGAAAAAAAGAGAGCTTTTGTATCGGGTAACAAGGAGGAGTTGAAGAGTGTCCAGCGAGAGCTAAGGAGGAGGATCAGGGAGGGGAAAAACAGCTACAGGAGAAAGTTGGAGAGTCAGCTGCAGAAAAATAACACCAGAGGAGTTTGGAAGGGCCTTAAAACCATCTCGGGCCATATGGACTCCAAGCCCCGGCCTGCGGGGGATCAGAAGTGGGCAGATGACCTGAGCGTATTCTTCAACAGATTCGATCAGGCATCTACCCCTCCCCCTGCCCCGTCTCCTCTGCAACCATCATTACCATCTACCCTCCCTGCCTACAGCCCTCCCCCTCCCTCATCTCACCACTCATCACTCCCCCCAGCCCTCAGCTTACAGCCACTTAATACACCCACACCACAGCCTGGGCTGGGCCCATCTCCCCATTTCACACCCGCAAACACCCCCATTCAGCCCCCATGCTCTCTACAAGCTCAACTGGACTGTTCCTCACAACATCCCAGGTGAGAAACGAACTGAGGAAGATAAGGGTGGGGAAGGCGGCGGGCCCAGACGGCATCAGCTCCAGACTTCTGAAGTCCTGTGCGGACCAGCTGTGTGGGATTGTTGAACACCTGTTCAACATGAGTCTGAAGCTGGGGAGGGTGCCAAAACTGTGGAAAACATCGTGTCTGGTTCCTGTGCCGAAGACCCCACCCCCCAAGGACCTCAATGGCTATAGGCCAGTGGCATTGACCTCTCACCTGATGAAGACCCTGGAGAAACTGGTCCTTGTTCACCTGCGTCCGCTGGTGAGCCCATGTATGGACCATCTGCAGTTTGCCTACCAACCCCGCATTGGGGTGGATGACGCTGTCATTTACCTACTTCACACATCCCTCTCTCACCTAGAAAAGTCTGGAAACACTGTGAGGATCATGTTTTTTGATTTCTCCAGTGCTTTTAACACCATCCAGCCCAGGATTCTGGGGACAAGTTGGAGCACGCTGGGGTGGACCATCACCTGGCAGCATGGATCCTGGACTACCTCACAAACCGACCACAGTATGTGAGGTTACAGGACTGTGTGTCTGACACACTTCTCTGCAGCACAGGGGCTCCACAGGGAACCGTTCTGGCGCCTTTCCTGTTCACCTTCTACACAGCGGACTTCACCCATAACACTTCGAACTGTCACCTGCAGAAGTTCTCTGATGACTCTGCCATCGTCGGCCTCATCACCAACGGGGATGATGGGGAGTACAGAGAACTGACCCAGGGCTTTGTGGGTTGGTGTCAGCAGAACCGCCTCCAGATCAACGCGAGTAAAACCAAAGAGCTGGTGGTGGACTTCGGCAGGCGCAAACTCCCTCCACCTACACCAGTGAACATCCAGGGAACGGACATTGAGATTGTGAGATCGTACAAGTATCTGGGTGTTCACTTGAACAGCAAACTGGACTGGTCAGACAATACGGACGCTCTGTTTAAGAAGGGCCAGAGCCGTCTCTTTTTGCTCAGGAGACTAAGATCTTTTGGAGTGCAGGGTGCGCTCCTGAGGACTTTCTATGACTCTGTGGTGGCATCAGCTGTCTTGTATGGGGTGACCTGTTGGGCCAGTGGCATCTCTTCCAGGGATAGGAAGAGACTGGACAGACTGATTAAGAAGGCCAGCTCTGTCCTTGGATGCCCTCTGGACTCAGTGGAGGTGGTGGGAGGCAGGAGAATGGTGGCCAAGCTATCATCACTACTGGAGAACACTTCCCACCCCCTACATGTCACTCTTTCAGCACTGGGCAGCTCCTTCAGCGACCGGCTGCTCCACCCGCGGTGTCTGAAGGAGAGGTACCGTAGGTCCTTTCTGCCTGCTGCTGTCAGACTCTATAATCAGTACAACTCCCGGTAATCTACACTTGACTGTCAGTGTGCAGACTATTCACTACTATACTTCATCTACTGCTGTGCATTATCTTCATACATATATTGTATTCATGATGTTATCTACTTCATATGTTGCTGTGAAATATTTTTCATATACATGTATATTATATATGTGCAATATTTTTATCTTATCTATTTGTTCATACTTACAACTGCACTCAGTCACTATTATTTATTTCTGTCTATACTGTGTATAGGACTATTTTTCTATTTATTTTTATTGTATTCTATATATGACACTTTTGCTGGCTGCTGCAACGCTAAAAATTTCCCCGCTGTGGGACAATAAAGGCTTATCTTATCTTATCTTATCATCCTTATTACCAAAAGACATACCCAATAATGTCATCGGCCCTGCACACAGGGAGAGACCGAGAGGAGTGTCAATCCTATCCTTCCACTTTCCCAAATATTTAATTTGTGATTTCCCTTTATTGATCTTTGACCCCGAAGCACTCGAAAACACATCAATAACATTCATAACCTCCTGTAAACAAAAATCATTTTCTAAATACAGTACTGTATCATCTGCAAACTGAGATATAGTCAATGATTCACCACCCGGCAGCTGTATACCTCTAATATTATTTTTCCTAATTGCACATGCCAGAACTTCAATAAACACCACATACAATGGAGCTGATGCTGGGCACCCCTGCCTCACTCCTCTGGTTTGCATAAAGAAATCCCCAAGGTTGCCATTGACATTAACTCTGCTTCCTACATCTGTATATAATATTTTTATCCAACTTCTAAACCTTTTACCAAACCCAAATCGTTCCAATATTCTAAATAAAAAATCATGATTGACTCTTTCTCTTGGTCAAGACTAAGAACAATAAGAGGCAGATTTCTATCCCAGGAATAAGCCAATACATCTCTGTGCATTTGTAAAATTCCATTGTAGCCGTCTGCCACGTACTGCGCATGTCTGATCTGGTCCTATGATAAATGACAAACCGGAGACCAAACGGTTCGTTAGGATCTTACTAAAAATCTTATAATCCGTGCACAACATTGTCAAGGGCCTGTAATTGGAGATTTTACGAGCATCTCCTTTTTTATATAGCAGGGAGATCACCCCCTCTCTCATAGATCCCCCCATAATCTTGGATCTACAAATAAAAGTAAACAATTCTAACAAATGAGGCCCAATGATGTCCCAGAAGACCAAATAAAACTCTTTTGTAAGCCCATCTATTCCTGGCACCTTCCCACTTTTCAATGATGTAAGTGCCTTCAAAATGTCCTCCAATTTTATGTCCCTTTCCAAATCTATTTTCAAATGGTCAGGAATGAATCTGTCCATATTATTTAACAACATTGTGCCTAACATTGTGCACTAAAAAACTTGGAATAATGACAAGACACCACTTCTACTAAACCATCTGGATCATCAGCTTCCTCCCCTATTCTATTTAAAAGAGAGACAATACTTCTTCTCTTCGCCTGTGCTTTAGACTGCTTAAAAAAATAAGAACACTTCTCATCCTTCTCCCACTTTTCCCTAAGACACCTATATTTATAAGCCTCAGCTCTATTGCGAAAAAAACAACTGTTAATCTTGCCAGCATTTCAGTAACTCCTCATCTGTGTGCCCACACATGTTTTTTTGTGCTATTAAATTTTCTATTGATTTTTGCAATTGATAGTATTCCTTTAATTCAGCTTTTTTTGATTCCTGTGAGTACACCTGTATGTAATGTTTAATACGGACCTTTGTGCTTTCCCACCATTCAGACACATTACCATACAATGACTTCATTTTAATACACTCTTTAAAGAAACTCCTGAAATCTATCCTAAACTGCTGGACTCCTAGAATACTGTTATTCAGTTTCCAGTATCCTTTTCCATAACCTGTCACCTTCAAGTTTACTACAACAGAGAGCATATTGTGATCTGAATAAAATACAGGTGATACCTGAGCCCCAAACACCTGAAATTCCAATGGGCAAAATATGTAGTCAATTCTACTCCTTGCCCCCCTACTGTTTGCCCATGTAAACCCAGGGTCATCTGAATTAACTTTTTTTTTTATGAATCCACTAAACTGTATTTTGTTATCAAACTTATGAAGTTAATTCCTGCTTTACTGCCCTCGGAGAGTTGAAATCGCCTCCAACTACAACATGGCGGTTGGTCATAAAGACAGTATCTAACTTAAACAGCTCACTTCTTTCCTTCGGTGTAGCATTAGCATATATATTTACCACTCTTAAACCCACACCCTTCCAGTCAGTATCCGTAACCAAAACTCTCCCCTGTATCACAGAGAAGCTCCCAACAATTTTAACGCCAGCATTCCCACACAATGTCCCCACCCCTGATGAGTGAACACTCCCAATGCTCCATCTAGATTCCCCTTTCACCCACTCTTTTGTGAACCCTTTTAGGTCCTCCACACCTTTTAAGTGGACCTCTTGCAATAGACACAGGGAGAAATCAACAGTGCTTAAATGCGAGAAAACCACAGCTCTTTTATCCGCCCTTCTCAACCCTCTAACATTCAGAGTAATAATACGAAACAAAGACAACAGGAAAAGAAAAAACTCATGTGTCCACGCACATTACTCCAGTAACCAGTCATGACCCCCAGTCTACCCCCGGTGGCTCCTTCAAAGAAAGGGAGTGGTCTGATTCAAGAGGCCCCTCCTCTGATGTTAAGGGGCAGCTGTCTGGAATTAGGCAATCATCCGAGCGAAAGCCATCTAACTGCGAGGACTCCCCTGAGACACCGCTAGGCGGAAGTCTGCCACTCTCTGATACAGTCACATCTTCCCGGATGGAGGACTCCCCCGTGACCCCACTCCCCAGTCCATCTCCCTCACAAGCTGCCACCCCGGTGGAAATCCCTCCCGTCGTCACACTCTCACCATCACCGTCCTGATTCTGCTCGGCCACCTTGTCTTCCTGCATCGCTGTCATAACCTCAGAAAGGAAAGCAGTGAACCCACTCGCCCCGACTGGGGGAGGGGAAGAGGGTGGCACAGGCGAAATACTCGCCTTAATCCTTTTCCTTTTCCCCTTTCCGCGTTTGTTCTCCACCGTAACCCACTCAGCAACTGAAAAATTACCTTCACCCTCCTCCTCTTGCGTCTCCCGGGAGCACTTTCCTCTCCATGAACTCCTTGGAGCTTTTCCAAACAAATCTTAGAGTATTCTTCAGCACGGTTGGCACCTGCTGTGAAGTGGCTGATGACGCCATCATCAACAATCGCTCGCCGACCCAGACGACACACCTTGATCTTAGCCAAAAGGCCGAGAAGCGATGCCGTGAACCGGTCGGCGGTGAGGACGCGACTCTCCGCACCGGGACTCTCACCGAGAGGTCTGTCGGTGGATGATGTGTTTAAGTGACACTCGGTAAAACAGAAAACACCTTCACTAAACGGTTTACGAGCGAAATACCGTGAAAACGCGCAACATGTGTAAATGTATAAGAAACGATGGATTCGTAACGCGGAGCCTGGGGTCGTCTTGGTCACGTGATGCACTCTGGTCCAATGAGAATATCAACCAGCGGAAACTAAGATCTAATTTACAGCCACGTTACAAACAAAGTTGCAGCATTTAAAAAGGAGAACCGATATCGGAAAGTGTTGCACGTCAAACATGCAACGAAAACAACCGAACTCTGTTCTCTGTTGGAGAATATAATGTGTTTCTACAGTCCGGTGACAAACTGCACAACAACTAAGAGCTCTGTCAGTCTCCAGCGGAGGACGGAGCTCACTGCAGAGTCCAGCCCTCTGCTGAACTCGGGTCCTAACGTTAACTCCGCACCACACACTTCACTCACTCGCTCATTTATTCAGATGATTTCAAAACACATTTCATCAGAAAACTCTGCAGACTGAAAGGAGCGACTGCCTGATTCTTCTCTTCTTCACTGGCCGACAGTTTGCTTCCATAGCTGCCTTTAACAACAGAGAGCCGCCGCGACTTCACATCACCAGATCATGATCCGCTGGATCCGGATTAAACTGTGAGGGTACATTAATAACATCATCACAGGGACTGATTCTGCTTCTTAAACAGGAGAATACAGTTCACATGGTATTGGTCTCTACTTTCACTGAAAACTCAACAACGTTTAACATGAAACCAGCTTCTCTTAACAGCAACTCAGCTGATAAACTCGGTTTATTGTCTCCTTCAGCAGCTGATCAGGGAGAGCGCGGTCGCAGTCCCCCACTACCAGAAACTATGCAGTCCAGATTCCATCTTTGTTGTATTTTTATTACCCTGTAAAGCACATTGAACATGGAATTGCCCCATGAAATGTGCTATACAGATAAAGTTGCATTGCGTTGCCTGAGAGCAACGGTATGCAGTGCAGCGATAATCATTACATTAATCATTCAATCATTATTCTTGTTCACAATTTACAGAAACAGTTTGACTTGTATATAGACAACGCATGTTGTTGTTGGTTTTTATTTTTTATATATTATTTATATTCACATCTGTATTTTTAACCTGCTTGTACGCACATTATAGTTACAGTAGTAGGTTTCTGTTTCTTTGTTCAGCTTTGTTCTCGTTTCACACTGTAACACAGAGCTGCTTGTGTAACGTCATCAGCACAGATTCAAGGATGATTTTGAGGAGTTTCATTCAACAGCTGATCAGGGGAGAGCGCGGACGCAGTCCCCCACTACCAGAAATTATGCAGTCGAGATTCCCACATTTGGGGAATTCGCAGAGGTCAGCTCAGCCGAGAGTGCAATGGTTAAGCCTCGCCCTGGGTGAACCACCTTCCTGATCATGGTGTCTCCCCTGCCAGGTAAGTATGAGTTGTTCAGCTCAGAGACGGGGGGTCGTTCACAGACACACCGTGATGACTGACGGTGCTGACTAACTATAAATTACCAAAAACAGAGGCTGTGGGGGGGGGGTCTGCAGGAATCTAATGCAGAACAAACTGTTCTGTACTGAGGCTGAAAAAGATTATTTACATTTTACTTAAAAACTGGTGCATTTCCCATCATGCAATGCTGTATTTGCATATCAAAAGCTGACCTAAAATCACCAGTTGTTTCTATTTGACCTCCAACAAATGAATAACAGCCCAACAGCAAGTTCAAGTGATCCAGAGCTAAATCACACTGCGGTCAAAAGTCGTTTGATTCACATTTAAAACTCAGAGGAAAGAATAAAAACACACAAACACACGTTTCCTCACATTTTAACCACTTCCTGTTTCTTTGTTCACGTTCCTGCTACTGACACCTGCTGCTCTGGAGTGTGAACAACCCTGGCTGTTTTACAAACAGGATTTCAACATGCTGTACAGTATGAAACAATACAGTTCAACAACAGTAATATAGATATAGATATATATAAAATAACAGCAAGAATAAATGATCTAGATAACTGAAATAAAGTGCACACATACACAGTGTTTCTCAGGCTGTAAAACAGGGAATGAGCAGAACTAGAGAGCAATGAAGCCTGAAAGATTCAATCCAATCGATCAGTTGGATCAGACTCGACAGCTACTTATTTGATTAGTTTAACAGTTACATGCATGTAACGGGTCACCAGTTTGCAGCCTCTTGCTCTGAAATCACTGCAGTTAAACACAAGTGTAACATACAAACTGTTTGCAGTTATTCATCACGGTCACGTTATCCGACAGCAATATAACTACCAAGTATTTCTGTTTATTTTGGACACTGAGGGGGGGTGCACCGCTCCTGGAGGTACTGCAATACCAGGTCGATGCGCGGAGTGGACGGAGCAAGCCCCTATTCCATCTCCCTGCTCCAAAAATCAATTTAATATATGGTCCCCGGGTAGGGGACGTATCAGATATTAAACTGATAAGAATAGATTTTTTTTTTTTTTTTTGGAAAAATATAATTTATTTGTAACATAAACATACATGACAGACATTAATGTACACACCTGACATCCAAGTCTGCTCCACATCCCAAAGGAAAAAACCATAAACTCCCACACTAGCTCTACTTTTGCACCCTAAGTATCCCATCAGCCTGTGTATATGCGAAAAATAGAGCCCAACATAATCTCAGAAACATTGAAAGCAATCAATAACCACATCACTGCAAGCTAAGGGAGGTAAAATGCTGTCACCTATAAATTCCCATAAATCATTTTCCATCTATCTTTAATTGAATCAATACCCCACTTATTCATCTCCAAGTGGAATCTCCTCCGTATTGCTCCTTCAATACTTTGTGCAGCGCCCAGCACCGACCACTTGGTTACGCCATTTATCACACTACATCTTACCTCCCATAACTTGGCCTTTGCCGTGGACACAAGTTCCAACACTTTATACAGTTTCTCTTTTTCCAAATCAAAATCCATATACTGAACCCTTGCCCAGGTCAAGTCCTTTAAACAATCAAATTTGTGACCCAATTCTTTCCATAGTTGTTGCGCAAAAAAACACTCAAATAATACACGTTCTACTGTTTCAACTCCCAAACATCTCTCTCTCGGACAGTACTTATTTCTGGTTAGGCCGTGCTTAAACAAGGTGTTCCTCACAGCCAATCTCTGATGAAGCACAAACCAATTAAAATCCTTGAATTTATTGTCTAACTGCTTAAATTGTGTTCTTTTCCACACTTCCATAGGAATACAAATTACATCCCCCGGGTCAAACCTGCCAATCAATGCCTTATACAATTCTTTATGATTGAGGACCAAGCGTCTGTCCCAACACTCCTCGTGCTTCCTTGCCCAACAAATCACTCTTTTATAGTACACAGGCATCACCTCTGCTTTGGGAAATCTATTATCCCATGCTCCAACCAAGGCTCTCAAAGGAAGAGCAAGCCAAAATTTCATTAAGGACTGACATTTATGCTGGGGAGGTGACATCATTATTGAACAAACATTCGAAAAAAATAACACATTCAACTTCAATCTGAAGTTGGGCACATCTCTACCTCCTCTCTCCATGGGCTGATACATCGTTTCTCTCTTAACATATTCATACCCCCCCCCACAGAAAATTAAACAAAGCTTTTTGTAACTTAAACCAAATTAGTGCTGGCATAGGAAAAACATATGCCACAAGGAGCAATGTTGGCAATATATCAGATTTTATAACTAAAACTTTACCACTCAATGACAGCTTTCTTAATTTCCACATATTAAGTTTTGTTGACACTTTGGCTAATCTTATTTCCCAATTAGTTCCAACATCATCCTTATTACCAAAAGACATACCCAATAATGTCATCGGCCCTGCACACAGGGAGAGACCGAGAGGAGTGTCAATCCTATCCTTCCACTTTCCCAAATATTTAATTTGTGATTTCCCTTTATTGATCTTTGACCCCGAAGCACTCGAAAACACATCAATAACATTCATAACCTCCTGTAAACAAAAATCATTTTCTAAATACAGTACTGTATCATCTGCAAACTGAGATATAGTCAATGATTCACCACCCGGCAGCTGTATACCTCTAATATTATTTTTCCTAATTGCACATGCCAGAACTTCAATAAACACCACATACAATGGAGCTGATGCTGGACACCCCTGCCTCACTCCTCTGGTTTGCATAAAGAAATCCCCAAGGTTGCCATTGACATTAACTCTGCTTCCTACATCTGTATATAATATTTTTATCCAACTTCTAAACCTTTTACCAAACCCAAATCGTTCCAATATTCTAAATAAAAAATCATGATTGACTCTGTCTTTCTCTTGGTCAAGACTAAGAACAATAAGAGGCAGATTTCTATCCCAGGAATAAGCCAATACATCTCTGTGCATTTGTAAAATTCCATTGTAGCCGTCTGCCACGTACTGCGCATGTCTGATCTGGTCCTATGATAAATGACAAACCGGAGACCAAACGGTTCGTTAGGATCTTACTAAAAATCTTATAATCCGTGCACAACATTGTCAAGGGCCTGTAATTGGAGATTTTACGAGCATCTCCTTTTTTATATAGCAGGGAGATCACCCCCTCTCTCATAGATCCCCCCATAATCTTGGATCTACAAATAAAAGTAAACAATTCTAACAAATGAGGCCCAATGATGTCCCAGAAGACCAAATAAAACTCTTTTGTAAGCCCATCTATTCCTGGCACCTTCCCACTTTTCAATGATGTAAGTGCCTTCAAAATGTCCTCCAATTTTATGTCCCTTTCCAAATCTATTTTCAAATGGTCAGGAATGAATCTGTCCATATTATTTAACAACATTGTGCCTAACATTGTGCACTAAAAAACTTGGAATAATGACAAGACACCACTTCTACTAAACCATCTGGATCATCAGCTTCCTCCCCTATTCTATTTAAAAGAGAGACAATACTTCTTCTCTTCGCCTGTGCTTTAGACTGCTTAAAAAAATAAGAACACTTCTCATCCTTCTCCCACTTTTCCCTAAGACACCTATATTTATAAGCCTCAGCTCTATTGCGAAAAAAACAACTGTTAATCTTGCCAGCATTTCAGTAACTCCTCATCTGTGTGCCCACACATGTTTTTTTGTGCTATTAAATTTTCTATTGATTTTTGCAATTGATAGTATTCCTTTAATTCAGCTTTTTTTGATTCCTGTGAGTACACCTGTATGTAATGTTTAATACGGACCTTTGTGCTTTCCCACCATTCAGACACATTACCATACAATGACTTCATTTTAATACACTCTTTAAAGAAACTCCTGAAATCTATCCTAAACTGCTGGACTCCTAGAATACTGTTATTCAGTTTCCAGTATCCTTTTCCATAACCTGTCACCTTCAAGTTTACTACAACAGAGAGCATATTGTGATCTGAATAAAATACAGGTGATACCTGAGCCCCAAACACCTGAAATTCCAATGGGCAAAATATGTAGTCAATTCTACTCCTTGCCCCCCTACTGTTTGCCCATGTAAACCCAGGGTCATCTGAATTAACTTTTTTTTTTATGAATCCACTAAACTGTATTTTGTTATCAAACTTATGAAGTTAATTCCTGCTTTACTGCCCTCGGAGAGTTGAAATCGCCTCCAACTACAACATGGCGGTTGGTCATAAAGACAGTATCTAACTTAAACAGCTCACTTCTTTCCTTCGGTGTAGCATTAGCATATATATTTACCACTCTTAAACCCACACCCTTCCAGTCAGTATCCGTAACCAAAACTCTCCCCTGTATCACAGAGAAGCTCCCAACAATTTTAACGCCAGCATTCCCACACAATGTCCCCACCCCTGATGAGTGAACACTCCCAATGCTCCATCTAGATTCCCCTTTCACCCACTCTTTTGTGAACCCTTTTAGGTCCTCCACACCTTTTAAGTGGACCTCTTGCAATAGACACAGGGAGAAATCAACAGTGCTTAAATGCGAGAAAACCACAGCTCTTTTATCCGCCCTTCTCAACCCTCTAACATTCAGAGTAATAATACGAAACAAAGACAACAGGAAAAGAAAAAACTCATGTGTCCACGCACATTACTCCAGTAACCAGTCATGACCCCCAGTCTACCCCCGGTGGCTCCTTCAAAGAAAGGGAGTGGTCTGATTCAAGAGGCCCCTCCTCTGATGTTAAGGGGCAGCTGTCTGGAATTAGGCAATCATCCGAGCGAAAGCCATCTAACTGCGAGGACTCCCCTGAGACACCGCTAGGCGGAAGTCTGCCACTCTCTGATACAGTCACATCTTCCCGGATGGAGGACTCCCCCGTGACCCCACTCCCCAGTCCATCTCCCTCACAAGCTGCCACCCCGGTGGAAATCCCTCCCGTCGTCACACTCTCACCATCACCGTCCTGATTCTGCTCGGCCACCTTGTCTTCCTGCATCGCTGTCATAACCTCAGAAAGGAAAGCAGTGAACCCACTCGCCCCGACTGGGGGAGGGGAAGAGGGTGGCACAGGCGAAATACTCGCCTTAATCCTTTTCCTTTTCCCCTTTCCGCGTTTGTTCTCCACCGTAACCCACTCAGCAACTGAAAAATTACCTTCACCCTCCTCCTCTTGCGTCTCCCGGGAGCACTTTCCTCTCCATGAACTCCTTGGAGCTTTTCCAAACAAATCTTAGAGTATTCTTCAGCACGGTTGGCACCTGCTGTGAAGTGGCTGATGACGCCATCATCAACAATCGCTCGCCGACCCAGACGACACACCTTGATCTTAGCCAAAAGGCCGAGAAGCGATGCCGTGAACCGGTCGGCGGTGAGGACGCGACTCTCCGCACCGGGACTCTCACCGAGAGGTCTGTCGGTGGATGATGTGTTTAAGTGACACTCGGTAAAACAGAAAACACCTTCACTAAACGGTTTACGAGCGAAATACCGTGAAAACGCGCAACATGTGTAAATGTATAAGAAACGATGGATTCGTAACGCGGAGCCTGGGGTCGTCTTGGTCACGTGATGCACTCTGGTCCAATGAGAATATCAACCAGCGGAAACTAAGATCTAATTTACAGCCACGTTACAAACAAAGTTGCAGCATTTAAAAAGGAGAACCGATATCGGAAAGTGTTGCACGTCAAACATGCAACGAAAACAACCGAACTCTGTTCTCTGTTGGAGAATATAATGTGTTTCTACAGTCCGGTGACAAACTGCACAACAACTAAGAGCTCTGTCAGTCTCCAGCGGAGGACGGAGCTCACTGCAGAGTCCAGCCCTCTGCTGAACTCGGGTCCTAACGTTAACTCCGCACCACACACTTCACTCACTCGCTCATTTATTCAGATGATTTCAAAACACATTTCATCAGAAAACTCTGCAGACTGAAAGGAGCGACTGCCTGATTCTTCTCTTCTTCACTGGCCGACAGTTTGCTTCCATAGCTGCCTTTAACAACAGAGAGCCGCCGCGACTTCACATCACCAGATCATGATCCGCTGGATCCGGATTAAACTGTGAGGGTACATTAATAACATCATCACAGGGACTGATTCTGCTTCTTAAACAGGAGAATACAGTTCACATGGTATTGGTCTCTACTTTCACTGAAAACTCAACAACGTTTAACATGAAACCAGCTTCTCTTAACAGCAACTCAGCTGATAAACTCGGTTTATTGTCTCCTTCAGCAGCTGATCAGGGAGAGCGCGGTCGCAGTCCCCCACTACCAGAAACTATGCAGTCCAGATTCCATCTTTGTTGTATTTTTATTACCCTGTAAAGCACATTGAACATGGAATTGCCCCATGAAATGTGCTATACAGATAAAGTTGCATTGCGTTGCCTGAGAGCAACGGTATGCAGTGCAGCGATAATCATTACATTAATCATTCAATCATTATTCTTGTTCACAATTTACAGAAACAGTTTGACTTGTATATAGACAACGCATGTTGTTGTTGGTTTTTATTTTTTATATATTATTTATATTCACATCTGTATTTTTAACCTGCTTGTACGCACATTATAGTTACAGTAGTAGGTTTCTGTTTCTTTGTTCAGCTTTGTTCTCGTTTCACACTGTAACACAGAGCTGCTTGTGTAACGTCATCAGCACAGATTCAAGGATGATTTTGAGGAGTTTCATTCAACAGCTGATCAGGGGAGAGCGCGGACGCAGTCCCCCACTACCAGAAATTATGCAGTCGAGATTCCCACATTTGGGGAATTCGCAGAGGTCAGCTCAGCCGAGAGTGCAATGGTTAAGCCTCGCCCTGGGTGAACCACCTTCCTGATCATGGTGTCTCCCCTGCCAGGTAAGTATGAGTTGTTCAGCTCAGAGACGGGGGGTCGTTCACAGACACACCGTGATGACTGACGGTGCTGACTAACTATAAATTACCAAAAACAGAGGCTGTGGGGGGGGGGTCTGCAGGAATCTAATGCAGAACAAACTGTTCTGTACTGAGGCTGAAAAAGATTATTTACATTTTACTTAAAAACTGGTGCATTTCCCATCATGCAATGCTGTATTTGCATATCAAAAGCTGACCTAAAATCACCAGTTGTTTCTATTTGACCTCCAACAAATGAATAACAGCCCAACAGCAAGTTCAAGTGATCCAGAGCTAAATCACACTGCGGTCAAAAGTCGTTTGATTCACATTTAAAACTCAGAGGAAAGAATAAAAACACACAAACACACGTTTCCTCACATTTTAACCACTTCCTGTTTCTTTGTTCACGTTCCTGCTACTGACACCTGCTGCTCTGGAGTGTGAACAACCCTGGCTGTTTTACAAACAGGATTTCAACATGCTGTACAGTATGAAACAATACAGTTCAACAACAGTAATATAGATATAGATATATATAAAATAACAGCAAGAATAAATGATCTAGATAACTGAAATAAAGTGCACACATACACAGTGTTTCTCAGGCTGTAAAACAGGGAATGAGCAGAACTAGAGAGCAATGAAGCCTGAAAGATTCAATCCAATCGATCAGTTGGATCAGACTCGACAGCTACTTATTTGATTAGTTTAACAGTTACATGCATGTAACGGGTCACCAGTTTGCAGCCTCTTGCTCTGAAATCACTGCAGTTAAACACAAGTGTAACATACAAACTGTTTGCAGTTATTGATCACGGTCACGTTATCCGACTGCAACATAACTACCAAGTATTTCTGTTTACTTTAAACACTGAGGGGGGGGTGCACCGGTCCTGGAGGTACTGCAATACCAGGTCGATGCGCGGAGTGGACGGAGCAAGCCCCTATTCCATCTCCCTGCTCCAAAAATCAATTTAATATATGGTCCCCGGGTAGGGGACGTATCAGATATTAAACTGATAAGAACAGATACTACACTTGATCTTAGCCAAAAGGCCGAGAAGCGATGCCGTGAACCGGTCGGCGGTGAGGACGCGACTCTCCGCACCGGGACTCTCACCGACGGTTTAACTGTGTGTTTCAGTAACAGCTCCACTCGGTGACACAGACACAACAGACACGACACACAGTAGACGAGTAAAAGGACAGAAAATGTGTCGTTTCAACAAAGTAAGGCTGTTTTATATGCAGCTAAACGAGCGCGTCCTGGTCACGTGGCACAATCTAGTCCAATAGAAACCTAAAACGTGAGAACTGTGTTATTTACTGCTGCAAAGAGAGCTGCAACTTCTATTTTAAACAAAACTGACGTCAGGTGAATTATAAATGCCAAAAGAAACTAAATCATATGATAAGTCCTCTCTGAGGGAAGAAAACATGTTTGGTCTGGAGAACAAACTGAGCTCCAGCGCACTCTGGTGGAGATGAGAGCGAACTGCACCCTGCAGCCGACTGCACATAGTCCTCATGCAGGTTAAACTGCAGACTTGGTGCCAAGCTACAGTTCATGCAGATACAACGATTTCAAATTATGTCCTTGATTTAAAAATAGCTATTTACTAAAGGGCACAGAACATCTACCACATTGTAAATAACGCTCACAATCAGTTAAAACATCTAGACCCAACATCAAGTCTCTAATGAGGGTAATAGGTTTATACCTGCATACATCACACTATGTGTATATAAACATATTTATGAGTGCACTGCCGGTCTAAAGAAATCCTGTTTTAACCTGTCTTGTTACAGCTTATTCATTTTATCATTACTGTACACCTGTCTACCTTTATTCTATATATATTATATTCCTATATTTTAACTTCTGCACTATTTAACGCGATGTCCTGCCTCTCTGCCTGTTGCTTGTATGGTTGGTTTGGCTTCCTGGCTCAGGAGCCAATTTGCAGAATAGGGAAGGACATCAGGAAACGGTCTACACCTGAGTAAACTGGGCCTCAGCCTGGCTTCCTCTCCAACCTCTTTTTTCTGTCTTCCTCCCAGGCCTCCACCAGCTGGTTTGTGTTTTGTTTGCACCCGTCACTCACTACACTCATAGTTACAGCTGCATTCATTACTGGCCTACCTGATTAACATAATTATGTAATTCAATTAGTTTAAATTTCATTTCATGTGTGAGTCCCTTTTTGTCAGTTTGTGACGTGTCTTTGATTCTCTTTTAGTTGCGTGATTTTCTTTATACATATTGTTTGAGCATTTTATCTTTACCTGCTTTCTGTTTAATTTAATTTGTATTTCATGTTTTTATTTATTTTTAAATGTAAAGAACTCTGAGCTGCATGTTTTGTATGAAAGGTGCTGTACAAATAAAGCTTATATTATTGTTGTTGTTGTTGTTGAAGGAGTCTGAGAATTAAGAATTTCATTTCCAATGACTGCTTCACTGTAATTGTAGTGCATAACAATAAAGAACTTGAACATCATACCCACTCCTTTGGATTGTTTCCATATATAAACTGATCAGCCACAACATTATGACCACTGACAGGTGAAGTGAAGAACACTGAT
>SEMN01002003.1:0-17739 GCA_005408345.1 Macquaria australasica | reverse complement strand
AGACCAGTTCAATTTAGTTCACAACCCAATGTGCTTGAGATACATACTTTTACTATGTCAATTCACTGTCTCCTCTGCAGCCTCTCTGACCTGCTGCATGTGTGTGTGTGTGTGTGTGTATGTCAGTGTTTGCATGTTTATTTTTGCTCTTTATTATTGTTAAGGAACTACATGTGTCTTTTCATAAGGCTGTACTGAGACAGTGGAATGTTTTTGAGCATATAAGCAGAAGAACAGTTATGTATGTGTGTCATATTTTAGCATGACAATCTCCATTTGATCCGCTCTTGTTGTCACTCTCAAACAACTGTCTCGCGTCTCGCCTTTGTACATTACTACAGCACGCAATTTCCCATTTTCTCCACCGCAGACGGATGGTACAGTGGTCAGTGCGCTCGCTTTGTAATCAGAGGACGCCGGTTCGAATCCACCTTGGGGATACCCCTTTGGTCTCTGTTGAATACTGTTTGCTTATCTGTTTTGCTCAGAATAAGGGCTCTCCTGCTTGGGGAGGCTCGTGTGTGTGTGTGTGTGTTATTTTCTTCTCATCTGCTTCTCATTCTGCTTGGGGAGGCTCGGCCCAACCTCCTCCCTGGCATCTCTGGTCGCGTGCACGCTCTGACTTGGTGGTCCTGGTACCCGGTCGGTGGCGTGTGTGTGTGTGTGTGGGGGAGTGTGAGCTCTGCGCGCTGTGGTCGTGCGCTCCCCGGCGTGCGCTGCGCTCCCCGACGTGCGCAGGTGTGCTTCGGGCCCTCCAATGCTGCTTGCAGCTTTAATTATTAGTATTATTTTTCTTCTCCGTCTTTGAGGGCAAAAATGGGTGCCTGAACGTGCTCCGATTCTCGGGAAAATTTGCACGCACGTGTGGTTTGGCGAAAATTCTTCTTTGACATGGGTTCGGAGCAGGGGGGGGGGGGAGACAAATTGTTAGCGCCACCTATCTGCGAAAATCTCAATGCCCCCCACTTTCGCTTTGAGCTAATTTCACCAAATTGAGTGTGCATATGTATCATGCCCATACCTAAATATAAGCCTCTTGGACCCCTACTCTAAACCCAACAGGAAGTCGGGTATTTTTCATAAAGTGGTCAATTTTAGGCCTCAGCACCCCCATTCCATGCCTCGTACTTTCGCGAACTAGCCCTACAGATTTTATCCGATCGCCTTCAAACTTGGCCTATGCCCTCGTGACAAGTTGGGCACCCAAGCTTACTCAAATCTTGCTATTTGCTACAACGGTGTGCCCGTGGCGCGGCGTGGAAGTTAGGTGTCTGGCCGCCAAACAGGAAGTGGTCTATAACTGGACTGTACATTGACCTACAGGCCCCAAACTTACCACGTGCCAAGCCCCCCCCGCCCTGAACACATCTATATGCTCATTTTCAGCCACAGTCCTAGCGCCACCTAGTGACGGCAGGAAGTGTCACGTTTTACAGTCGGACATGCATCTCAGAGTGGGTTGAGCAGAACAACCTCAAAAATGGCCCCTAAAGCCTAAAAGACATTGATGATGCAGGACAGCGAATAAAATCGCGATTTGATCGGAGAGCCTGGTCTCGGCGGGGCGGCGAATGTCGATGGTCCATCATGAAAATTCAAACTGCTGTAACGTGGCTGAAAATGATCACATCTTGTCCATATTCCTCACGGTGGGTGACATTCCCGGCCTGAACGCATGTAGGGGTCAATTTTGAATCAAAGACATAGCGCCACCTATTGACGGCAGGACATGTCACGTTTTACATTCTGACATACAAATCCCAGTGGGTTGAGCAGAACTGCCTCAAAAGTGGCCACTAAAGCCTCAAGATGTTCATGATGCTTGACAGCGAAAAGTGTGCCGTTTCACCAAAGGGCGCGGTCTCAGCGGCGCGGCGAATGCCGATGGTCCATCATGACAATTCAAACTGCTGTAACTTGGCTGAAAATGATCCCATCTTTTCCATATTCCTCACTGTGGATGACATTCCCGGCCTGAACACATGTAGGGGTCAATTTTGAATCAAAGTCATAGCGCCACCTATGTACACACAATTTACCGTGTTTTTACATGTAAAAATCAAAGCCCCCCCCTTAAAATTTGACGTAAAATTATGAAATTCATGTGGCTTATGCGTCATGTCCAGACCTACAAAAAGCCTCTTGGAGTCGTACTCTAAAGCCAACAGGAAGTCAGTTATTTTTCATAAACTGTTAATTTTCATGCCTCCTTCTTATCTTAACTGCTCCTACAGATTTTATGGGATCCACTTCAAACTTGCCCTATGCCCTCTTGACAAGTTGGGCACCCAATGATACTGAAATCTTGCAATTTGCTACAACGGCGTGCCCGTGGCGTGCCTTTCAACTTTCATGTCTGTCATGTGTCATTAATGCTCCTGTAATGAATTGATTCTTCCACCGGAGGGCAGTGTTGGTTTACTAATGGATAGACCTGCATGAGAACACACAGGGAGCAGGACAGGAGACAGGACTGACTCTGAGTGAGTGATGTTTGTCTTTGTCAGTATTTCTAAACTTGAGCTCAATGAGCTCTGCACTCTGTAGATGTCAGTGTTTGCATGTTTATTTAAGTCAGTTATTCTTTCATTTCACTTGATGGATTAATTTTCAGCCCAGGTGAATCATGCTTCAGACCAGTTCAATTTAGTTCACAACCCAATGTGCTGGAGATACATAGTTTTACTATGTCAATTCACTGTCTCCTCTGCAGCCTCTCTGACCTGCTGCGTGTGTGTGTGTGTGTGTGTGTATGTCAGTGTTTGCATGTTTATTTTTGCTCTTTCTTATTGTTAAGGAACTACATGTGTCTTTTCAAATATGTCTTTTGATAAGGCTATGTTTGTACTGAGACAGTGGAATGTTTTTGAGCATATAAGCAGAAGAACAGTTATGTATGTGTGTCATATTTTAGCATGACAATCTCCATTTGATTCGCTCTCGTTGTCACTCTCAAACAACTGTCTCGCGTCTCGCGTTTGTACATTACTACAGCACACAATTTCCCAGTTTCTCCACAGCAGATGGATGGTACAGTGGTCAGTGCGCTCGCTTCGTAATCAGAGGACCCTGGTTCGAATCCACCTTTGGTCTCTGTTTGAATACTGTTTGCTTATCTGTTTTGCTCAGAATAAGGGCTCTCCTGCTTGGGGAGGCTCGTGTGTGTGTGTGTGTGTGTGTTATTTTCTTCTCATCTTCTTCTCATTCTGCTTGGGGAGGCTCGGCCCAACCTCCCCCTGGCATCTCTGGTCGCGTGCACGCTCTGACTTGGTGGTCCTGGTACCCGGTCAGTGGCGTGTGTGTGGGGGAGTGTGAGCTCTGCGCGCTGGGGTCGTGCGCTCCCCGGCGTGCGCTGCGCTCCCCGACGTGCGCAGGTGTGCTTCGGGCCCTCCAATGCTGCTTGCAGCTTTAATTAGGGCCCGAAGCACCGAAAGTCGGTGCAAGGACCTATTGAAATTCAAGGAATTATTATTAGGGCCCGAAGCACCGAAAATCGGTGCAAGGACCTATTGAAATTGTAAGAGTTATTATTATTAGGGCCCGAAGCACCGAAAGTCGGTGCAAGGACCTATTGAAATTGTAAGAGTTATTAGGGCCCGAAGCACCGAAAGTCGGTGCAAGGACCTATTGAAATTCAAGGTTATTATTATTATTATTATAATTATTTGCCGTCTTTCAGGGCAAAAATGGGTGCCTGAACGTGCTCCGATTCTCGGGAAAATTTGCACGCACGTGTGTTATTGCGAAAATTGCAATGTGACATGGGTTCGGAGCAGGGGGGGGGGGGAGAAAAATTGTTAGCGCCACCTATCTGCGAAAATCTCAATGCCCCCCACTTTCGCTTTGAGCTAATTTCACCAAATTGAGTGTGCATATGTATCATGCCCATACCTAAATATAAGCCTCTTGGACCCCTACTCTAAACCCAACAGGAAGTCGGGTATTTTTCATAAAGTGGTCATTTTTAGGCCTCAGCACCCCCATTCCATGCCTCGTACTTTCGCGAACTAGCCCTACAGATTTTATCCGATCGCCTTCAAACTTGGCCTATGCCCTCGTGACAAGTTGGGCACCCAAGCTTACTCAAACCTTGCTATTTGCTACAACGGTGTGCCCGTGACGCGGCGTGGAAGTTAGGTGTCTGGCCGCCAAACAGGAAGTGGTCTATAACTGGACTGTACATTGACCTACAGGCCCCAAACTTACCACGTGCCAAGCCCCCCCCGCCCTGAACACATCTATATGCTCATTTTCAGCCACAGTCATAGCGCCACCTAGTGACGGCAGGAAGTGTCACGTTTTACAGTCGGACATGCATCTCAGAGTGGGTTGAGCAGAACAACCTCAAAATTGGCCCCTAAAGCCTAAAAGACATTGATGATGCAGGACAGCGAATAAAATCGCGATTTGATCGGAGAGCCTGGTCTCGGCGGGGCGGCGAATGTCGATGGTCCATCATGAAAATTCAAACTGCTGTAACTTGGCTGAAAATGATCACATCTTGTCCATATTCCTCACGGTGGATGACATTCCCGGCCTGAACGCATGTAGGGGTCAATTTTGAATCAAAGTCATAGCGCCACCTATTGACGGCAGGACATGTCACGTTTTACATTCTGACATACAAATCCCAGTGGGTTGAGCAGAACTGCCTCAAAAGTGGCCACTAAAGCCTCAAGATGTTCATGATGCTTGACAGCAAAATTGTGCCGTTTCACCAAAGGGCGTGGTCTCAGCGGCGCGGCGAATGCCGATGGTCCATCATGACAATTCAAACTGCTGTAACTTGGCTGAAAATGATCCCATCTTTTCCATATTCCTCACGGTGGATGACATTCCCGGCCTGAACACATGTAGGGGTCAATTTTGAATCAAAGTCATAGCGCCACCTATGTACACACAATTTACCGTGTTTTTACATGTAAAAATCAAAGCCCCCCCCTTAAAATTGGACGTAAAATTATGAAATTCATGTGGCTTATGCGTCATGTCCAGACCTACAAAAAAGCCTCTTGGAGTCGTACTCTAAAGCCAACAGGAAGTCAGTTATTTTTCATAAACTGTTAATTTTCATGCCTCCTTCTTATCTTAACTGCTCCTACAGATTTTATGGGATCCACTTCAAACTTGCCCTATGCCCTCTTGACAAGTTGGGCACCCAATGATACTGAAATCTTGCAATTTGCTACAACGGCGTGCCCGTGACGTGCCTTTCAACTTTCATGTCTGTCATGTGTCATTAATGCTCCTGTAATGAATTGATTCTTCCATCGGAGGGCAGTGTTGGTTTACTAATGGATAGACCTGCATGAGAACACACAGGGAGGAGGACAGGAGACAGGACTGACTCTGAGTGAGTGATGTTTGTCTTTGTCAGTATTTCTAAACTTGAGCTCAATGAGCTCTGCACTCTGTAGATGTCAGTGTTTGCATGTTTATTTAAGTCAGTTATTCTGTCATTTCACTTGATGGATTAATTTTCAGCCCAGGTGAATCATGCTTCAGACCAGTTCAATTTAGTTCACAACCCAATGTGCTGGAGATACATAGTTTTACTATGTCAATTCACTGTCTCCTCTGCAGCCTCTCTGACCTGCTGCGTGTGTGTGTGTGTGCGTGTGTTATTTTCTTCTCATCTTCTTCTCATTCAATCAGATTTGAACATGACTCAGAAAACAAAATAACAACTACAGCTACAGTTTCAACAAATACATCTCGTAATCACATCGCTAACAAATGCACAGGAAGTCAGTTATTCTGTCATTCCACTTGGTGGATTGATTTTTAGGCCAGGTGAATCATGCTTCAGACCAGTTCAATTTAGTTCACAAGCCAATGTGCTGGAGATACATAGTTTTACTATGTCAATTCACAGTCTCCTCTGCAGCCTCTCTGACCTGCTGCGTGTGTGTGTGTGTGTGTGTGTGTGTATGTCAGTGTTTGCATGTTTATTTTTGATCTTTATTATTGTTAAGGAACTACATGTGTCTTTTCAAATATGTCTTTTGATAAGGCTATGTTTGTACTGAGACAGTGGAATGTTTTGCTCAGAATAAGGGCTCTCCTGCTTGGGGAGGCTCGTGTGTGTGTTATTTTCTTCTCATCTTCTTCTCATTCTGCTTGGGGAGGCTCGGCCCAACCTCCCCCTGGCATCTCTGGTCGCGTGCGCGCTCTGACTTGGTGGTCCTGGTACCCGGTCGGTGGCGTGTGTGTGTGTGGGGGAGTGTGAGCTCTGCGCGCTGTGGTCGTGCGCTCCCGGCGTGCGCTGCGCTCCCCGACGTGCGCAGGTGTGCTTCGGGCCCTCCAATGCTGCTTGCAGCTTTAATTATTATTATTATTATTATTATTATTTTTCTTCCGCGTCTTTGCGTGCACAAATGGGTGCCTGAACGTGCTCCGATTCTCGGGAAAATTTGCACGCACGTGTGTTATTGCGAAAATAGAGGTCTGACATGGGTTCGGAGCAGGGGGGGGGGAGAAAAATTGTTAGCGCCACCTATCTGCGAAAATCTCAATGCCCCCCACTTTCGCTTTGAGCTAATTTCACCAAATTGAGTGTGCATATGTATCATGCCCATACCTAAATATAAGCCTCTTGGACCCCTACTCTAAACCCAACAGGAAGTCGGGTATTTTTCAAAAAGTGGTCATTTTTAGGCCTCAGCACCCCCATTCCATGCCTCGTACTTTCGCGAACTAGCCCTACAGATTTTATCCGATCGCCTTCAAACTTGGCCTATGCCCTCGTGACCAGTTGGGCACCCAAGCTTACTCAAATCTTGCTATTTGCTACAACGGTGTGCCCGTGACGCGGCGTGGAAGTTAGGTGTCTGGCCGCCCAACAGGAAGTGGTCTATAACTGGACTGTACATTGACCTACAGGCCCCAAACTTACCACGTGCCATGCCCCCCCCGCCCTGAACACATCTATATGCTCATTTTCAGCCACAGTCATAGCGCCACCTAGTGACGGCAGGAAGTGTCACGTTTTACAGTCGGACATGCATCTCAGAGTGGGTTGAGCAGAACCACCTCAAAATTGGCCCCTAAAGCCTAAAAGACATTGATGATGCAGGACAGCGAATAAAAATGACTTTTTGTCCAGAGGGCGTGGTCTCGGCGGGGCGGCGAATGTCGATGGTCCATCATGAAAATTCAAACTTCTCTAACTTGGCTGAAAATGATCACATCTTGTCCATATTCCTCACGGTGGATGACATTCCCGGCCTGAACACATGTAGGGGTCAATTTTGAATCAAAGTCATAGCGCCACCTATTGACGGCAGGACATGTCACGTTTTACATTCTGACATACAAATACCAGTGGGTTGAGCAGAACTGCCTGAAAAGTGGCCACTAAAGCCTCAAGATGTTCATGATGCTTGACAGCGAAAATTGTGACTTTTCACCAAAGGGCGCGGTCTCAGCGGCGCGTCGAATGGCGATGGTCCATCATGACAATTCAAACTGCTGTAACTTGGCTGAAAATGATCACATCTTTTCCATATTCCTCACGGTGGATGACATTCCTGGCCTGAACACATGTAGGGGTCAATTTTGAATCAAAGTCATAGCGCCACCTATGTACACACAATTTACCGTGTTTTTACATGTAAAAATCAAAGCCCCCCCCTTAAAATTGGACGTAAAATTATGAAATTCATGTGGCTTATGCGTCATGTCCAGACCTACAAAAAGCCTCTTGGAGTCGTACTCTAAAGCCAACAGGAAGTCAGTTATTTTTCATAAACTGTTAATTTTCATGCCTCCTTCTTATCTTAACTGCTCCTACAGATTTTATGGGATCCACTTCAAACTTGCCCTATACCCTCTTGACAAGTTGGGCACCCAATGATACTGAAATCTTGCAATTTGCTACAACGGCGTGCCCGTGACGTGCCTTTCAACTTTCATGTCTGTCATGTGTCATTAATGCTCCTGTAATGAATTGATTCTTCCACCGGAGGGCAGTGTTGGTTTACTAATGGATAGACCTGCATGAGAACACACAGGGAGGAGGACAGGAGGCAGGACTGACTCTGAGTGAGTGATGTTTGTCTTTGTCAGTATTTCTAAACTTGAGCTCAATGAGCTCTGCACTCTGTAGATGTCAGTGTTTGCATTTTTATTTAAGTCAGTTATTCTGTCATTTCACTTGATGGATTAATTTTCAGCCCAGGTGAATCATGCTTCAGACCAGTTCAATTTAGTTCACAACCCAATGTGCTGGAGATACATAGTTTTAATATGTCAATTCACTGTCTCCTCTGCAGCCTCTCTGACCTGCTGCATGTGTGTGTGTGTGTGTGTGTGTGTATGTCAGTGTTTGCATGTTTATTTTTGCTCTTTATTATTTTTAAGGAAGTACATGTGTCTTTTCAAATATGTCTTTTCATAAGGCTATGTTTGTACTGAGACAGTGGAATGTTTTTGAGCATATAAGCAGAAGAACAGTTATGTATGTGTGTCATATTTTAGCATGACAATCTCCATTTTATCCGCTCTCGTTGTCACACTCAAACAACTGTCTCGCGTCTCGCCTTTGTACATTACTACAGCACACAATTTCCCAGTTTCTCCACAGCAGACGGATGGTACAGTGGTCAGTGCGCTCGCTTCGTAATCAGAGGACGCCGGTTCGAATCCACCTTGGGGATACCCCTTTTGTCTCTGTTGAATACTGTTTGCTTATCTGTTTTGCTCAGAATAAGGGCTCTCCTGCTTGGGGAGGCTCGTGTGTGTGCGTGTGTTATTTTCTTCTCATCTTCTTCTCATACTGCTTGGGGAGGCTCGGCCCAACCTCCCCCTGGCATCTCTGGTCGCGTGCGCGCTCTGACTTGGTGGTCCTGGTACCCGGTCGGTGGCGTGTGTGTGTGTGGGGAGTGTGAGCTCTGCGCGCTGTGGTCGTGCGCTCCCCGGCGTGCGCTGCGCTCCCCGACGTGCGCAGGTGTGCTTCGGGCCCTCCAATGCTGCTTGCAGCTTTAATTAGGGCCCGAAGCACCGAAAATCGGTGCAAGGACCTATTGAAATTGTAAGAGGTATTATTATTATTATATTTATTTGCCGTCTTTGACTGCAAAAATGGGTGCCTGAACGTGCTCCGATTCTCGGGAAAATTTGCACGCACGTGTGTTATTGCGAAAATTGCAATGTGACATGGGTTCGGAGCAGGGGGGGGGGGGAGAAAAATTGTTAGCGCCACCTATCTGCGAAAATCTCAATGCCCCCACTTTCGCTTTGAGCTAATTTCACCAAATTGAGTGTGCATATGTATCATGCCCATACCTAAATATAAGCCTCTTGGACCCCTACTCTAAACCCAACAGGAAGTCGGGTATTTTTCCTAAAGTGGTCATTTTTAGGCCTCAGCACCCCCATTCCATGCCTCGTACTTTCGCGAACTAGCCCTACAGATTTTATCCGATCGCCTTCAAACTTGGCCTATGCCCTCGTGACAAGTTGGGCACCCTAGCTTACTCAAATCTTGCTATTTGCTACAACGGTGTGCCCGTGACGCGGCGTGGAAGTTAGGTGTCTGGCCGCCAAACAGGAAGTGGTCTATAACTGGACTGTACATTGACCTACAGGCCCCAAACTCACCACGTGCCATGCCCCCCCCACCCTGAACACATCTATATGCTCATTTTCAGCCACAGTCATAGCGCCACCTAGTGACGGCAGGAAGTGTCACGTTTTACTGTCGGACATGCATCTCAGAGTGGGTTGAGCAGAACAACCTCAAAATTGGCCCCTAAAGCCTAAAAGACATTGATGATGCAGGACAGCGAATAAAATCGCGATTTGATCGGAGAGCCTGGTCTCGGCGGGGCGGCTAATGTCGATGGTCCATCATGAAAATTCAAACTGCTGTAACTTGGCTGAAAATGATCACATCTTGTCCATATTCCTCACGGTGGATGACATTCCCGGCCTGAACACATGTAGGGGTCAATTTTGAATCAAAGTCATAGCGCCACCTATTGACGGCAGGACATGTCACGTTTAACATTCTGACATACAAATCCCAGTGGGTTGAGCAGAACTGCCTGAAAAGTGGCCACTAAAGCCTCAAGATGTTCATGATGCTTGACAGCGAAAATTGTGACTTTTCACCAAAGGGCGTGGTCTCAGCGGCGCGGCGAATGGCGATGATCCATCATGAAAATTGAAACTGCTGTAACTTGGCTGAAAATGATCAGATCTTTTCCATATTCCTCACGGTGGATGACATTCCCGGCCTGAACACATGTAGGGGTCAATTTTGAATCAAAGTCATAGCGCCACCTATTGACGGCAGGACATATCACGTTTTACATTCTGACATACAAATCCCAGTGGGTTGAGCAGAACTACCTCAAAAGTGCCCACTAAAGCCTCAAGATGTTCATGATGCTTGACAGCGAAAACTGTGACTTTTCACCAAAGGGCGTGGTCTCAGCGGCGCGGCGACTGCCGATGGTCCATCATGACACTTAAACTGCTGTAACTTGGCTGAAAATGATCAGATCTTTTCCATATTCCTCACGGTGGATGACATTCCCGGCCTGAACACATGTAGGTGTCAATTTTGAATCAAAGTCATAGCGCCACCTATGTACACACAATTTACCATGTTTTTACATGTAAAAATCAAAGCCCCCCCCTTAAAATTGGACGTAAAATTATGAAATTCATGTGGCTTATGCGTCATGTCCAGACCTACAAAAAAGCCTCTTGGAGTCGTACTCTAAAGCCAACGGGAAGTCAGTTATTTTTCATAAACTGTTAATTTTCATGCCTCCTTCTTATCTTAACTGCTCCTACAGATTTTATGGGATCCACTTCAAACTTGCCCTATGCCCTCTTGACAAGTTGGGCACCCAATGATACCGAAATCTTGCAATTTGCTACAACGGCGTGCCCGTGACGTGCCTTTCAACTTTCATGTCTGTCATGTGTCATTAATGCTCCTGTAATGAATTGATTCTTCCACCGGAGGGCAGTGTTGGTTTACTACTGGATAGACCTGCATGACAGCACAGGGAGGAGGACAGGAGACAGGACTGACTCTGAGTGAGTGATGTTTGTCTTTGTCAGTATTTCTAAACTTGAGCTCAATGAGCTCTGCACTCTGTAGATGTCAGTGTTTGCATGTTTATTTAAGTCAGTTATTCTGTCATTTCACTTGATGGATTAATTTTCAGCCCAGGAGAATCATGCTTCAGACCAGTTCAATTTAGTTCACAACCCAATGTGCTGGAGATACATACTTTTACTATGTCAATTCACTGTCTCCTCTGCAGCCTCTCTGACCTGCTGCATGTGTGTGTGTGTGTGTGTGTGTGTGCGTGTGTTATTTTCTTCTCATCTTCTTCTCATTCAATCAGATTTGAACATGACTCAGAAAACAAAATAACAACTACAGCTACAGTTTCAACAAATACATCTCGTAATCACATCGCTAACAAACGCACATGAAGTCAGTTATTCTGTCATTCCACTTGGTGGATTGATTTTTAGGCCAGGTGAATCATGCTTCAGACCAGTTCAATTTAGTTCACAACCCAATGTGCTGGAGATACATAGTTTTACTATGTCAATTCACTGTCTCCTCTGCAGCCTCTCTGACCTGCTGCATGTGTGTGTGTGTGTGTGTGTGTGTGTGTGCGGGTGTTATTTTCTTCTCATCGTCTTCTCATTCTGCTTGGGGAGGCTCGGCCCAACCTCCCCCTGGCATCTCTGGTCGCGTGCACGCTCTGACTTGGTGGTCCTGGTACCCGGTCGGTGGCGGGTGTGTGTGTGTGGGGGAGTGTGAGCTCTGCGCGCTGTGGTCGTGCGCTCCCCGGCGTGCGCTGCGCTCCCCGACGTGCGCAGGTGTGCTTCGGGCCCTCCAATGCTGCTTGCAGCTTTAATTATTATTATTTTTCTTCTCCGTCTTTGAGGGCAAAATTGGGTGCCTGAACGTGCTCCGATTCTCGGGAAAATTTGCACGCACGTGTGGTTTGGCGAAAATTCTTCTTTGACATGGGTTCGGAGCAGGGGGGGGGGGGAGAAAAATTGTTAGCGCCACCTATCTGCGAAAATCTCAATGCCCCCCACTTTCGCTTTGAGCTAATTTCACCAAATTGAGTGTGCATATGTATCATGCCCATACCTAAATATAAGCCTCTTGGACCCCTACTCTAAACCCAACAGGAAGTCGGGTATTTTTCATAAAGTGGTCATTTTTAGGCCTCAGCACCCCCTTTCCATGCCTCGTACTTTCGCGAACTAGCCCTACAGATTTTATCCGATCGCCTTCAAACTTGGCCTATGCCCTCGTGACAAGTTGGGCACCCAAGCTTACTCAAATCTTGCTATTTGCTACAACGGTGTGCCCGTGACGCGGCGTGGAAGTTAGGTGTCTGGCCGCCAAACAGGAAGTGGTCTATAACTGGACTGTACATTGACCTACAGGCCCCAAACTTACCACGTGCCATGCCCCCCCCGCCCTGAACACATCTATATGCTCATTTTCAGCCACAGTCATAGCGCCACCTAGTGACGGCAGGAAGTGTCACGTTTTACAGTCGGACATGCATCTCAGAGTGGGTTGAGCAGAACAACCTCAAAATTGGCCCCTAAAGCCTAAAAGACATTGATGATGCAGGACAGCGAATAAAATCGCGATTTGATCGGAGAGCCTGGTCTCGGCGGGGCGGCGAATGTCGATGGTCCATCATGAAAATTCAAACTGCTGTAACTTGGCTGAAAATGATCACATCTTGTCCATATTCCTCACGGTGGATGACATTCCCGGCCTGAACGCATGTAGGGGTCAATTTTGAATCAAAGTCATAGCGCCACCTATTGACGGCAGGACATGTCACGTTTTACATTCTGACATACAAATCCCAGTGGGTTGAGCAGAACTGCCTGAAAAGTGGCCACTAAAGCCTCAAGATGTTCATGATGCTTGACAGCGAAAATTGTGACTTTTCACCAAAGGGCGTGGTCTCAGCGGCGCGGCGAATGGCGATGATCCATCATGAAAATTCAAACTGCTGTAACTTGGCTGAAAATGATCCCATCTTTTCCATATTCCTCACGGTGGATGACATTCCCGGCCTGAACACATGTAGGGGTCAATTTTGAATCAAAGTCATAGCGCCACCTATTGACGGCAGGACATATCACGTTTTACATTCTGACATACAAATCCCAGTGGGTTGAGCAGAACTACCTCAAAAGTGCCCACTAAAGCCTCAAGATGTTCATGATGCTTGACAGCGAAAACTGTGACTTTTCACCAAAGGGCGTGGTCTCAGCGGCGCGGCCAATGCCGATGGTCCATCATGACACTTAAACTGCTGTAACTTGGCTGAAAATGATCAGATCTTTTCCATATTCCTCACGGTGGATGACATTCCCGGCCTGAACACATGTAGGGGTCAATTTTGAATCAAAGTCATAGCGCCACCTATGTACACACAATTTACCGTGTTTTTACATGTAAAAATCAAAGCCCCCCCCTTAAAATTGGACGTAAAATTATGAAATTCATGTGGCTTATGCGTCATGTCCAGACCTACAAAAAAGCCTCTTGGAGTCGTACTCTAAAGCCAACAGGAAGTCAGTTATTTTTCATAAACTGTTAATTTTCATGCCTCCTTCTTATCTTAACTGCTCCTACAGATTTTATGGGATCCACTTCAAACTTGCCCTATGCCCTCTTGACAAGTTGGGCACCCAATGATACTGAAATCTTGCAATTTGCTACAACGGCGTGCCCGTGACGTGCCTTTCAACTTTCATGTCTGTCATGTGTCATTAATGCTCCTGTAATGAATTGATTCTTCCACCGGAGGGCAGTGTTGGTTTACTAATGGATAGACCTGCATGACAGCACAGGGAGGAGGACAGGAGACAGGACTGACTCTGAGTGAGTGATGTTTGTCTTTGTCAGTATTTCTAAACTTGAGCTCAATGAGCTCTGCACTCTGTAGATGTCAGTGTTTGCATGTTTATTTAAGTCAGTTATTCTGTCATTCCACTTGATGGATTAATTTTCAGCCCAGGTGAATCATGCTTCAGACCAGTTCAATTTAGTTCACAACCCAATGTGCTGGAGATACATACTTTTACTATGTCAATTCACTGTCTCCTCTGCAGCCTCTCTGACCTGCTGCGTGTGTGTGTGTGTGTGTGTGTGTGTGCGTGTGTTATTTTCTTCTCATCTTCTTCTCATTCAATCAGATTTGAACATGACTCAGAAAACAAAATAACAACTACAGCTACAGTTTCAACAAATACATCTCGTAATCACATCGCTAACAAACTCACAGGAAGTCAGTTATTCTGTCATTCCACTTGGTGGATTGATTTTTAGGCCAGGTGAATCATGCTTCAGACCAGTTCAATTTAGTTCACAACCCAATGTGCTGGAGATACATAGTTTTACTATGTCAATTCTCTGTCTCCTCTGCAGCCTCTCTGACCTGCTGCATGTGTGTGTGTGTGTGTGTGTGTGTGTGTGTGTGCGTGTGTTATTTTCTTCTCATCTTCTTCTCATTCTGCTTGGGGAGGCTCGGCCCAACCTCCCCCTGGCATCTCTGGTCGCGTGCACGCTCTGACTTGGTGGTCCTGGTACCCGGTCGGTGGCGTGTGTGTGTGTGGGGGAGTGTGAGCTCTGCGCGCTGTGGTCGTGCGCTCCCCGGCGTGCGCTGCGCTCCCCGACGTGCGCAGGTGTGCTTCGGGCCCTCCAATGCTGCTTGCAGCTTTAATTATTATATTTATTTGCCGTCTTTGACTGCAAAAATGGGTGCCTGAACGTGCTCCGATTCTCGGGAAAATTTGCACGCACGTGTGTTATTGCGAAAATAGAGGTCTGACATGGGTTCGGAGCAGGGGGGGGGGGGAGAAAAATTGTTAGCGCCACCTATCTGCGAAAATCTCAATGCCCCCCACTTTCTCTTTGAGCTAATTTCACCAAATTGAGTGTGCATATGTATCATGCCCATACCTAAATATAAGCCTCTTGGACCCCTACTCTAAACCCAACAGGAAGTCGGGTATTTTTCATAAAGTGGTCATTTCTAGGCCTCAGCACCCCCATTCCATGCCTCGTACTTTCGCGAACTAGCCCTACAGATTTTATCCGATCGCCTTCAAACTTGGCCTATGCCCTCGTGACAAGTTGGGCACCCAAGCTTACTCAAATCTTGATATTTGCTACAACGGTGTGCCCGTGACGCGGCGTGGAAGTTAGGTGTCTGGCCGCCAAACAGGAAGTGGTCTATAACTGGACTGTACATTGACCTACAGGCCCCAAACTTACCACGTGCCAAGCCCCCCCCGCCCTGAAAACATCTATATGCTCATTTTCAGCCACAGTCATAGCGCCACCTAGTGACGGCAGGAAGTGTCACGTTTTACAGTCGGACATGCATCTCAGAGTGGGTTGAGCAGAACAAACTCAAAATTGGCCCCTAAAGCCTAAAAGACATTGATGATGCAGGACAGCGAATAAAAATGACTTTTTGTCCAGAGGGCGTGGTCTCGGCGGGGCGGCGAATGTCGATGGTCCATCATGAAAATTCAAACTGCTCTAACTTGGCTGAAAATGATCACATCTTGTCCATATTCCTCACGGTGGATGACATTCCCGGCCTGAACGCATGTAGGGGTCAATTTTGAATCAAAGTCATAGCGCCACCTATTGACGGAAGGACATGTCACGTTTTACATTCTGACATACAAATCCCAGTGGGTTGAGCAGAACTGCCTGAAAAGTGGCCACTAAAGCCTCAAGATGTTCATGATGCTTGACAGCGAAAATTGTGTCTTTTCACCAAAGGGCGCGGTCTCAGCGGCGCGGCGAATGGCGATGGTCCATCATGACAATTCAAACTGCTGTAACTTGGCTGAAAATGATCCCATCTTTTCCATATTCCTCACGGTGGATGACATTCTCGGCCTGAACACATGTAGGGGTCAATTTTGAATCAAAGTCATAGCGCCACCTATGTACACACAATTTACCGTGTTTTTACATGTAAAAATCAAAGCCCCCCCCTTAAAATTGGACGTAAAATTATGAAATTCATGTGGCTTAAGCGTCATGTCCAGACCTACAAAAAAGCCTCTTGGAGTCGTACTCTAAAGCCAACAGGAAGTCAGTTATTTTTCATAAACTGTTAATTTTCATGCCTCCTTCTTATCTTAACTGCTCCTACAGATTTTATGGGATCCACTTCAAACTTTCCCTATGCCCTCTTGACAAGTTGGGCACCCAATGATACTGAAATCTTGCAATTTGCTACAACGGCGTGCCCGTGACGTGCCTTTCAACTTTCATGTCTGTCATGTGTCATTAATGCTCCTGTAATGAATTGATTCTTCCACCGGAGGGCAGTGTTGGTTTACTAAAGGATAGACCTGCATGAGAACACACAGGGAGGAGGACAGGAGACAGGACTGACTCTGAGTGAGTGATGTTTGTCTTTGTCAGTATTTCTAAACTTGAGCTCAATGAGCTCTGCACTCTGTAGATGTCAGTGTTTGCATGTTTGTTTTTGCTCTCAGTTGTTATTTGGTTTTTGTTGGTAAATTATAGTGAAGTATGTTTAGCTAGAACATAGTATTTTTGTAACCTAAAAATGTTGTTATTATATATTTGACACATGTGAATAAACGGACATATCCATTACTTTTTGGGTGTGAGTTATTTGTTTTTGAGGTTATCTTTTAATTGTGTTAAAAGATGTGATTGCATTATTGTTAAGGAACTACATGTGTCTTTTCAAATATGTCTTTTGATAAGGCTATGTTTGTACTGAGACAGTGGAATGTTTTTGAGCATATAAGCAGAAGAACAGTTATGTATGTGTGTCATATTTTAGCATGACAATCTCCATTTGATCCGCTCTCGTCACTCTCAAACAACTGTCTCGCGTCTCGCACATTCGTACATTACTCCAGCACACAATTTCCCAGTTTCTCCACAGCAGACAGATGGTACAGTGGTCAGTGCGCTCGCTTCGTAATCAGAGGACGCCGGTTCGAATCCACCTTGGGGATACCCCTTTGGTCTCTGTTGAATACTGTTTGCTTATCTGTTTTGCTCAGAATAAGGGCTCTCCTGCTTGGGGAGGCTCGTGTGTGTGTGTGTGTTATTTTCTTCTCATCTTCTTCTCATTCTGCTTGGGGAGGCTCGGCACAACCTCCCCCTGGCATCTCTGGTCGCGTACGCGCTCTGACTTGGTGGTCCTGGTACCCGGTCGGTGGCGTGTGTGTGTGTGTGGGGGAGTGTGAGCTCTGCGCGCTGTGGTCGTGCGCTCCCCGGCGTGCGCTGCGCTCCCCGACGTGCGCAGGTGTGCTTCGGGCCCTCCAATGCTGCTTGCAGCTTTAATTAGGGCCCGAAGCACCGAAAATCGGTGCAAGGACCTATTGAAATTGTAAGAGTTATTATTATTATTAGGGCCCGAAGCACCGAAAGTCGGTGCAAGGACCTATTGAAATTCAAGGAATTATTAGGGCCCGAAGCACCGAAAGTCGGTGCAAGGACCTATTGAAATTGTAAGAGTTATTATTATTATTATTTTTCTTCCGCGTCTTTGCGTGCAAAAATGGGTGCCTGAACGTGCTCCGATTCTCGGGAAAATTTGCACGCACGTGTGTTATTGCGAACATTGCAATGTGACATGGGTTCGGAGCAGGGGGGGGGGGAGAAAAATTGTTAGCGCCACCTATCTGCGAAAATCTCAATGCCCCCCACTTTCG
>SEMN01002002.1:0-17744 GCA_005408345.1 Macquaria australasica | reverse complement strand
AGTGATTGGACAGTGCCGCAACAGCCTTGAAACAGAGAGGGCAGGTGGAGGACTTCTTTGGAAGTGTCATTGCTGAAGAAAAAAAAAAAGCGATTAGACCGCTGTGATAAACGTGCAATTTCCCACCGAAATCGGGGAGAAGAGAAACACAACCTACCTCAAGCGTGTTCTGTGGAAAATGAGGGAAAACCAAAGCCGAAACTTCACTCTTATGTGCGGAGTGAATTTCCAAATCCGGCTGGAGACTGTCTGTGACTGGCTGAGACCAGAGACAAAGGTGAAACCGTTTGCCATTTGGCGTGCAGATAATTGAGCCGTTGCAGGCCACCACGTGAGCAAAAAACACGCCCTTGTTGGCCTCACGTGAGACAGGAACGATGCCTCTATCCTGGGCAGATAATTCTGAAGCACCCCCTGAATAATAACTAAAAATAAATAATGATGATAATAATAATCACAGTTCTCCACAGGCCGTGTCTCGCCGCGTTTTGCGCCCGGGAGACGCACTGCCTGCTGGCCTGTCTCTGCTAAAGCGCCGCTGACATCTCTGGAGGTTGTGAAGCGCGTTCACAGCCATCTCTCCAAAGGAACGTAATGTCCTCCAGCGGACCATCCAGCCCTTAGATTAAGTCCAACAGCCACAGCCACAAACACCGGGAACTCACACAGCATCTCCCCGGCGATGGCAGGCCGTCCCCGGGGCGGACATCCGCATACAGCCGCGCGTAATGTCCTCCGGCGGACCATCCAGCCCTTAGATTAAGTCCAACAGCCACAGCCACAAACACTGGGAACTCACACAGCATCTCCCCGGCGATGGCAGGCCGTCCCCGGGGCGGACATCCGCATACAGCCGCGCGTAATGTCCTCCGGCGGACCATCCAGCCCTTAGATTAAGTCCAACAGCCACAGCCACAAACTGCGAGATGCTTTGGCCTCTCCCGGCGATGACCCAATCCCGGGCGGACGCATCCACATACAGCCGCGTAATGTCCTCCGGCGGACCATCCAGCCCTTAGCTTAAGTCTAACAGCCACAGCCACAAACACCGGGAACTCACACAGCCTCTCCCCGGCGATGACAGGCCATCCCCGGGGCGGACATCCACATACAGCCGCGCGTAATATCCTCCGGCGGACCATCCAGCCCTTAGCTTAAGTCTAACAGCCACAGCCACAAACACCGGGCTCTCACACAGCCTCTCCCCGGCGATGACAGGCCGTCCCCGGGGCGGACATCCGCATACAGCCGCACGTAATGTCCTCCGGCAGACCATCCAGCCCTTAGCTCAAGTCTAACAGCCACAGCCACAAACACCGGGAACTCGCACAGCCTCTCCTAGGCGATGACAGGCCGTCCCCGGGGCGGACATCCGCATACAGCCGCGCGTAATGTCCTCCGGTGGACCATCCAGCCCTTAGCTTAAGTCCAACAGCCACAGCCACAAACACCGGGAACTCACACAGCCTCTCCCCGGCGATGACAGGCCGTCCCCGGGGCGGACATCCGCATACAGCCGCGCGTAATGTCCTCCGGCGGACCATCCAGCCCTTAGATTAAGTCCAACAGCCACATCCACAACCACCGGGCACTCGCACAGCCTCTCCCCGGCGATGACAGGCCGTCCCCGGGGCGGACATCCGCATACAGCCGCGCGTAATGTCCTCCGGCGGACCATCCAGCCCTTAGATTAGGTCTAACAGCCACAGCCACAAACACCGGGCTCTCACACCGCCTCTCCCCGGCGATGGCAGGCCGTCCCCGGGGCGGACATCCGCATACAGCCGCGCGTAATGTCCTCCGGCGGACCATCCAGCGCTTAGCTTAAGTCTAACAGCCACAGCCACAAACACCGGGCTCTCGCACCGCCTCTCCCCGGCGATGACAGGCCGTCCCCGGGGCGGACATCCGCATACAGCCGGGCGTAATGTCCTCCGGCGGACCATCCAGCCCTTAGATTAAGTCTAACAGCCACAGCCACAAACACCGGAAACTCACACAGCCTCTCCCCGGCGATGACAGGCCGTCCCCGGGGCGGACATCCGCATACAGCCGCGCGTAATGTCCTCCGGCGGACCATCCAGCCCTTAGCTTAAGTCGAACAGCCACAGCCACAAACACCGGGCACTCGCACAGCCTCTCCCCGGCGATGACAGGCCGTCCCCGGGGCGGACATCCGCATACAGCCGCGCGTAATGTCCTCCGGCTGACCATCCAGCCCTTAGATTAAGTCCAACAGCCACAGCCACAAACACCGGGAACTTGCACAGCCTCTCCCCGGCGATGACAGGCCGTCCCCGGGGCGGACATCCGCATACAGCCGCGCGTAATGTCCTCCGGCGGACCATCCAGCCCTTAGCTTAAGTCCAACAGCCACAGCCACAAACACCGGGCTCTCACACCACCTCTCCCCGGCGATGACAGGTCGTCCCCGGGGCGGACATCCGCATACAGCCGCGCGTAATTTCCTCCGGCGGACCATCCAGCCCTTAGCTTAAGTCCAACAGCCACAGCCACAAACACCGGGCTCTCACACCGCCTCTCCCCGGCGATGACAGGCCATCCCCGGGCGCACTTCCTCCGGGCTGTTCAACCACCTCTGGGGCCTACACGCAGCACCTTGCACACCGGTCGAACCGGCGGACCCACACTTAAGCACCCCCCCCACCCTCCAGACAGTTAGCTGCAGCCACACGCGTTCCGTGGTCCTGGTAGGCTGCATTGTACTTAGAATTTTAAAAACACTGTGCTTAATAGAATGAAACGTGGTACCAGGACCGCGTGGTACCAGGACCGCGTCGTACCAGGACCACGTACTCTTTACCACAGTGCCCTGGGCTTGGGAGATCTGCCGGGCAGATCCGCTGCCACCAGCCCGACTTCCCTTCCTCTGTACAAGGACTGAATGATTGTAGTAACGGCTCCAGCACGTACTTCTTCTCTACTACCCCCCATAACATACCCAGAGGGACATGTATAAGCCTTCTCCAAGTCCACAAAGCAAACTCCCATGACTCCTCCGGCACGGCAGGCACCTATGACCTTCTGGGCACAACTCCAAAAGGCCACCTCTGCAATGAAGGATTTAACCATGTCTCAATCAGATCCAATGTACTCAATCTCCCTGAGGATGCAGTAAAAATTTCTCAGGGAGGTGGGAGTTGAAAACTTTGCAGACAGTGCCTCACGTTTGGGTTCACCAGGTCTTTCTGTCAGTTTACCCCATTACCTGATCCAGTTCACCATTAGGTGGGGATCTGCTGATCACTTTTCTCCTCTCCTCACCAATGTGTCCAAGACATGGGGTTGCTGATCTGATGATACGACAGCAACTAGGTCATTCTAAGGTATTCTGGCACCGGGTACACTTATGAGCTACCTTGTGCTTAAAAATGATGCTTATTATTCAACCGGTCGAGGCAGATGACCGCCCACCTTGAGCCTGGTTCTGCTCAAGGTTTCTACCTGTTAAAAGGGAGTTTTTCCTTGCCACTGTCGCATAGTGCTTGCTCATGGTGGGAACTGTTGGGTCTCTGTAAATATAAAGAGTTGGTCTAGACTTGCTCTATTCGAAAAAGTGCCCTGAGATAACTTTGTTATGATATGGCGCTATATAAATAAAACTGAATTGAATTGAATTATAGATAATCCATGACTGAATTCCAATAAAAAACACCATGCTGGTTCAGATCAGGCAAGCCATTCCTCCAGTCACCCCACTGCAGCTTTCTCTATTGTTACACACATGAATGTTGAAGTCATTGCCTTCCTCTCAGTGACACTTAGTCACATAAAGGAGATCCTCTTGTTCCAACACAGCTGTATCAAGTCAGGGGATTGTGTGTACACCCAAACTGCCCAGAGCCTCTCACCCTAGCCAACTCTGGAAACGTCCAGTCCCTATCCAGGAGTTTGGTTCTAGAGCCAGTGCTGCCCAATTTCAGTCTTGTACTGCTTTGCCTCCTGCACTAGCTCTGGGATTTTCTACACCAGGGAGGTGATGTTCCATGTCCCTAGAGCCAGTTTTCTCAGCAGACTAAACTACTGAACTAAACATAGCCCTCTTCCTCTCCAGTCACACGTTGAGCTACTCAGTTTACAGTGCTGACACAGCTGGGTTGACAGCAGGGACAGCACATGAGACAACACTAAATGAAACAGATGAAACAGACTAAATAAAACATTGATTTAGATTGTTGGCAAAACCATCTCACCTAAATGTTCCTTTAGTAGCTGTTCTAGAGCTTTTGATCATACTATAACTTTGATCAATGTTAATGTGAATTAAAAGTAGCCGTTAACTATGCACATCAGCTGTTTCATTTAAAAATTTTGTTTTTTTTCTCTCTCACTTTTGTCTCCAGTATAAACCCAATAACAGGAGTTGTAGAAAAGGAGCAGCCCAATCCCATGGAGGGAATGACAGAGGAGCAGAAAGAATATGAAGTCATGAAGCTGGTCAACATGTTTGACAAACTGTCAAGGTCAATAAAAGCAGACACATATGCATACGTATTCACACACACACACACACATTCACAGATGAAGTGAACCACAGTACAGTCATCATTTTTAATTCATTTCAAAATTGTCTTTCACAAAAGAAATCCTTATGACAGCTATATTCAAATATACAATTTAAAATTTACTCAATATATGAAAATTTTGTATTTTATGTGTTTGTCAATTTATTGTAACTGAAAATTACAAATAATATGTAGACAAGACTGATAATCAGAGGCATTTAGTATAATTTACTGCCAATTTGTTCAATAATTAATACTGGCATAGTTTTCAGTACTCAGTGCTGCAGACTCAATTCAATCTGTAGTCATACATGGACACGTTATTGCATTTGAACCATTTCTCCCTGCAGGATCAATGTGATCCAGCCCATGCAGCTCGGTATGGATGGGAAGATGAGAGAGATGACTCCAGAGGATCTTGGCCTGGCCCACAATCCTGTGTTCCAGCCAGAAGAGCGAGCTAATTCAGACAGTGAAGATGAGGCTTAGTAAAGGCAGAAACAGATTCAACTCCTGTGACAATCGTGAGATTGATCTGTCACATTATTTTAAATACTCACATGTCACATGGTCCAACCTGTTCCTATTTACTTATTCTGTTGGGAGGTGAAGTACGGAAAATTGGGATTTGTTTAGTTGAAGTGAAAACACAGCATGGAATACATGGGAGGCAGCTTAAAGGACCATATCGCTGGTTGTAAATGTGCTATCTTGTCAACTACAAATCACCAGTGTTTTACTGCTGACCATTTTCCATTTTCCAAAGAGTACTCTTAGTTTCTAGATTAGTTTCCTTCCTCCCAGACATTTGTTTCAGTTAATTTAAGTACACTATAAAAACCAACTTTCTTAGGGGCACTAGGAAGCACTATAACAACACTAAAGAGTGTAAAGGAAAACATTAAAACAGATATTTGCACTGAAATTCTTTTTATTTCACCATAAAATCTGCACAAAGTGGAACATTTCCAGTGAGCTTGGCTATAGAATTGTTCATTAAAGGATGGTTTCACGTAGGTTTAGAAGGTTGACACATGACATTGTTCCTCAGTCAACTCAAATAATCAACAAGAGGATCCTTGTTTTGATTGACAGCTAATGTTACCTTTCATATGCTCAGGGGGCAGCACGTCTCAGAAAGCGGTGGTGGAAATTCTTGACTCAAAAGCTGGCATCTGGTCCCCTAGTCTTTAAATGGTTGGACCGTACAAATATTCAAGGTTCAAGGTACATTTATTAGTCATTCTACAACACAGGATTGCACAATGAAACCCCCTTCACGCTACACACACAGAACATATATACAAATATTTAAAATTAGAAAACAATAAAAATAAATATAAAAACAATATATATAGTTACTTACTATATACATATACAAAGTTAGTGGTATGGTAGTGTGAAAAACCAGCACAACAGAAAGTTCCATGTCCTGGGCCATGCACATCCCATGCCAGTCTGTAATGTTTTCAGTCAGGATGCTTTCTGTTGCTCCTATTGCTAATAAGATTCTTTATTAGCAAGATTGACACTATGTGATCTCAGATCTCACTGTCCTCCTACAATCCGTCCGTTAAGCTCATGTTCCTCAGTTCTCATCAACTTTGAACCGGTTTCTCTCTCATTTGACACATATTATCTCACATGTGAACCATAGTACATGTCCCTTAGACATTATTCCCTCATGCCTACTTAAGGAAGTGCTGGACACTGTTGAGCCTAGTTTTTTTAATTTTTTTTTATCAATAATCAATAGCTCTCTGGTCAATAGCTATGTCTCAGCTTGCTTTAAACTTGCTATCATTCACCCTCTGATCAAAAAACCTAATTTAGATCCATCTGTTCCTAATTATTAATGACCAATCTCAAAGCTTTTGTTTTTATCCAAAATTCTTGAAAAAGTAGTTTTCCCTGAACTCATTTCCTTCTTGGACAAATTCAGTATACTGGACAAATGTCAGTCAGGTTTTAGGACACACCATAGCACAGAGTCCGCTCTCCTGAGAGTGACACATGATTTGTTCTTGCCTTTAGATTCAGGAAATTACACTATTTCAATTCTTTTAGATCTCTCGGCTGCCTTCGAGACAGTCGGATCACTCCCTCCTCTTGGACCACCTTAAGCATGTTGTTGGCAAAAAGGGACATTTAGGGACCTTCAGTGGTTTGCCTCCTACCTCCAAGATTGATCAGCCTCTGTTAGAATTGATAATGTGTTCTTCCTCTGCACTCATCTCCTGTGGAGTACTACAAGGCCCTATTTTATTTTCCCTATATTTGCTTCCTTTGGGGTCTATTTTCAGAAAATATATCTCCTACTATTGTTATGCCAATGACACCCAGCTGTACCTCCTGTTGAAACCTTGTGATCCATGCAGTGTTAACTCCCTTCTAAATTGCGTTGAGGATGTGAAATCCAGGTTGGCAAAAAGCTTTCTTCAGTTAAACCAGAATAAAACTGAGGTCCTAATCTTCAGCCCTGCAGACAACTCCGCAACCACAATCAGTGCCCTCGGGCCTCTGTTATTCTTCTGTTATTCATCTTAGATTACTTGCAAAATTAAAATAATTCCTATCCGTTAAAGATTTGGAGACTATAGTTTACACTTCCTCTCGCTTCGACTACTGCAATTCTCTCTATGAAGGAATCAGTCAGTCAGCCCCATCTCGCCTACAGCTGGTTCAAAATGCAGCAGCGAGACTCCTCACTGATATCAAGAAGAGAGCCAATATCTCCCCTGTACTAGCCTCTCTTCACTGTAGAGAGTAGAGAATACATTTTAAGATTCTTTTTTTGTTTTTAAATCACTGCATGGACTGGTACCAGGTTACATCTCTGAACTTGATTGTAATCATCAATCGAATAATCCCACAATTGAATCTCTCTGTAAAGCACTTGGGTCGACGTTTCTTGTTTTTAAATGTTCTCAATGAATAAATGGACGTGACTTGACTCATCTGTAAAAGTTAACAAGAACTTGGCACGGGAATTTTGCCTTCTTAAGCTTACTCAAGAAATACAGCTTTCTTTACCAGGGTGGAGATGTGTGATGTCCATGACAGGTTCTCTGTGATGCTGATTCCCAGGACCCTAGAACTGTTCACCTGCTCCACCTCAGCTCCACTGATGTAGACAGGAGTGTGTCTTTGTCTCCTTTTCCTAAAATCAGTGACCAGCTCCTTGGTTTTGCTGACATTGAGCAGTAGCTTGTTCTCTGTGCACCACTCTGTAAGATTGTTGATTTCCTCCCGATAGGAATACTCATCGTCTGTAATCCGGCCGATGATGGTAATGTCATCAGCTAACTTCACAGCCAAGTTCTCTCCATGTTGGGGATTGCAGTCGTGAGAGTACAGCATGAACAGGAGGGTGCTGAGCACACAGCCATGGGGGGCTCCGGTGTTCAACACTAGAGTGAAGGAGGTGTCTGGGGTCTGTTTGTGAGGAAGTCCAACATCATGTTGGAGAGTGTGGTACTCAAGCCCAGAGTGCTAAGCTTAATAAGTTTCATGGGGAAGATTGTGTTGAATGCTGAGCTGAAATCAACAAACAGCATTCTGATGTAGGATGTTCAAGGTGTGTAAAGACTGAGTGGAGGGCAGTGGAGATGACATCCTCTGTGGATCTCTTGGTTCTGTATGCAAACTGGTGAGGGTCCAGGCTAGCTGGAATATTGATTTTGATGTGCTGGAGAACCAATTTCTCAAAGCACTTCATCAGAATGGGGTTGAGTGCCACAGAGCGGTAGTCGTTCAGAGTAGACACTGCAGACTTTTTTGGTACAGGGACAATGGTGGTTGTCAAAGCAGGTGGGAACACTCTCCTATGACAGTGATATGTTAAATGTCAGTAATGACATCAATTAGCTGATTGGCACATGTTCTAAGTACACAGCCAGGGATCTTATCAGGCCCAGCAGTTTTACTCATATTCACTTTCAGCAGGATTTTCTTTCACATCCGCTGTGGATACTGATAGTGGCCGGCCTTTTGGAGGTGGAGTAGACTATGTAGTAGCCCTTCATTAACGTTCAAAGCATAGATTTCTTGATTGATGATTTCTGTTGTCCAAAATATTACACTTTTTTTCAAAATGTACTTAAAAGATACACCCCTTGGGGACTCAACTCAGTGTTTTGAAGCTCAACAAACACACATAAATGATAATATGGAAAAGTCGACTCTCAAACTTCAGATATTCAGTGTCCCTGAACGCACCAACAGAGAGACTTTTCAAAACAGTTCCTGCTTACAGTTCCATCACGACATGACCAAAACATCACTTTTGACAAAAATCAATAAGGTATAGTATTGGCAGCCAGATTCATTTCTATACAAGTTGATTTTCATATTATAATGAAACTAATGGCTGTCTGGAAGGTGGAGAATCAGTCTAAAAACTGATGATAGGCTTTAGAAAATGACCAGTAATCATGTGATGTGATCTGTAAATGGCAAAATATTAACAAAGGATCAGTATGTTCCTTTAAATCATGCTCCTTTCTAGATAGATAGACACACTTAGATATACAGATACAACACAGTAGTGTTGGTTTTGTTTCTGACAAACAAGTAATTTATTGCTCATTTCTTGATCATCTTGCTGTTCTGACGTTAATGGGATCCGTTATTAGTTACACTTAATGTTTCTCCACTATTCTGTTCAAGTGTTACTGTGTACCTGAGCTCTATGTGTATGTGTAAGCCATCTTTGATTGGTCATTGGTATTTCTATGCTGGTCATTGTGTTGACCATTCCTGGCTCCAAAACGAATCAGCACCTCTCTGACACAAAACCTGAACCTCATATGCTTCACAAAGCTGGTGTGTGTGTTTGTATCGTTCAGGGTCATTTATTTCAGTAGGCCTTTATTACCAGCATGTTTAAAAAGGACTAACAAATGATGAAACAATCACTGTGTGAAATGATATCATGCAAAACACAAACTACAAACACAACTAGCTGAGGTCACCCAGCACCTCCTACCTAATAAGATGTTAACCTAGATAGTTTGGATTTGATTTGTTGAGGTTGTGAGGTCTTCACCTTTGAGATTTCTGCCACCACCTCAAAGCACAGAGGTGAATGGAATTTGTCAACAGTTTGCATTGAGAACTGTCTACAATAGTCTCTGTATCTATTTGAAGTTGAACTTTGTAGGAACATTTTTACAGAATGTTGGAGCTCTTCATGATGAGATAAAGACGTGTGTCATTTATACATTTCATGAGAGCAAAAGAAAATGTATGAAAGCTAGCCAAAGAGCTGTTCTTCAGTTTGTGACGATGGAATCATTTTTGAAAACAAAAATAAAACTAATGAATTTTAGATGCCTGTTGTTTTTCATAAAGCCCTTCAGATGTTTTATTTTTAGAAGTTATATGTGAAACTGCAGACAGATAAGTTATAATTTTAGAGCAAAGATGAAATATTCTTATGCAACGAGAGAGTCTATAATCTGAAACACATTATATATTAAATGTATACTCCTTTATATTGTTACTGAATAGCTGCCAACTCTATCATGGACTGTAATATGCATTAAATGTGTTTAAACAACAGAGTTGTCCTATGTCTTATTTTTGATGCAGGTATTGTGCAAGTTCTGTATGGAGCCAGAACAGTGACTTTAGATTTTGGCATTGAAAACAACATTTGGCATTGAAAACAAAACCTGAACTGAAAAAGAAAACATTGGAAAAAGTTGGCACTGCAACAAGTAGTGGCACTGAAAAACGTTCCACTAAAAAATAAAACACAGGCATTAAAAAAAGAAAAATCCAAGCTTCCAATAAAGTATGAATGCAACACATTTGCTAATTTTTTGACCATACACTTACAATCTTATTATCTTATTTTTTTAATATATTTTTTGCATGCCAATGTGTTTTTCAATGACAATCTTCTACTTTTTCTTCATGTCACTCTTTTTTCAGTGAGTTTCTTTTCAGTGAAAGTGGTTTTCAGTTTTGATTATCTGTCTCTGTTTTGGCGTGGAGGAGAGGGGTTTGAGGGGAGGGGGCAAGGAGACCGTGATTTCTATTTAATCTGTATACTAAGCAGAGAACGTCACTCTTCCTGAACCCAACATCCGCTTTGAAGCCTCTGGCACCTCTCACCTATGGCAATGGCATCCACAAGATCACCTGAAACTCCCAAACTGCAAGTTAAGTTTGTATCCCTCTGCCATTGTATTTTCACATAGGAACTACCCTTAGCTAGCTGACACCATAGACTGTATATAAAGTCTATGGCTGACACATATTAGCTAACTTTAGTGCTTGTTCCAGTGGGCATCTGCCAAACCAGCATAATGTCAGTTAAGAGTTTAACCCAGCCTGGTGCTATGTTCTGTAGCATCCTTGTACCTGTAGCACTGCTTTCCACCTTCCAGGTCGGATGACAGTAAAAAGAAAAAAAAAAGAATTGCCACCTTGCAATTGTCACAAACTGTTGTTGTTATAATGGTATGCTATTATTTCCATTTGCACTGAACATGGAATCATGAGAGCCAGTGGTGAATTCCCTGGCTGTGTCACTTCTCTTGTTAGTAGGCAAAGCCCAGTGTGAGCACCCGGTCAGAGCTGAAAAAGCGGCTTGCTTTTCAGGTAGAGAGGGGGAGAGGCCTACAATTGCCCCACAAGTGGAGAATGGTGAGGAAGATGGGGCAATGCAGGCATAGTACAGAACATGAAAATGACCAGTCACAGGGTGATAGCGAGGATGTCCCCCTCCCCAATGCCCAGTAGGCCAAGAGGCCTATATCAGAATTGTGCTCTGAGCCTCCTGGAGTCTCAGAGAAGAGGGGAAGAGCTAAGAACCACTCAGACAGTTCATCTGTGGAGGAACCCAGAGTCTTCCCCTCCAATTCCCCAAATGTTGTCTCATTTTTAACCATAGCTCTGCAAGCAACCCCTAAGGACTCAAAACTCAAAGCGACTATGCGTCAGAGGTCAACCCTTATAGTCCAACAGGGAAGTGAAGATCGACCCTGTCACCTTTCACCCATGAGAGTGAAGGAAGTGCAAAAGAAATTGACTAACTGCTCTTTTAACATTGTAACTCCCTTTTTAGTCTTTTAAGATCTCATACCTGTTATTTTTAACCATACTCATGACACTCACCTTCTCAACCATCAATGTGAGAAGTATGAAGTCGAGAGTTGGAGCCCAGACTGTTTTATCCTTTCTTAACTCTTTTAAGTCAGATGTGTTTTTAATACAGGAGTGTGGCCTGCTGTTTTTTAATCACCACAGAGAGTGAGAAGAGTTTTGGCCATAAACATCGATATGGAGTGAGTGGAGTTATATGGAGTTGAAAACAAAAATGATGGAGTGGCCATTTTAATCAAAGACCCTCTGGTCTTGGGGCAGCGCTGTGGTGAGAGATGGTCAGGCACGTTTAGCACACTTGACTTTTATGGGAAAAGAAAAGTCTTAAATATTTATGGCTTTAATGACAAAAATGACAGGTATGACCTTTTAGAAGACTTGCAGTTTCACATGCTAGGTAGGGCACCTTTAGTTTAGTGTGTGTGTGGGGGGGGATTTCAATTGTATTTTAAGAAGGAATGATAGGAAAAGAGTAGGGGAAGATTTTAAACTTGACAAAACATCGGTTTTATTATGGTGTGTTTCCACCAAAAGCGAATTGAGCGTTTCTGGCGGTGACATTACATACAAAGTCAATACAAAGACGCAAATAGACGCGACTTCCACGGCGCGAATAGACGAAATTCGTGTCTTCCGCCTATTTGCGTGAGTTGAAAAATTTCAACTCGGCCGATATATTCGCGTGACCTGTGTCACGAAAGCCTATCATCCTGAATGAGTCACCAGTGGCAAAGTATCTGCAGCATAGAAAACATTTAATTTAACTGAGCTGTAGTGAACACACTGTGGGTGTCTACATAAAATATATGGCTGCACAGCTGCTATCATCAATAATAAACATAAATGAATGTGAGTTTAAGCTACACAGTATGTAGATATATATGTGTATGTACAATAACATCGCTGCCGTATTTATGCCTGATTTAGATTACGTTATTTTGAGTGTGTGATAGAGCTGCTACAATGTTACAATAGCATAGCTCTGATCGATCTGAACTTCATAGAGAAAACAAGCATTTTAAAAGTTGGTTGCTAGATTTTTTTACAATTTGGCATCATGATGTAGTTATTTCGGCATCCTTTTGATACGTTTATTGCAATTAAATCACAGCAAAATCTGTTTATTTTGGGTTCATACCGCTGTAGTAAGCCATATGAAATTGCCACTCACCGAGTTGTGTGCGCCTCCGGTTGATGTTATGAACCCAAACACTACGACGTTTAGTTTTCCGACGTATTTGAGACTTCCACAACAGGTACAGGGCAGCAATATGTAATATAAATGTTGTTGGCACTCCGTTATTTTTTCCCAGAAGAGAAGGGCAAAACAGTTAATAACGGGTTTGTTTTTATAAAAAAAAAAAAAGATCCAGCGGTCAAACTCGAGCGAGTAAAGCGAGGCGAATATTCGCTTTGCTTTTGGTGGGAACACGCCATTACAGGGCCTGTGCAGGGATTTTAAACTGCTGGACTGTTTTAAAACCATGTATCCCAGAGAGGAGGGCTTCATCTGGTTCAGTGGTGACGGCACCAGAGCCAGAGCCTGAACTAATTAAAGCAGAGATGTTGGTTTTAGCAGAAAATAAAAGCAAGGGTGTGGGAAATAGAGGAAGGGGAGAAGTGAAAATTGTAAATAAAGGGGGGAACATTTTAAGCTTAAAAACTGAAAATGGGTGCATAGCTGACACAACAAAGGAAATTAAAGAAACTGGAAAGATTTTATATGGAGCTATACCATGAAAAACCTGTCAAAAAGGACACCATGATTGACGTTTTAAAATTCATTGAACAAAAAGTAGAACAGTGTTTTTAACCCAAAATTTTACCATTCTTGAGTTAAATACATGTATAAAGATTTTTAAGGCAGGGAAGTCACCAGGAGAAGATGGACTTCCTTTGCAATTTTATCTGACTTTTTGGGACATTTTAGCACCTGACTTGCTTGCTGTTTTTATGGATTTTGAAAAACTTGACCGACTTCCTGACAGTTTTAGAGTAGTGATAATGACTCTCCTTTATAAATGTCACAGCCCGGCTCAAAGACTGACAAAAACAGAAGACACATGGGTATACCAAACACCAAAGTAATTTATTAACCACAAAACAAGCAAAAATAAATCAAAACAAATAAGTGGGAGGAATCTGTAAAGTCAGTAGTGTAGAGAGTGGATGAGTGAAAATGTGCTGTAAGGATGTTGTCCTGTAAAAAGCAAGAAAAGGTAACAAAGTTAACCAATGCAACAATGCAGAGGTGTGTGGTGTGAGGAGATCTGCCCCAAAAGGATTGGCTGCTGCTCTGGCTATATCTAAGTGGCACACCGGGCCCTGCTGATTAACCATCCAATTGGTTGGCAGCCCTGGAAACAGAGGAAAAGTGGTGACCCTGACGGTCAAAACACAACAACATTACACAAAACACAGCATTACACAAAACACATTTCACAAAACACAACATTACACAAAACACAACCACATTTCACAAAACACAACATTATACAAAACACAACCACATTTCAGATTACGGAAAGGGTAGGACAACACTTCTTGTTTGTGATTGGACAGAACCCAAGTCAATCAATAGGCCTATTTCTCAATATGGCGACAGATACCGGAAGTGGGGAAACGCGAAGATCTACGTATAGTCACTGGTACTACGGACTCTGAACAGCGTGTTTTCTCTCGGTCTCTCCTTTCTCTGCCAAAAATCTGAATTCCAGATGTTGTCCGCCTTGTTGACAAATTTTAAGGTGATGTGAAAAGGTAAAAGTTAGACAAGCAATTCATTTTTGATTATCAAGTTATGTAGCCTACTATGCTAACATGAAAATTACTATCTAGTTCAGCACTTACCTGTTAAGAGTTAGATGATCTTCAAAGTATGCTTTTCTTGTCAACTATGTGTTTGCATCTGTGTCTAGTCTCAAATATTATTGCAGGAAAAGTTGTAATTAGGGCCAGATGATATAGATCAATAAGAAAGTGTGAGGAACCACAACAGCTCGAGGTAAATACGTGTAAATATTTAATGTTAAATGGTACATTGTTCCTGTTAAACAGTCAGATGGTTCTCCTTTCCTTCCTGTGCTCAAAAGCTGTTGTCTCAGTGTCCATAGAAACAGCAGCTATAGAGTTAAATAACTAAAACGCATAAAAAGGACTGATAAAAGGACGGTAATACATTCATAAATTCATGGCTTCCTGAATTTATAGATGCAAATTTAATGTGACGCTTACTACAGACTCACTACATAGAATGTGATCATGAAATTGACACAGCTTTTTTTTTTATATAAAATGATTATTATTTAAATAAGTTGTGAAATATATTAAAGTCTTGACATCACTTTCTTCATATCACCTTTGAAACTACAAACACACCACCTGAGATGACAGCATATTCATGCTTTTGTGCTGCTGGAAGAAGTTTGTGCAACCATTTGGTTGTATTACTTTTCCAGACAGTTCATTTTAGTACACTGGAAACCAAAAATGTTCCCGCTGCCCTTGCTTGCACAAGTAAACAGCAGGTCTGGCACAGGCCCTGCACCCAGGTTAAAAAATATATATAAATTTTATACAGTTTTAATTTGATAAGTTACCTCGAATTTCATTTAAAAGTACGTCAGTTGCAAAATACATGACAATCTAGTGCAAAATGTACAACATGAACTAAAGCCATGAAAAGAGGAGCCACAGGTTCTTCAACAGTATGCGGAGACCTTCAATGTTTATGTTCTCCCATGTGGATGGCAAAGTGGTTGACCCAAGTGAGGACCTTCCATATGGCCTGGTTGAGTGCCCTGATGTGAAAGACATTGGAGAGGCATCACACTCCACGTTTGTTGAGGGTCAAATGAAACTAAGGAAAACACACACCTACCACTGGCAAGTCCAGGGTCAGCTGATAGTCACTCGCTTAGCTTGGTGTGATCTAGTGACAAATACCAGGAGGGATTTCACAGTGAAGAGGGTGTGGAGCAGCTTATCAAAGAAATCAAGGCCAAGGTTGATGAATTCTACTTTGGCACATACATTCATGTCGTCCAGGGAGAAAATAGACAAGAAAAAGTAACATACTAAGTATTAAGATATTTTATTAAAGTAAGTAAGTAAAAGAAATAGAAAATAGAAAAATAGAAATAGAAAAATAGACCTGTACACAGTATAGACAGAAATAAATAATAGAGTGACTGAGTGCAGTTGTAAGTATGAACAAATAGATAAGATAAAAATATTGCACATATATAATATCATGTAATATACATGTACATGAAAATATTTCACAGCAACATATGAAGTAGATAACATCATGAATAAAATATATGCATGAAGATAGTGCACAGCAGCAGATGAAGTATAGTAGCGAATAGTCTGCACACTGACAGTCAAGTGTAGATTACCGGGAGTTGTACTGATTATAGAGTCTGACAGCAGCAGGCAGGAAGGACCTACGGTACCTCTCCTTCAGACACCGCAGGTGGAGCAGCCGGTCGCTGAAGGAGCTGCCCAGTTCTGAAAGAGTGACATGTAGGGGGTGGGAAGTGTTCTCCAGTAGTGATGATAGCTTGGCCACCATTCTCCTGCCTCCCACCACCTCCACTGGGTCCAGAGGGCATCCAAGGACAGAGCTGGCCTTCTTTACCAGTCTGTCCAGTCTCTTTCTATCCCTGGAAGAGATGCCACTGGCTCAACAGGTCACCCCATACAAGACAGCTGATGCCACCACAGAGTCATAGAAAGTCCTCAGGAGCGCACCCTGCACTCCAAAAGACCTTAGTCTCCTGAGCAAAAAGAGACGGCTCTGGCCCTTCTTAAACAGAGCGTCCGTATTGTCTGACCAGTCCAGTTTGCTGTTCAAATGAACACCCAGATACTTGTACGATCTCACAATCTCAATGTCTGTTCCCTGGATGTTCACTGGTGTAGGTGGAGGGAGTTTGCGCCTGCCGAAGTCCACCACCAGCTCTTTGGTTTTACTCGCGTTGATCTGGAAGCGGTTCTGCTGACACCAACCCACAAAGCCCTGGGTCAGTTCTCTGTACTCCCCATCATCCCCGTTGGTGATGAGGCCGACGATGGCAGAGTCATCAGAGAACTTCTGCAGGTGACAGTTCGAAGTGTTATGGGTGAAGTCCGCTGTGTAGAAGGTGAACAGGAAAGGCGCCAGAACAGTTCCCTGTGGAGCCCCTGTGCTGCAGAGAAGTGTGTCAGACACACAGTCCTGTAACCTCACATACTGTGGTTGGTTTGTGAGGTAGTCCAGGATCCATGCTGCCAGGTGATGGTCCACCCCAGCGTGCTCCAACTTGTCCCCCAGAATCCTGGGCTGGATGGTGTTAAAAGCACTGGAGAAATCAAAAAACATGATCCTCAGTGTTTCCAGCCTTTTCTAGGTGAGAGAGGGATGTGTGAAGTAGGTAAATGACAGCGTCATCCACCCCAATGCCGGGTTGGTAGGCAAACTGCAGAGGGCTCACCAGCGGACGCAGGTGGACAAGGACCAGTCTCTCCAGGGTCTTCATCAGGTGAGAGGTCAATGCCACTGGCCTATATGGTGGGAGGCAGGAGAATGGTGGCCAAGCTATCATCACTACTGGAGAACACTTCCCACCCCCTACATGTCACTCTTTCAGCACTGGGCAGCTCCTTCAGCGACCGGCTGCTCCACCCGCGGTGTCTGAAGGAGAGGTACCGTAGGTCCTTTCTGCCTGCTGCTGTCGGACTCTATAATCAGTACAACTCCCGGTAATCTACACTTGACTGTCAGTGTGCAGACTATTCACTACTATACTTCATCTACTGTTGTGCATTATCTTCATACATATATTGTATTCATGATGTTATCTACTTCATATGTTGCTGTGAAATATTTTTCATATATATGTATATTATATATGTGCAATATTTTTATCTTATCTATTTGTTCATACTTACAACTGCACTCAGTCACTCTATTATTTATTTCTGTCTATACTGTGTATAGGACTATTTTTCTATTTTTCTATTTATTTTTATTGTATTTCTATATATGACACTTTTGCTGGCTGCTGCAACGCTAAAAATTTCCCAGCTGTGGGACAATAAAGGCTTATCTTATCTTATCTT
>SEMN01002001.1:0-12500 GCA_005408345.1 Macquaria australasica | reverse complement strand
GTAATGTGTACTTGTATAGCCAATAAATCTATGATAATCCTTCATTAAATCAGTTCAACAATGTATATTCACTGGAGTCATACATATGTATCGTCAATATAGTGATAACTTTTTAGCCAAAACCTAATACAAAAACTAGCATGGAGTTTCAATTGAGCACTTTCGATGGACGTTGACGGCAATGCTTATTTTTATGCTGCAACATCTTGAACCAGTCATTTGCGCCGGAGTGATCAGCGACCCACAGCAGCTCCATTTCGTGAAATGTGAGATTAGTGACACCAGCGACCATAGTCAAATATATCCCAGGGGCCAGAGCGGGCAACGTTGAATCCTATTTAAAACTGCTGGCTAAGGATAAGCGTAAATATGGTAAGATTGTTACTCACGTCAGCGGTAATGACACCCGATTGCGCCAATCAGAGGTCACAAAAATTTATGTTGAGTCAGTGTGTACATATGCAAAGACAATGTCGGACTCCATAATTTTCTCTGGGCCCCTACCTAATCTTACTAGCGATGACATGTATAGCCGCATGTCATCATTCAACCGCTGGTTGTCGAGGTGGTGTCCAGGTAATGATGTGGGCTTTGTAGACAATTGGCAGACTTTCTGAAGAAGACCTGGTCTGATTAGGAGAGATGGTATTCATTCCACTTTGGATGGGGCCGCTCTCATATCTAGAAATCTAACCGAATTTATTAGTGGCCCAAAGCCACGACAACTCAGAGTTCAGACCATAGATTTAATACAGTCTATGGTCCAGACCAGGAGGCAGAGTCTGTGCTTCTCTGCGCTTCCACAGTTACCCACCCTAAACTCCACAGAGAGGGTGTCTTTCCCCCGACCACTTAAATTATTTATATGAAAAGTAAACAGAAGAGGAGTTGCACATAAAAACCTAATAAAAAGTAAAACCACCACTGTAACAGTACAACAAAATAGAAGAATTAAATGTGGACTGTTAAACATTAGATCGTTAGGACAGCTTTAGATGTTTAACAGTTTATCAGATTATAATATTGATTTATTCTGTCTTACTGAAACCTGGCTGTGTCACGATGAATACGTTAGCCTAAATGAATCCACTCCCCCCAGTCACATTAATACTCACATTCCTCGAGGCACAGGCCGACTCAAGCCTATTAATCAAACCTAAACCTAAACTAAATTATAACTTGTTCAAAAGCCTTGTTCTTATGGTGTGTTCCCACCAAAGGCGAAGCAAATATTCGCCTCATTTTACTCGCTCCAGTTTGACCGCTGGATCATTTGTTTTTATTCGCGTTACTCGCGTGAGTAACGCAAATAAAAATAAACCCGTTATTAACCGTTTTGTCCTTCTCTTCCGGGAAAAAATAATGGAGTGCCAACAACGTTTATTTCTTTTCGTTACCATGGCCGAAATAACAAATATTGCTGCATTGTCTGTTCAGCACAGATAACATATATGATCAATACTTACATCTTTTAAGAATCCAGTAACGTTAGCTAGAGCCGCTGGGATGTCCGTGTCCGCCAAAACCAAATACTGCTGCCCTGAACAACATTCGGGGTACTGAGCTGTCAGTCAAAAACTCATTAGCCAATGGGCACGCATCCTGAAAAATCCCGCCTACGTGAAAGGTTTGTGCCAGAACTGCAAAGAAAAATTCAGGCAGTGCAAACGAGAGAGCTGGCAGCGTAACCGCAAAGACACAGAGAGAGCAATAGTCTGATCAGCCAGAGAGAAGCAGAGGGAGCTGTAAACAAAAGGACATATGTTCAAAACAGTAAAAGACCAATAGTTTACACCATTACACAAATAATTTGTTTGCAAGTTGTAAGTTTTACTTTTGAGATGACATTTTGTTTGCTTCAGTGAGTTTTATTCTCTCTCAAATTCTTATTTTTGTTTGATATTTAAAAAGTTGTTTTTGATTTTATTGGCACAAATCTAATTCCATAGGATTGGTGCTAGGACTTCTCGGATGGACACCAACTACAGGTGTTCCGTCCATCTGTCTCCGGTGAGTGGCAGTTTCATATGGCTTACTACAGCGGTATGAACCCAAATTAAACAGATTTTGCTGTGATTTAATTGCAATAAACGTATCAAAAGGATGCCGAAGTAACTACATCATGATGCCAAATTGTAAAAAAATCTGAACTCATGCTTTGTCAAGTCTGTCCACAAGACAACAAGCAAACAATTTTTAAAATGCTTGTTTTCTCAATGGAGTTCAGATCGATCAGAGCTATGCTATGGTAACATTATAGCTGCTCTATCACACATTCAAAAAAACGTTATCTAAATCAGGCATAAATACGGCAGCGACGTTATTGTATATACACATCTACATACTGTGTAAATTAAACTCACATTCATTTATATTTAGTATTGATGACAGCAGTTGTGCAGCCATTTATTTTATGTAGACACCCACAGTGTGTTCACTACAGCTCAGTTAAATTAAATGTTTTCTATGCTGCAGATACCTTGCCACTGGTGACTCATTCAGGATGATTGGCTTTCGCAACACAGGTCACGCGAATATATCGCCCGAGTTGAAATTTTTCAACCGACTTAGTTACTTAGTTACGAATTTCGTCTATTCGCACTGCGGAAGTCGCGTCATTCGCGCCGCCCAACTCGAATTCGCTTCTATTTGCATCTCTGTATTGACTTCGTATGTAATATCACTGCCAGAAACGCTCAATTCGCTTTTGGTGGGAACACACCATTAGTCTTTCACACCCAACCTGGAAAACACTACAGCCAGTTCTATTTCTCATAGTGTACAGAGCTCCTGGACCATATTCTGAATTTTTATCTGAATTCTCAGGTTTAGTCCTTAAAACGGATAAAATAATTATTATAAGTGATTTTAATATTCATGTGGATGAAGAAAATTATAACTAATAACTTTTGAATTCCTATTACTGGACTACACACCATTAGGCAAACATTCCTACACTAGATGTCTATCTGATAGTGCTGTAGCTAAATTTAAGGAAGTGATTCCATCAGCATTTAATTCAATGCCATATCTCAATATAACAGATGACTCCTATGCTAACTTTAGTCCCTCCCAAATTGATCATCTTGTTGATAGTGCAGCAGGCACACTGCGAATGACACTCGACTCTATTGCCCCTCTAAAAAAGAAGATAATAAAACAGAGGAGGTTAGCTCCATGGTATAACCCACAAACCCGCACATTAAAGCAAATATCGCGAAAATTTGAAAGGAAATAGTGTTCCACCAATCTGGAAGAATCACGTTTAGCCTGGCAAGATAGTCTTAAAATCTATAGGAAGGCCCTCCGTAATGCTAGAGCAGCCTACTACTCATTATTAATAGAGGAAAATAAGAACAACCCCAGGTTTCTTTTCAGCATTGTAGCCAGGCTGACAGAGTCACAGCTCTATTGAGCCATGTATTCCTATAGATCTTGGTAGTAATGACTTCATGAACTTCTTAAATGATAAAAATTAGAGAAAAAATTCAGCACCTCCTGCCCTCAGTTGGTACTGACTTATCTTCAAACACAGGAATCTTAGAAGCAACTGTAAAACATCGTATCCCATCAATCTTAATCAACTCACTTCAATGATTTCTTCATCTAAGCCAGGGGTCACCAACATGGTGCCCGCAAGGACCACATGAGTCGCCCGCGGGCCTGTTCTAAAAATAGCTCACTATAGCGCCACTTACCAGTGAGCTGCATCTAATTTTTTTAGTTGCTATTCTTTTTTAAAATCACACTTGCATTGGTGTAAATTTTAAAATGACAATAATTAAACTAAACTAATAAAAAAACTAAAAAAAAATTCAAATTAAAGCTAGGTCTCCACGGCAACGGTTGCCGTAGAGACCAGCTAGCGGGCGCAGTGAAGGTGAGGAGATGATTTACCCCCGACAACATGGCAGAAAAAAGAAAGAAAACATATCATTTTCACAATGAATGGGAGGAAGAGTTCTTTTTTACGACTGTGAAAGATTCCTGCGTGTGTCTCATTTGCGGGGTGACTGTGGCGACTGCAAAGCGGCACAATGTAGAGAGACATTTCAGGACGTGTCACACAAGCTACCATGCTAACTACCCACCGGGAAGCGCACTACGAGCGGAAAAAGCCTGCGAGTTAAAGGCAGCTTTGTGCAAACAGCAGTCTTTTTTTACGAGACCGGTGAAAAACTCCCGAAAAGCAACCGAAGCCTCATTTAGAGCTACACATTTCTTGATTAAGAAAAAGAAGGCATTTTCAGACGGGGAGGTTTTCAAAGAAGCAATGATGATAATTGCAAAAACTGTACTTAAAGACGAGAAATATGCAACCGATGTCATCTCCACTCTCTCCGATGTCCAACTGGGGGTATCTACAATGGTTAGAAGAGTGTCGGCTATGTCCGGGAACTTGGCCGATCAGCTGGACCGGCATCTAGCGAAGTGCAGGTGGTTCAGCATCCAGTGTGACGAGTCTGTGGACAGCAGCAGTACAGCGCAGCTGATGGTCTTCATCCGGATGGTGTTTGATGATTTCTCCACAAAAGAAGAACTTCTGACACTGCTGCCTCTAAAGACAACTACGAGGGGAGTTGACATCTATAACGCAGTGAAGGAGTTTTTCGCGGAGAAAAAGGTACCGTTGGAAAAGCTAGTATCAGTGACTACCGACGGCGCTCCTGCTCTGATCGGCCGACATACAGGATTCATCGCGCATTGTAAAGGTGACACAGAGTTCCCAAACTTTATGCATTACCACTGCATCATTCACCAGCAGGCGTTATGTGCAAAGGTGATTGGCTTTGGACACGTGATGACTCCCGTCGTGAAGATCATAAATAACATCCGCTCCAGAGCTAAACAGCACAGAACATTCAAGGTGCTATTGGAGGAGCTGTCAGCTGAATATGGTGACCTGCTACTACACACGGAAATCCGATGGCTCAGCAGGGGACGAATTTTGCTTCGTTTTTTGTCACTTTTGGGTGAAATCAAAGAGTTCATGCAATCCAAAGGCGAAGACACCTCGCTGCTGGAGGACACTGAGTGGACTTGACCTTGCATTTTTAACGGACATTACTGGGAAACTGAACCATTTGAACTGTGAGCTGCAAGGCAAAGGTAAGACTGTTGCTGACATGATATGTGCTTTAAATGCATTTAAAGTTCAGATGAACATTTTCTCTGTGCATTTACAGAGAAAAAAGGTGCTGCACTTCCCCTCTGTGCAGATGGTTCTGAAAGACAATGCTTCTGCGTCTGAGACTTTTGACAAAGTTGCAGAAAAGTACTCTCAAGTCATAAACAGACTTGGGCAAGAGTTTGAGAACAGGTTTTGTGACCTTGATCAGCTTGAGCCATGTGTGTCGTTCATTTCCAATCCTTTCATGAACGTGGACACAACATGCATTTCTGAGCAACTAAGTGCAACGTTCAGCTTGGATGCTGGACAGGTGGAAATTGAAATTGTAACATTGCAAAATGACCTCCACCTCAAAGCCTATCAGGCTGCACCAAACTTTTGGTGCCTTGTTGACACAGAAAAGTACAGTGGTGTATGCACAGCAGCTATGAAGGTTGCCAGCCTGTTTGGTTCAACCTATCTTTGTGAATCAGCCTTTTCTGACATGAACTTCATCAAGAACAAACACAGAACACGCCTCACTGATGCACATCTGCAAGACTCACTCAGAGTTGCAGTGTCAAGTTACACCCCAGATTATAATACACTGGTGAACAGCATGCAATGCCAGGCTTCCCACTAACAGACAAAGAAACAGATACCAGATGTTATCAGTGGCAACATGGCATTGCCATGGCAAAGTTGAAATCAATTATTGAAAAATCGTGACAAATGTGTTTGTTAAATGTAACATATGATAATTTTGTTAAAAAATGCTGCAGATTCGGTGATAAATTCGGTAAAATCTGAAAGCTGAATTTTGTATGTTACATAATTGATAATCTGTACAAACATGGTGCAACGTAGTGCATGATTTGTTAAAAATTGTTAGTGGCTAGTGAAAATGTTGTAGAAGTGATCATCTGAAAATATAAATACTTGCAGAGATTTATAGAAATAAAGTGTTGCATATTTATATTTATCTGTTTCCTACCTTGTTAAATCATTGTTGATAAGTATTGTGAGAAATCATTAACATGATCAGTGTCTTCACATAGATGAATATCATTGATTATTAATAATAACATATAATTAAAAGTAAATTTAGCAAATTTGTTATTTCAGAAGTGTGTATCAAACTGGTAGCCCTTCGCATTAATCGGTACCCAAGAAGTAGCTCTCAGTTTCAAAAAGGTTGGTGACCCCTGATCTAAGCCATCAACGTGTCTCTTAGACCCCGTCCCATCTAGGCTGCTTAAAGAAGTTCTACCCTTAGTTAGCACTTCTTTACTAGATATGATCAATCTGTCCTTATTAAAAGGCTATGTGCCACAGTCCTTTAAAGTAGCTGTAATTAAAACTCTTCTTAAAAAGCCCACTCTTGATCCAGGGATTTTGTCAAATTATAGACCTATATCTAACCCTCCCTTTCTCTCTAAGATCCTTGAGAAAGCAGTCGCCAATCAGTTGTGTGACTTTCTACACAACAATAAGCTGTTTGAGGATTTTCAGTCAGGATTTAGAGTGCATCATAGCACAGAGACAGCACTGGTGAAAGTTACAGATGACCTTCTAATTGCATCCGACAACGGACTTGTCTCTGTACTTGTCTTATTAGATCTTAGTGCCGCATTCAATACCATTGACCATCACATTCTATTACAGAGACTAGAACATTTAATTGGCATTAAAAGGCACCGTACTAAGCTGGTTTAAATCCTATTTATCAGATCGATATCAGTTTGTACATGTTAACGATGAATCCTCCATGCATGCCAAAGTTAGTCACGGAGTTCCACAAGGTTCTGTGCTTGGACCAATTCTATTTACCTTATATATGCTTCCTTTAGGCAATATTATTAGGAAGCACTCCATAAATTTTCATTGTTATGCAGATGATACCCAATTATATTTATCAATCAAGCCAGATGAAACCAATCAATTAGCTAAACTTCAAGCATGCCTTAAGGACATAAAAACCTGGATGACCTGCAATTTTCTGATGTTAAACTCAGACAAAACCGAAATTATTGTACTTGGCCCCGAACACCTTCGAAACACATTATTTAAAGATATAGTTTCTCTAGATGGCATTGCCCTGGCCTCCAGCGACACCGTAAGGAATCTTGGAGTTATCTTTGATCAGGATATGTCCTTTAACTCCCACATAAAACAAACTTCAAGAACTGCCTTTTTTCACTTACGTAACATTGCAAAAATCAGGCACATCCTATCTCAAAAAGATGCAGAAAAACTAGTCCATGCATTTGTTACGTCTAGGCTGGATTATTGCAACTCTCGATTATCAGACTGCCCCAATAAGTCCCTTAAGACTCTCCAGCTGATCCAGAATGCTGCGGCACGTTTACTGACAAGAACCAGAAAAAGAGATTATATTTCTCCAATATTAGCTTCTCTACACTGGCTCCCTGTAAAATCCAGAATAGAATTTAAAATCCTTCTCCTCACCTTCAAAGCCCTAAATGGTCAGGCACCATCATATCTTAAATCTCATAGTACCCTAATACCCCACTAGAGCACTGCGCTCCCAGAATGCAGGGTTCCTTGTGGTTCCTAGAGTCTCTAAAAGTAGAATGGGAGTCAGAGCCTTCAGCTATCAAGCTCCTCTTCTGTGGAACCAGCTCCCAGTTTGTGTACGGGAGGTAGATACCCTCCTCACATTTAAGAGTAGGCTTAAGACTTTCCTCTTTGATAAAGCTTATAGTAGGGCTGACCCAGGTGACCCCTGAGCCACCCCTTAGTTATGCTGCTATAGGCCTAGACTGCCGGGAGACTTCCTATGATGCACTGAGCTCCTCTCACCTCTCTCCCTCTCCATCTGTACGCACTCATATCCCATCAGTCTCTCTCTCTCTCTCTCTCTCTCTCCCTCTCATTTCTGCCTCCGGAGTTGTACAGTCTGAATCATCTATGGTTGCAGCCACCTGCGGCCCCGGTGTTCCTGCTCTGCACCCACTGCTGCAATTACTGTTATTGCTCTTATTATTAGTATTACTTTAATAGGTCCTTTCTGCCTGCTGCTGTCAGACTCTATAATCAGTACAACTCCCGGTAATCTACATTGACTGTCAATAAGCAGACTGTTCACTACTTTACTTCATCTGCTGCTGTGCATTATCTTAATACATTTTTTTATTTTTTTTATTCATGATGTTATTACTTCATCTGTTGCTGTGTAATACTTTCATGTACATGTATATTATATATGTGCAATATTTTCATACTTACAAATGCACTCAGTCACACTATTATTATTACTGTCTTTACTGTGTACAGGACTATTTTCTATTTATTTTTATTGTATTTTATTATATTTTATTATTGTATTTCTATATATGACACTTTTTCTGGCTGTTGTAACGCTGAAAATTTCCCAGCTGTGGGACAATTAAAGGCTTATCTTATCTTATAATATTGCTATTATTTCTATTAATATTAACATCAATACCATTACCACAACTATTACTTTACATCTCTATGTGGAACTGTACTGTGCTGCTGTATGTTCTCTTTCCTCCTGCTCTCTCTCTCGTGCTCCCCCCCTCCCCCTTCAACCCAACTGGTCGAGGCAGATGACCGCCCACCCAGAGCCTGGTTCTACTTGAGGTTTCTACCTGTTAAAAGGGATTTTTTTTTTGCCACTGTTGCCTACTGCTTGCTCATGGTGGGAACTGTTGGGTCTCTGTAAATATAAAGAGTTGGTCTAGACCTGCTCTATATGAAAAAGTGCCCTGAGATAACTGTGTTATGATATGGCGCTATATAAATAAAACTGAACTGAATTGAATTGGTATATACTGTATATTAACTGTACATATAATAGAGCCGTGGAGGGCGGGAGTGGATGAAACCGGTTAAAGAGTAACCGCCCCTGCGGGACGCTTTAAGAAGTAAAGCCAACGCGCCACAACACTTCCTTTCTTGACATTTTCATAATACTTTGTTCAATATCAGGATATAAAATAAATTGGTGCAAGTCTTCATTACTGCCTCTTAATACATCAAAAATAACAATATAGGAATCCCAGTAGTCCACAATTTTAGATATCTGGGTATAGATCTTTTTCAATCAAAAGACAGTTATATGCCACAACTATAATAGAATACACAAATCAATAAAGACATATGTAAATAAATATAGTAAATAAAGTAAATATCCTTCCTAAAATCATCTTCCATACTAGCATGCTCCCACAACCTTCTCCAACTGGATTTTGAAATAAGCTTCAAGGTTGTGTGTCAAAATATAGACACAGATATTGGAAATGATAAAGGTCTAAGATCTTTTCAAGACCTAAAAAGTCATTTCAATTTACCTGGATGATTTTTTTTCATTATGTAATTCTATTCACTCATATGTAGTGCCACGTCTTTGTTCTGTTTAAAAATTCATTCTAAAGTGTATCTGAAGTTTGTCTAACTTAGACTGCTGAAGCCTCAAATTAATGTAAAGAAAACTTTAAAATATATTGTGCACAGAACAAAGAGAATAGATTTTGTCCCCAGTCACTTACATTGAAATTGAAATCACTTTAGGAAGGAATGGCTTTCAATGGCCAGTATGGACAGGAGGAATGATTACAGCAAGCAAATACAGTTTCAGTGTACATATGGCACCTGACTATTGACAGACTTAAAAAATTGTGAACCAGCCTACCTAGAAAGTATTATTTTCTCTTGTGATTTTATTTTCTACTTCTTTTAACAACCTAGAATCACCCAAACTAACCAGAGAAGAAGCAGAAATGCTGGATTCACCACGTATCTAGACAAACTCTTTAAAGCTCTCAACCAGATGCCAAACAATAAATCATCTGGGCCTTATATTTTCCATGCTGAATTCACTTCTGGCACATATTATCTCCACTCTTGCATGGAATGACCTCAGAAATAAAAAACAAATCTCAAATCCCTGCCCACACGAACACTGCCACTATACTGCTATGACTGAAACTCCATAAAGACCCAACACAACCATCCAGCTACCGTCCAGTATCACAAATGAACACACACTTGAAAATCATTACCAAGGCCTTAGCCTCCAGATTAGAAGCATCCCCACTTTAATTCATCAAAGTCAGACAGGTTTTATCAGGGGAAGACATGCTTCCAACAATATTTCCAGATTATTTAACCTACAGAACTTTGTTCAACAGACACTGGATAAGGATACCTTACACTTCACCTAAAGCCACTCTTACCACAAATGGAATCACCTCACAAAGCTTCACACTTCACCGGGAAACCAGACAAGGATGCCCACTCTCTCCCTCCTTATTTGCCATCTTCATAGATCCACTTGCTGCTGAAATTAGACAAAATGACACAATCAAGGGATTTCATACCAAAATCACAAAACATAAAATCAGCCTTTATGAACATCCTAACTTTATATGATCCTCACACATCCCTCCAAGAAACGTTTAATCTCATCAATACATTTTCCAAAATCTATGATCACACAATAAATTGGAATAAATCTACTGTCCTTCCACTCTCTAATGATGCCTGGGATTCTGCAGAAGACACACATCTTCCGCTCCCCACCAGTAACATTAGATATCTGGGTAATGACATTTCCCCCAGGCTGTCAAGACTTCATTCCATTTTAACTATACTCTACTAGTTGGACAAATCTTCCTCCATCACTCAGGACAAATCTCTACCATTAAAATGAAAGTTCTCTCCCACTTCAACTTCTCAATGCTACCCATTACACAAACAGACATGACTCCATAATAACCCATTTTAATTGAAAAAAGTATGAAAAAAGTAAAAGTATGCTTTAAGAAATTATTTAAAAGAGGTCACTGATTCTGCTGGCCTGTTTTCCTCGGGCAGCTTATTCCAGAGCTTCGGGGCTCTGACTGTGAATGCTCTGTCACCTCTAGTTTTCAGCCGTGCCTCAGGAACAGATAAAAGACCTCTGCCCGAGGATCTCAGGCTACGTACTGGCTCATATGCAACTAAGAGGTCAGCTATGTAGGATGGAGAGAGGCCATGGAGAGCCTTAAAAGTCAACAGTAAGATCTTAAAATCTATTCTAAAACATACTGGGAGCCAATGCAAGGAGGCTAAAACAGGCATAATGTGGTCATGCCACGATCAGTGGCTCTAATGGGCAGGTAGATCTGCGTGTCATCAGCATAACAATGAAAGGAAACACCATGTCTATGGATAATATGTCCCAAGGGAAGCATGTACAGAGAAAATAAAATTGGTCCCAAAACTGACCCCTGAGGGACACCATACTTGACAGGAGCAAAAGATGACATGGTTATTAATGGAGACACTGTCTAACAGAATGTCAAAGGAAGTGCTAAGGTCCAGAAGAACAAAGACTGAGCACATCCCATTATCAGCGGCCATTAAAAGGTCATTAGGCACCCTGAGCAAGGTGGTCTCCGTGCTGTGATGCTTGCGAAAGTCAGACTGAAATATTTCTATAATGTTATTGTTTTCTGCTGTTAAAAGCAATTGCATGGACACGTTTTTCTAAAATGTTTGATATGAAAGGTAGCTTGGAGATTCGTCTGTAATTTTGAGGGAGGGTAGGATCCAGCCCAGGCTTTTTTTAAAACTGTAAACATTTGAAGTTTTGAAGTAATCCGGGGCACAACCATTAGATAAACAACTATTAAAAACTGACAACAGACAGGGCCCAATAGATTCAATGATTTTCAGAAGAAATTTTGTTGGTATTACATCAACTGGACTGGAAGACATTGTCATATGAGATGCTATTTAAAAAAATCTCAGACAAAAAAATGGGAGAAAAGTGATTTAAAGTGTTCTGTATAAGGTGGTGGGTATATGTGCCAATAGGAGTAACAGAAGCTCTGATGGACTCTACTTTATCAATGAAGTAAATTAAAAATGTTTCACAATCAGCATCACTTTCAGGGGGCACAAGGAGGGGTCGGATTTACCAGCTGATTGTTGGTCTTAAATAAGAGTCTGGGGTTTTGCTGATGGGCAGAGATAAGTTGAGAGAAATATTGTGCTCTTGCATTCTTTACCATGTTATTGTAGTCAAGTAATAACTCCTTCATAGCCTTATAGTGTACTTGCTTTCCTACTCTCTGACTTACAACTATGAATATTTTGATTTATCCAAGCCTGCTTTCCTTGTGTAGGCTTTGACCTGACTTTAAGATCAGTATTATTCAGTATGGATGCACAGACAGAGTTAAAACAGTCCGTTAATTCGTTGGTAAGATAGTGTTCAGACAGGAGTGGGCTATGATAATTAAAAATGTAAAGAACCCTGAGACACTTTGTTCTTTAAAAATACAGAAGACACACACAGAGTGGGGTTGGACAGTGTTAATGCTATCTATTTCACAGGTAAAAATATGCATTTATGGTC
>SEMN01002000.1:0-17778 GCA_005408345.1 Macquaria australasica | reverse complement strand
CACACACACAGACACACACAGAGACACACACACACACACTCACAGAGACACACACAAAGACACACACAAAGACACACACACACAGACACACACACAGACACACACAGAGACACACACACACACACTCACAGAGACACACACAAAGACACACACAAAGACACACACACAGACACACACAAAGACACACACACACACACACACACAAAGACACACACACACACACAGACAGACATGCACAGATACACACTAAGTTATTACAGTTCATCCTGAGGGGAACATGAATGATGAACCACATTTCATCACAATCCATCCCATAATAGTTGTTGAGATGTTTCAGACAGACGGACGGACAGATTTTTATCACAAGTAGCAAAGTGTATGAAGAGGTGCATGTGTATTTATGTACTTGAATGTTTTTGTTGGTTGTTCGTTTGTCTTCTGCTGCGAGTGTTTTGTCCACTTCCTGTTTTGCTGAATGTTTCATCTCTTCGTGTTGCAGCTGGATAAAGAGCAGGAGGAAAACCTGAAAGCTCCAGAGTTCGTCAAAGTGAAAGAAAATCTGAGACGGACGTCGTTTCACAGTAAAGAGGAGAAGGAGGTGTAGAGACAGAGCTGCTGTCCTGCAGGGGACAGTGGACTGAGAACCAGACTGTCCACATGTTTACAGGACACTCTGACGACACTGTGAGGACACAGACACTCTGAGGACACAAACACTCTGAGGACACACTGAGGACACAAACACTCTGAGGACACAGACACTTTGAGGACACACTGAGGACACAAACACTCTGAGGACACAGTGAGGACACAGAGACTCTGAGGACACAGACACTTTGAGGACACTCTGAGGACACAAACACTCTGACGACACTCTGAGGACACAGACACTCTGAGGACACAAACACTCTGAGGACACACTGAGGACACAAACACTCTGAGGACACTCTGAGGACACAGACACTCTGAGGACACAAACACTCTGACGACACTCTGAGGACACAGACACACTGAGGACACAAACACTCTGAGGACACTCTGAGGACAGACTGAGGACACACTGAGGACACAAACACTCTGAGGACACAAACACTTTGAGGACACACTGAGGACACTCTGAGGACACAGACACACTGAGGACACAAACACTCTGACGACACTCTGAGGACACAGACACACTGAGGACACAAACACTCTGACGACACTCTGAGGACACAGACACTCTGAGGACACAAACACTTTGAGGACACTCTGAGGACACAAACACTCTGACGACACTCTGAGGACACAGACACTCTGAGGACACAAACACTTTGAGGACACACTGAGGACACAAACACTCTGAGGACACTCTGAGGACAGACTGAGGACACACTGAGGACACAAACACTCTGAGGACACAAACACTTTGAGGACACACTGAGGACACTCTGAGGACACAGACACACTGAGGACACAAACACTCTGACGACACTCTGAGGACACAGACACACTGAGGACACAAACACTCTGACGACACTCTGAGGACACAGACACTCTGAGGACACAAACACTTTGAGGACACTCTGAGGACACAAACACTCTGACGACACTCTGAGGACACAGACACTCTGAGGACACAAACACTTTGAGGACACACTGAGGACACAAACACTCTGAGGACACTCTGAGGACACAAACATGATGGACAGATTACCTGACTTGTCACACCTGGCGGACGACTGTTGCCATGGAACTGGACTTTGATAAAGATTGGAAAGAGTTACGTTCCTGACGGAGGAATTACATTCAGCCAAGAAGAAAAAGAGAAACGTTCTCAACATCCTCGTTTGTATTCGCGACATGTTTAGTCATATTTACGAGATACAGATGTCATGAAAACGAGAAAAGATCGAGAGGATTACGAGCTTCCTAACTCGTAATTATGATAAACAGGATTTCTTGTTATTATGAGATGCTAATTATGTCTAATAATAGTAGAGAAAAGGGCTTTTTACTTGTAATTACGGGATGCTAATTACGTACAACTATGAAATACAGAAGTTGTAATTCTGAGAAAATATTTCAGAATTGCGAGAATCGTATCTTCAGATAGAAGAAAAGAAATCATAATTAGATTTGTAATTCGTACATATATCGTAATTATGAGTTACAAGATGTTTTCTTGTGATTACAAAATGCTGAGTCATAATTACGAGATACAGAAGTATTGAGTCATGCCAACTCATAACTACAAGAAAAGATCTCATACTTCGTTAATCTTATCTACAAGATAGAAGATGTTTTTCTTGTAATTACTATTAGCATCTTCAAGTCAAAGAAAGATCTCAGAATTACAAACCATATCTGAAGATTGTTTTTTGCAATTATGACATGTAAAGTTATAATTATTAATTATGAGAAAACATTTTATAATTACGAGAATTATGTCGTAATTAAAGATACAAGATGTTATTTATTATTGGTCAGAGTTTCAGATGTTCTGGAAATTATGGAAATATCTTGTAATTACAAATTCTAAATAATTATGACTAATTATTACAACATCTCAAAGAAAACCCTCTTATCTCGCAATTACAGTGTAATTCTTTGTTTATAATTATGAATAATTATCAGATTCGTAGATTCACAAGAAAAGATCTCATAAATACAAACACAATAATTGCAAGATGCTTTTAATTATATACAGAAGTCAAAATTACAAGATCTCATTATCACGCGATTCGTATCTCGAGATTTTTCTTGTAATACAAAATGCTGAGTCATAATTATGTGATTATGAGATCTTTTCCCATAATTACAACTTCCGTATTCTATCATTATAAATACTTAGATATATTTCATTTACATACCATAATTATATGATATTCATGTTGTAATTACAAGGAGAACAGATGTTACATCATTGTGTCTGGATTGGTTGGACTTTGGTTTGTTTGAGAGAAAATGACAGAAGTTATCTTTTTGTAATTACAGGATCTTTTAATGAGGATGCTTTCAGAAAGTGCTGTGAGGAATCAGTGTGTCAAACACTTTAATGACGGAGAAAATGTTGTCTGTTGGCACAAACTGCACTAAATCACCTTCAGGATTTCAGTAAAATGAGTCATTAATACGTAAAACTGGAGCTGCAGCCTAACGTGAGGAAGGAAACTTCATAATATTCATAATATTCAGCCGTTAATGATGAGAAAATATCTGTTTCTGACCAGATTCGTATGTTGTATAGGATTCTTTCTTGTAATTATATAATGTTAATTACATATAACTAAGTCATAAAGATGAGAAAAGATCTCATACCTACGAGATTCATATCTCATCATTACAAGATACAGAACCTTTTTCCTGTAATGACGAGATGCTGATTACATGTAATTATGATGTACAGAAATTATAATTACAAAATCCAGACTTTAATTGTGACATGATTAGTCATAATTATGAATCCTAATGACAAGAAAAGGCCTTAGATCTTTGGATGCAGTTATGCTGCGTCGTGTCAATAACAGGTTTTTGTTTTGAACTTGTTATCAGAGCCATTGATCGGACCCCATGACCTCGTCTCTCTGATCAGTGAAGTGGAACTGAAGCCTTACATTCGGTCAGGTTTTTATTGTACAATCATTGAAATCAATATGAATTTCCTGATTATAGAGCACATTAGACTTTAACTGTATGAATGAAGATTAAAATCTAAAACAGACTTATTTTTAATTGTATTTGACTTTGTTGTTTCGTTTTTGTGGCTTTTAAAGTGACGATTGTTCTGATGAACATCAGCTGAGTCAAACTGCAGCAGAAATGTGTTTGTTGACATGAAGACAAATAAAGGACAATAATCCTTCTGTGCTGTGGACACAACGCTACCTGGAAACACTGAAGGTGTTCAGACTTTACATGGATTTAATATCCTGTCACAAAAAGTCCTCATAACCTCTTTCATTTCAGCCCCGCAGCTGAACACAATACGTCTCTGCTTCAGGTTTACACATCACACGAGGAACATTTCATACTGGACCCCGATTGGCTTGTCATAAATGATTGGTGTCATAAATCCTGCAGGTACGTCCAGGTGTTAAACTGAGAGTTAAGGTGAGCTCAGAGAAACTTTCCTCTTTCAGCGCAGTGGACGACATCACAGGGGCAACGAGAAGAAGCACTGGGTTCATGCCGGAGGGGCTTTAAAGAAGCACTGCGTGGTCTTTAATTCACATTTGATGGTTATTTTTTGTCTCTGTTTTGGCGCTAAATGACCACTTGTCTTCTTCTATGGTGGACTTCACTGACCTCAGACCTTCTCTCTGTTATCCATCAGGTGTCGCTGTTTCTCCTCTTTGCTCGCTGGGCTGAAACTCAGTCAAGTCAGACAGAAGCAGCAGTGGTACCGGAAGTTCTTTTACTTAAAAATAAATCATTATTACTTAAATAATTACTTCTTTTTTTAAATTAATCATCGACGGAGTTGTCCATTTAATATGTTTAAGTTTCGATTCATTTTTAATTGTATTGACATTTAATTGAAATAACTATTTTTAAATTTAAATATTTATTTTATCTACATTATTTTAGTCTAATTCAATTTAATTAACCTTCAATGTAATTTAATTTTGATCATTTTGATCTAAGTTAGTTAAAGAAGTCAAGTCATGGTCCACTAACTAGGCAATTAACTACTCTCCATCCGAGATGAAGACCGTGAGATGCGGTTGAAATCTCTGGAAAATGCAAGTAAGTGACCTGAAGTTAAGATTTTCGAGAACCATTTGATCTCAGTGAGGTTTATTTTGAAAACGTCACCGGAAGCTGCCTTGACGCCGCTGGTCCGGCAGCTGCAGAAGAGGGACTGACGCAAAGCCCAAACCCTCGCCAGAGACCGGGCTCAGCGCCGCCGGAGCCGCATTGTTCAACCAGCAGACAGGCTGACGCGACGCAGCCGGTGATCCGGTTCTACCGGCTGAATGTGCGACTGGAGGCTGCTGGTCTGGTTGGATACACCGACAAGGAATCGACAGTTGTGGGGGGTCGATGTCATTTTCTGGCAGAAAAGTAAACCTCTTTAAAATGGCAACCGCCGCCCGCCCCCGGCGACCATAGACCGAGTCAGGTGAGGTTTCCCACCTGGAGATGAAGAGCTGCTCGCGAGCTAACAAAGTGTTGTGACGCATTTCTGTCGGTTCACTGCGCGGCTTCAGACGTGCCTTTCTCTGGAGAGAACGTCACACCAAACTCCATTCAAACATCTCACAAGCAAAACAATCCCGCTTTATGGTAAACTTGGATTCTTGTTCGAACATGGCTGATGACTAGTTGCAAATCGTTATGGTCTACAGGTAAATTCGGTCCGCATATGATCCACCTAAATGCAGGTTAGTGGCTATAGCTTTTAGTAAACCTTGTAGAGGTGGTTCGGGCTGCTCGCCTCCGCCCTGCATGGCAGGCTGTGGGTGGAAAACCCCCGGTAGGATCTGAAGTCGAACCGATTTTTAAAGTTTAAAGCATTTAAGAACTAACTAAGAGGTGATTTAATGCATGTGTCGGGATGAAAAAGACAGCAACGTTGCTTATATTATGTATATGGCCGGTGTGGATGTTACCGGGGAACGGGGCCACGTTAAAGTGCTGGATTTCTTTATGGAGTTTGGTTGAAACGTTGTAGCAGCTGTCTCATGTTTGGGTTGACTGTATAGTTGAGGACATTCGTCACCAGTTTCTCTGTGAGTCTGCGCAGTTTGTGTCTCCGCTTCTGTTCGACTCTTAAACTTTTGTTTTCCGGAGAAAAAAGTATAAAAAACCCTTTTAACTAAGATCATAGCAACATGCTAATCTGCGACAGCTAACAAGCTAACTGGCATTATAAAAAGCACAACGACCATTGTCTATGACGTCACCTACACCTGCCTAACCACAAACACTCCGCACAGGTGGATTTTATTTGTTGAATTCAAGTTATTACGGCATATTTTACACATTTAACACATTTAAATGTCTTTGTTTTAAAGTTAAAGCCATGGATGCAAACATTTGCCAACAACTCAAAGCATCATTGTTGTGACGTCATTACAGGGGGCGTGGTAATAGATACACGCGAAGTCACTGAGGTAAAATCACGACAGACTAAATCAAGGTAATAAGGTAAATGTTGATTCCCTGCAGTCAGACATCAAAGGTTTATCTCTGATATTGATCATAAATATTTGGCAGAAGCCTCAGTGCAGCAGAGATGAACTCCAGCTCTGAGGCCAGTGCCTTGCTCGAGGCCAGTGCCTTGCTCGAGGCCAGTGCCTTGCTCGAGGCCAGTGCCTTGCTCTGAGGCCAGTGCCTTGCTCTGAGGCCAGTGCCTTGCTCGAGGGCAGTGCCTTGCTCGAGGCCAGTGCTTTGCTCGAGGGCAGTGCCTTACTCGAGGCCAGTGCCTTGCTCGAGGGCAGTGCCTGAAGGAAACTGGAACAAACTGCAGTACGATCAAGTTTTTTTAAACGTGGTCAGTTTTGAAGATGATCTATATTCCCAGTTCGACACACGTTCTGGCAGCTTCATGCCATGGAGTCAGTCACTTAGTTGTGAGCTACACCTTGTTGTTCAGTCTGTATCAGTGTCCATGTGGTCAGAGTCCATCAGCAGCTCCTGTCTGCAGTGGATCAACTGTCACTGATCACTGTGATACTGAAGAACAGCTCTTTGTTCTTTCTGGACGTTTGTTCTGGATGGACATCAGAGATAATGAGAAGGAGGAAGAGGAGGAGCAGGAGGAGGGAGGTGTTTGACTCAGACTGCAGCAGTCTGTCTCTTCAGTAACTAACTTTGTGTTGTTTTTACACCCCCCGCCTCACTGTTTGAAACCTGTGCTCCACTTAGACGACCTGGTTTTCAGAAGCGGTCCGTTTAATGAAAACTTCCAGTTGCTGTACAGGGAGGGGGGACCGACTCAGACTGGTAAAACCCTCTGAGAGTATGCCGATGTGTAATTGTCCCTGCTAAAATCAATAATCAAACAAATTCAACAATCTTATCAATAGAGTCAACAGTTACATCACCATGGAAACAGCAGTGAGTCAGACAGTAAACAGATGATCGTACAGCTTCATAATGTTTGATGATTGATCATCTCCGTCAGGTTGAAGGTGTAGTGCCTGCAGAAACACTGTCATGTGACAGAGGTCCTGTAGATGCAGGAATGTGTGTTTGTGCGTATTTGATCACCTGAGCAAATCCCAGACACACCTGCACCTGATGCAGGGCCGGGTTTGTGACACCAAGTGAGCTACAGTAGCGTTAGCTTGTCCACAGCGAGCTAACTTCAGGTCAGCAGTGCTCAGGTAGACAGACTGTTTCCTGGTTGGTTCTAGTGATACGGCTGAGGTGCTCTTCATCGCAGTGGTTCCCAACCTTCAGCCCTGTCGGAGGGGCCTGAGTCCCCCTTCATCAGACCCCTCTGACAGAAGGGATGGCTCTATGGTTCAGTGGTTCTTTTCAGTAGTTTTGGCCAAGTTTGCATTTGTCCTGCTGGAGTGACAGAAACTGGTTGTTTCAACAGAATCTGTACTTTGAGCTGTTTGTTGTCTTTGTTTCAACTCGTGTTTCTGTAGTCTGAATCAGCTTATTGACTCAGCTCTGGGTACAAGTACCCCTGGTGCCGGCAGGAGTACCCCTCTGGGTACAAGTACCCCTGGTGCTGGCAGGAGTACCCCTCTGGGTACAAGTACCCCTGGTGCCTGCAGGAGTACCCCTCTGGGTACAAGTACCCCTGGTGCCTGCAGGAGTACCCCTCTGGGTACAAGTACCCCTGGTGCCTGCAGGAGTACCCCTCTGGGTACAAGTACCCCTGGTGCCTGTAGGAGTACCCCTCTGGGTACAAGTACCCCTGGTTGGGAATCACTGTTAAAACTTCGCCACACGTTCATTTGTTAGTCTTCATCACTGAAGTTCTTCTCTGGTTAAACACTGTGTGTGTGTGTGTGTGTGGGGAGGGGGGGTTCATGAGTTGCTGTGTAACTGAGTGAAAGTCTGACCTCGACCATCTGACACACACACACACAGCCCACGAGTTCGAGGCCCCATGGAGTCCAAACAGGACTCATGGGTTTAGGCCCTCACTGGTGAGCTGCTCTCCAGGACCTGCTTCCAGGACCTGAGCTTGTTTAAAGATGACCTCCACCTCAGCGTGTTATCAGGTGTTTCCAGGTGTTGGGGAGTTCTAGTATAAAACCTTCAGTGTCTCAGAGGGAGCTGTGTGATAAGTGACTCGAGTGATGTCACTTGAGTCAGCGTTGGTTGGGGCTGAAGATGAAAACAGTCTGTTGGTGTGGAGTCAGAGAGAAGTGAGCTGACGGACCTCTGCACCACAACTGTCAGAGGGAGAGGTGCATTGTGGGTAACAGGCAGGTTCGTGCTGTTTTAAAGGTTATAGTCTGTGTCTGAGGGCTAATGGTGACGGTCGAGGTGTGAGAACAACTGGACAACATCTCTGTATTCAGAGGGAGACGCCTTCTGGAGCAGCAGAACACTGACCCGTACCTGCTGGTCCAGACCAGACAGACCAGTGCTCTGTCCTGGTACATGTCAGTGTGGAAGTGGGGCACAGCTGGTCTGTGGCGTGTATATCAGGGTTTATTCCCTCTGTGGGGGATACATGGGGGGGGGGGGGGGGTGTCTCAGCTCTCTGCCTCCCCCCACCCCCACAATCCATCTCCTCCCCTCCCCCATATGTGTGTGGATGATTACAAAGCATCACCCTCACCAAGTTTTTATTGTGAAGCCCAGTTATATTGTGGAGCATCCTGTTTTAAAGTAGGGTCAGTCTTTATTTAGTAAACGATAATAACAAGGCTCTCTCTCCAGCAGCAGAGAACTGTGGTCGTACTGTGTGACCTTCAGTCTGAATATTATCTGAATCTCGGAACCAGAACCACCCAGCCCTGACTGTCTGCAGGTCAAAGGTTATATGGTGTTTCAGCTATTTTGTCCACCTCCTCAGGACCTCATTTGGTTTGATTGACAGAGTTTGTTATTATCCCTGACTTGATCAGGTCTCAGCGGGGTTCACCTCCTCACTTCCTGTTTGAGTCCTTCCTCCTGATTGTGCTGTTGAGTTTCCTTCCTCCCTCTGCACTTGGCTGCAGGTTTGTTGGTGCCTGCGGTGTTTCTGTGGGAGAGAAGTTTGAAGTGGGACGACCAAACGAAGAGTTCAGTTTAACGGAGACACCCGCTCCCGTCAGAGGACAGACAGACTGACACCTCTTTGTTTTCTGCTGTCTCCGTCTGGGTTTCATTAAGTTTCTGAGGAGAAAAACTTCCCCTCAGCATCTTCGAGTCAGATTCAAGATTTAATGTCCATAATGAAAGAAATCTTAATTTATCAGGCAGCTTGTGACCTTTGAAACCTTGGTATTTAATATCTAGAAGCTTCCTGTGTGGTTCATTAACAGACTGCTGTTTCTGTACGACTTCATCATCATGTGACCGTGAGAACAAGCTGAGTTTATTAGTTTTAATACAACAAGGTTAATGATCCTTTTTATTCAGTTATCCAGCCCAGAATCACAGACCGGTCTCAGAGGTTTTTAAAATACGTACAATATATGAACCGGACCTCTTTGTTTCCAGTGGGCAGTCAGAGATGGACAAACAGATTAGAGCAGGCCCTATTAAAGTCTGACACTGTGGACCCCCCCCCTCAGCAAAACGGACAAAACAGTCAGTCACTTAGCTGTGAGCTACAACTTGTTATCTCAGCCTATATCAGTGTCCATGTAGTCAGAGTCCATCAGCAGCTCCTGTCTGCAGTGGACCATAGATGTACAGACAACTATCACTGGATCACTGTGATACTGAAGAACAGTTAGAAACTACTTCTGCAGCCTCTTTGTTCTTTCTGGACGTTTCTTCTGGATCGTGTTCAGATTTGTAAGGAGGGTGCTAAGTGTTTTAATTCCTCATGTTGTCTTGCTATCAGCTCTTAGAAATCTGTTAGCTCACAGGTCCAAACAGGGAGCCCTGCTCTACCTGGGTGTCATTAGTTTAATTAGTGTTGACAGGAGGTCAGAGTTGGAGTACTAGAGCTCAGAACAGTGTTGGAAATTAGCAGTGGCAAAGGGCAAAAATGCTCCAAGAAATCTCAGATTTGCCCCTAAAAAAACATGATCAAGATTTCAAGAAAAAAAGATATTTACCAGTTTAGGCTAATATCCCAATCCTACATTAAACCATCATTTTATTTTCATTCAATTAATTTAATTTCTGTCTCTAACACACACTCACACAAACAGCGCTGTTGTTCATACTACTGTTATGATACCTGGCTGGCAGAGGCCAGGCGATCCGGCACCTGCAGTGCAGTAGCTGCTGCAACGGACTGGTACCTCATTTAAAAAAAACTCCAACCGTTACCAACGCCACCCCGAGCAAATAACACTGGGTTCAGTGCCCACGTTAACCAATCGGGCAGACAGGAGGTGCCATGCTGCGGAGCTCCGCGGCCGGCTTGCGCTCTGCCAAGTTTCAGTGGCTGTTCTATTTTCTCTGCCTGCCACAACCAAATCTGGCATGAAAACACACTGATAATCTATTATAAACGATATTAATGAATGAAATTTCAAAATCTCCCCATCCACTATATTTATTAGAAATGGTATCACTGCTGTTTGTGTTTCTTAAATTACGTACTTCACATGATTGCACACATCTCTTTGGAACAGCAATAATATGTTGTGCTTTTTATTTACTCATGCACAAGGTGGTGTTTACTCTAACGTTATGCATTTTAATTTGGGCTTCTTTCACATTAAAAACAGCAACTTTATGCACTAATTACTATTTTTGCCCCAAAAATTTTGGAAATGCCCCAATGTTTTAGACAGTGGGGGCAGTTTCCCCCAAAATATATATTTTTTTAATTTCCTACACTGGCTCAGAATAATAAGACAAGAAATGAAAGTGTGATGTCTTACTGTCCGTCCTCCCTGTCCTCTGATCCTCAGCAGCTCCATGTGTCCTTGCCGGTTCTTCTAGCAGCACTTCAGCCGAGCTCTTCCCTCCTTCCTGCTCCCGAGGCATCATGTCGGCGGCTCAGACCCAGAAGGAGAGCAGCGAGGCGGGCTGGGGCTGTCTGGAGGCTCTGGGTCTCAGTCAGAAGGAGCTGGTCCTGGCTGAGGCCCTGCAGATGGAGTATGACGCCCTCTCCAGGCTCAAACAGGACAAGAGTGGTACAGAAACCAGCAAGACCGGCTCTAGAGCTCCCAGCCAAACCCGCTCCAAGACCCCAAATCCCTCCATCGAACAACCCCAACCCACCCCCAGCCAACCAAGTCCTGCCTCTGCAGGAGGAAGCCTGCTGAGGGGTCTCTCTGGGTCCGACTCCTCCCTGAACCAGCCTGGAGGGTCACAGTCTCCACCCTCTATCCCAGCCAGGGCGCTCCCTCCTCAGGGAGGCTACATCAAGGAGTCCCTGTACATCCTGGACAGTCCGGAGGTCAGCAAGTTCAGGGACTGCTCAGGTTCCAGCCTCGGGGACTCACTTGGATCCGGGTCAGGGTTTCCTCATAAAGGCTTCCCCTCTCTTCCAGATGATGTCCCCCCTGCCATCCCTCCAAGAAACCCCATCCCCCCGTCGTCAGGGTCAGAGAACTCCTTCCTGCCGTCTCGAGGGTCCACTGGGCCTCGTGACGTGAACCTGTTCATGCCCGATGTGGATCAGCCCAAAGTGACCTCAGGAGAGCTGAACTACGACAACATCAATGACTCGCTGTCTCGGCTCAACGGGAGCCGTCGAGGTCGGAGGGCTAACGGGGACCAATCAGGGAAGCCTGTGGCTCGGAGTAAGACCCTCCCCCCTCAAGTCCCACCCAGGACCTACATACCTGTCCCCAAGAGCAACAAGAACCAGAGGCGGGTGTCTGCAGACCCGGTAAGACCCTGTGGATTTCTCTGGTCTCCTTAATGAGCAACAGGTGTTCCTATTACCTGTATGATATGCTAATCAGGTGATATCATCATGAGGTGCATGACGTGTGCATCTGGTTTTGTTTTCATGTACAGGACAGAGGGGTCGGGACCGCGGGAGCCTCGTCCTAAAAGCACTTTTAATCTTCTTTCTCGGTCCAGCAGGACCCCCTGACACTGAAGGTCTTATAGGGATTTACAGATCCAGTTCACTGTCTCACGTTTTGGCGGTCCAGACCTCAGCAGTAAAGTCCAGAACACGCAGTTGGTGCCATTATGAGGGTTCTTCATCTGTTAGAGACAGTAGAGCTTTTTCAGCGCTAGGGGTGTGAATCTCTAGTTTTCTCATGGTTCGATTACGATTCAGAGGGCTACGATGTGATTATAAAACGAGTATAGCTGCATCTTGATCAGTGTCTGAAATTAAACTTATGAATCACCTGTTTCATCTGTTAACTGTTTTGTATTGGTTAGCAGGGACCCCACAATTTATTTCTGAGTATAATTCAATTTAATTCAGGTAAATCTGAAATTAATTTCTAGGCAGGTAATGTTTATATTCCAAGATGTACTGATCTAACATGATTTCCAGGATCCAGTGTTCGTAATTTAGTATTTTATCAGTATTAATGTTTGTGGATGTGTTGTATGGCTTCCACCACCAGGTTGTGCTTTCAAGTACTGTGAGAGAGTATGAAGCAAAGTAGTAGAAGAAGAACAACTTCCTCTGTTGTTGGACGTTGTAGTAGTTATCACAGAGTTAGCAGAGAAAATATGCTGACTGACTCCGGCTGCAACACATGACTATTTTGGTACAAACACTTGCCCTCCAGCGTGGCGGATGGCCTTCCGAGATTTACTCGCCAAACGGAAATCCGGTTAGATTGTATCCACATTCGGTTGCTCGCGCTCAGCCGTCCTCACCAAAACTCAAGAAGTAGCCCAAGTAGCCTAGCTTAGAACGTAAACACGACGTACATGTTTTACGTCCGTTCATTTCACCATCCGATTGGTTCAGTCGCAAGGAAGGTACTACATACAGCCCGGTCTCACAAAACTGTTACAGTCGAGAATTGAGTTTTAAATTTCAGATTATTGAGTTTTCTGCATCGAGACATAATCATTCAAAAGAGAATTGCGATGCATCTAAGAATTGATTTTTTTCCACACCTCTGTTCAGCGCAGACGGTTTGACAGAAACCACCCTCGTTAACAATGGCTCCATCAGGGGTCCCAGTAGAGATCCAGCAGGCACAACACCTGGGCCCTAAACTGGCTCACCTAAATGGGATGCAGCCGTTTTTAAAGTTGTCATCAAACCTACGACGAGCCAAAATCATGTTTGTCCTCATCAGGAAGTTCAGTATGTGGAGGAAGTTTTTGTACTTTTTGATTCAAATTCAGAAACATTACATTCAATAAGTCTGTAGAGTAAATGTTTTATTGATTATATAATTTAATCATTTAGTCACCAGTTTTTGGGGAAATCAACAGACCAATGCCTGAAACTAAAACAAACACAATCTACTGAGGATTTCCTCGATTAATCGTTAATCAGTGAGTCCACGCTGACGATTGTCTCGTTCTGCTCCAGCAGTCAAAATATGATTTACTATAAGGAACCATCAAATGCTGTAAACGATTAATCAATACTTAGAATAGCTGCAGTTGTTAAATCAAATTTATTTGTAAAGTCAACAAACATTTCCTCCCAGTTGTCCGTGTGTTGAAACTGATCGCATTCAGTTTGACAGGAAACGCACAGTGTGTCACCAGTCAGTCCAGTCGGAACACAATGGTGGATATGGATATTATTTTATTAATATTATTATAGTGTTATTCTGTAGAACATATTGTCAAAATATAAATATCACAATATAACCTTCACAAACATGTCCACAGGGCTGCAAATGATTTTCACTATTGATTCATCGGCACACTCTCCTCTTCGTTCGCAGCAAGTGATTGATGGTTTGGGCTGTAACATCTCGAGTAACAGTGAAAGAAAGATCCATCCCAGTTTACCAGAAGACATGTCTTCAAATGGCTCGTTTTGTCCGACCAGCAGTCCAAAACCCAGAGATTCGGTTTACTGAACTCTCCTCTGATTGGTTGGCTCTGTGTGTGATTGACAGGTGTCTCTGGGCTCCAGGATGAATGGATTTGGATATGAACTCTTCCAGGTGTCTGAGGAGAGAGACGAGGAGGTGGCAGCTTTCTGTCACATGCTGGATGTGTGAGTGACACGCACACACTCTCTCTCACACACACACACACACACACACACACACACACACCTCCTGATCTTCAGGCTGATGATACGATGACACAAACAGAATAAAGTTATTATAAGCAGACAAAGCCTCTTCTCCAGATCTGGTTTGATCTGATCACTAATCAATAACAGTTTGATCCTGGATCCTCTTTTTGAAATTTTTCAGTTTATTGAACAGAAGCAAACTCATTTGATCTTTCTCGTTATTTTCCTCTGTGTACCAAACTCATACTGACCTTTGACCTCCCATCACACCTGTGATGTACCTGTAGTAGTTCTGCTGACAGTACTCTCTCTGCAGGTTACGTTCAGCGTACCCTCACAGCGACCGCTCCACGAACGGCGGCTTCGTTTGGTCGCCATCCGTCGGTCAGGAGGAGCTGCATCAGGGTCTGGGGGTCAGCGTGAAGGTCACCGTCATCAGCGAGCACTTCAGAGAGCCGCTCACCTTTACCTGTGATGGTGAGACACTGAGTAACTACCACAATACTACTTCTGACTACTACTTCAAAATAAAAGTCCTAATAAGCAGACGCTTCTGTTCCCTGAGCAATGAAAGGGACAGTGAGGAGGAAGATCTGTGGAGAAACAAATCGTAAAATAATACGTTTATGAGAAGAAAGTCAACATTTTTTACGAGACAACAGTAGTTATATTTCTTTATTTAAAGCTGGGGTGGGCAGTTTTCTTCCCATATTAACCGTGCAGCATATTGTAATTCAAGTGGTCTGAGAGCAGACCTCTACTGCAGCCCCCCCTCTTGCCTCTGTTTTCAGGCTTCAGAAAATCTATCCCGTGACGGGAGACTTTAGCCAATCACAGGTTATTTCAGAGAGATGGTGCGTTTGTATTGGCTGAGCTACAAGAGCAGATGTGTGTACACGTCCCTTCAGACGGTGAAAACCTGATTCAGTGGAGGAAAATCCTGAAACTTGTGATAAATGTCCAACACCTCCTTTGCCTACAGCGGTGTATAGAACAAAACAACACGGAGCTTCAGGCTCATTATGTTGATGCCATGGCGCTCATAACGACGAGTGGCAAAGAGGCCTGATGACAAACAGTGGGGAGTAACTGTTGACGGGGGACAGTGGTGTGTGTGTGGTGTACTAGCCTCTCGTCCCGCTGCTGCTGCTGCCGGTCCAAGTTGTGGGTTTGGTGGGAGGGGCTTAGCGGAGTGACACGAGGCAGCAGAGAGAGAGGAGGAAGGTTCTGCACAGGCTGCACAGATTCTGCCTCCCCAGCTTTAAGTCATGATATTACAAAAAACTTGTGATCTTATTAGAGGAAGTCAGTATCATCCGAATATTACAAGAAAGTCTTATGATCAAAACAAAGTTTACATGAAAAAGTACACTGTTGTGAGAACCAGCTGTAAATCTACACGAGATGCATCAAAAGTCATAATATATATTTATGAATGTTTTTGAATGTAATGTTACAACAAAGTCATAATTGTGTTGTTGTTGGACCTGTGATAATATAATAATAATAATGTGTGTGTGTGTGTTTGAGGTTCGTCCACAGTGGACCTGCTGATCTATCAGACTCTGTGTTACGCTCAGGATGATCTGGATCACACGGACGTGGACGACTACCTGCTGAAGGTCTGCGGACACGACGAATTCCTCAACAAGTAAGAACCTTAGTCCCCGAGTCGAGTCTGCTTTAAAGCCCAGGAGACGTCACTTTAATCGTTGATCTCTCAGGAGCTGCTGGAAGCAACTTCATGCCTCCAGCCCAAAATCCTCATTGTTTAGCTGTACAAAGCTGCAGCTAATGTTAGCATGCTAACACGCTAAACTAAGATGGTGAACATTATACCTGCTAAATGTTAGCATTTAGCTGTGTCTCAGTACAGAGCTGCTAGCATGGCTGCAGCCTCAGTCTGGTTTAAATATTGGTGGCGGCCTCGCAGGTGGTGCAGGTCTTATTATTACATATATTATAATCCAACTGTCTGACTCATGAAGACATGAAACATGATGTTTCACTCATATTTGAGTGTCCCTGCATTTTGCAGAGGAACAAATCCAAATGGTAAATGTGCTTGAAGAATGTAGATTTTATTTGTTGATGGTTCCTCCTAGATTTAGTTTGTCTGGTCCTCTTACTGTTCTGCAGGACATTAAAACACATGATCACTGTCTGAGTGACACTTCTGTCAGCCAGCTAAAGCTCCTGTTTGAACCAGTCTGCGTCCTGATAGGCCGAGGGTTAAAGCACATACTGACTGCAGCATCCTCCAGCTGGAGTCCAACCAGCGACATGTCCTACCTGTCTCTCCTACCTGTCGTCAGGTGAACCAACCAGGAAACGGCAAACAATACAATACCAGTAACGCTGATCTGTGGCTCAGAGTCTGATGCTCATAATAACAGTGCGCACACACACACACACTACAGCAGCTTCTCTGGGGATTCATATATTAACACCAGTCCTGAGAAAAGATGTGGGTGCAGCTGCAGCTGTTGTGTGTGTGTGTGTCCTGTCAGTGGAAGTGTGTTTCAGTCTGATAAGCTGTAGCTGTGAGGTCGACTGAACTTCCTGCAGTGAAACAATAACTGAATAACTTCTGTTTATTACATCTGTCTCTCTCTCTCTGCCTGTCTCTCTCTCTCTCCCTGCCTGTCTGTCTCTCTCTCTGTCTCTCTCTCCCTGCCTGTCTGTCTCTCTCTCTCTCTGTCTCTCTCTCCCTGCCGGTCTGTCTCTCTCTCTCTCCCTGTCTGTCTGTCTCTCTCTGTCTCTCTCTCTCTCCCTGTCTGTCTGACGCGATCGACCTGACGAATGCGCAAAATGGAATTTGAACGAACGGAATGAATGAACGGATTGATCAGCCGGAATGACGACGAACGAACGAATGAACGACGCAAGCGCGCGATTTATCGATCGCAGCGTCGAGTCAGACGCGCGCGCGCCCGACGCAAAGGCGCCTGACGACGAACGATCTCGCGAATGAACGACAAGCGGAATGAACGACGAATGAGGGTCGAAAGCGGATGACGGAGAAAAAAGATGACGAATGAATGCCGGAAGACGAATTTGAAGGGTCGATGAAAAAAAGCCGATGAAATGAATGGATGATCTGGATCGAGGAATGAATGAAACGACGATGCCGGATTCGATCCGATTTTTATCGAATGACGCCTTCACACACACACTTTCTCACACACACACACTCACGCACACTTTCTCACACACACACACTTTCTCACACACACACTCACGCACACTTTCTCACACACACGCACACTCTCTCTCACACACACTCACTCTCACACACACACACTTTCTCACACACACAGACACATACACACACGAACACCTTCACACATAAAAGTAAATATTGATCTTTAACGATAGCAGGAAACATGACGGCCTCTGAGCTTTGTTCCATGAAAATCTCTGATAGAAGAATTTAAAGTAATCCCATGTGATCGCCACCTACAGGTGAAAAGCAGTTACTGATGAGGCAGAGTCACTCTGACATCACCTGGCACCAAAGACCAGCCAATGGCAGAGAACCAGTTCAGTAGACTGGTTCTCTGCATTAGATGTGAGATTTGTTG
>SEMN01001999.1:0-17832 GCA_005408345.1 Macquaria australasica | reverse complement strand
GCTTCACAACGTGTCCGGTTCAGCGTCGCCTCTCCAGCAGACTCACGTCATGCTGCGTTCACTTGTAACTCGGACGTTTCGCACATTTCCAACGTGCGACCGAAGTGCGTTCGCTGCGTCAACTCGGGGAAAACAGAAAACTAACTACAACACTTCAAATTTAGGACTTTCCTCGAAACACAAGTTCACACAATTATTACTTGATTGATAACTTGCTTTATTTTTCTTCAACAGTCAAAATGAGACTTTACAGTGGTTCAACATCCAAGCGGTCTCTTTCTTTCCTCGGCTTCACAAGTCAGTGCAGCGAGTCAACAAGTCTGAACGAACTCTTGCTGTTCATCTCCACCATTTAATGATCAGAGCCTCCATCTCGAAAGGACTGGAAGTGGAACAAGTTTACATCTTTTCAATCACTTTGAATGATGTCGTACAAAGTTCATTGATTCATTTATTACAATAACCGGAAAGATTGATGTAACTGTGGTCCTGTACAGACTCAGCTGATGTGTTTCTCTAACAGGAGGAGACTCTCCCTCCTACACACAACACAGAGACACCGAGGAACCAGGACTGGACCAGGACCAGCAGGACCAGCAGGACCCAAACCCAGGATAAAGAGGTTCAGTGAATGTGGTGTTGAAGGTGTGGAGGTGGATCAGAGAGTCAGAGGAGACTCTGTAGAAGGACAGAGAGCCAGCAGGACAGTCCACATACACTGCTACTCTGTTGGAGGAGGAGGAGGAGGAGGAGGAGGAGATGTATGTTCTTCTCTTATTGTGACAGACAGAGTAACGACCATCATCAGAGCACCTCAGACTCCAGGACTGATCATTCCCTCCAAACAAACAGTCTCCACTGTTTCCTCTCCTGTTGATTCCTCTGTAACTCACTGATATAAAAACCTCTCCGCTCCACTCGACCTCCCAGTAACAGCGACCAGTCAGACCATTTCTACACAGCAGCTGAGGACAGAAGTCAAACCTGTCTGGATGATCTGGATATGACTGATCCTCCTCCACACGTGTCGCCTTCCTGTTGTTGTCAGACAGTTTGATCCTCCTGTTTACTGTGTTTGTGTCGAGTGTGAGTTCACAGGAATCTGATGGAGAGAACAAGACACAATACAGCTGCAGGTATTGATCATTGATTGACGGTTTGATGATGACATCAGAGGTTTGAATGAGTGATGTCACAGTGTGTGCTGCTTTGTTTTACTTACACTTCCTCAGACCTGGTCTCAACCAGCGGACTCCAGCAGGCTGCACCCTGAAAGGAGGAGGGGGGTCAGACCAGCACATCCTCTTTAGCATCAAACTGTGGAATATTATATCTTTCTAAAAGGCGAACTTGAAAACAGGGGTTTGTATCTGTAACCGTAGTTTTGCAGACTTGTACATTTAGTTTTCTGTCTGCAGACTCTGTTTTTCCAGTCTGTTCATTCAGACACAGGCTGCAAACTCATTTTCACAGTCGCGGCGGCAAAAGTACAAGTTTACGGACTTTTGACACATTTACCAGGTGGTGTGTTTTGTTAACAGGGTTTCAAAAAAGAATCAGACTATCCCAAGGGAGGGAGGGCGGGACCTCCAGCTTCTGACCAATCAGTGTCTTTGGAATCGTTAAGCACAACACAATTGGCTAGTCAACACTGTCAGTCAACATAGAGCCTGTAAAGAGATTCAAGATTCAAGATTCAAGAATTTATTGTCATTACACAACAATTTACATCAGTAATCATTGGCAATGAAATTCTTAAATCCCAGGCTCCCCAAACAATGCTAAAAAGAAAGAGACACTCAATAAGAACAAAAGATTAAGAATAAAAAATCAAATAAAATTTAAGATAAATAGTAAACAAGAGTAATAAAATAAATAAAACCTTGAAATATAAGTTATACAAACAAAATATAAACTGTAAATATAAACTAAGTATTATCCAACTAACATATATACAGTAAAATATATACAATAGAAAAATAAATACCATAGAAGTGAAATGTGTTATTTAAGAAGTGGGGTGATCAGCTCCTTTGTTTTGCTGACGTTGAGATGGAGGTTGTTGTCCTGGCACCAAGATGTCAGGGCTCTGACCTCCTCTCTGTAGGCTGTCTCATCGTCGCCGGTGATCAGGCCGATGACGGTCGTGTCGTCAGCAAATTTGATGATGGTGTTGGAGCTGTGGGTGGCCAACCCCTGAACAGTTATATTTTAAAGATTTATTCTCTGTAGCTCCTGATTTAAGCTACATTGACTTTTATTGACGTTTTTATGTTTTAATATTTTTCATTTGATTATTTAATTTATTGTATTTTATTTCACACATTAGAGTCTTAATTTGTACAAAGATGTTCGTTTCATGTCCACAAGCTGGTTGTCTGTATGTTTCTAAAGAGATCCAGCCTGAAAGACGGACTCCACCAGGCCTCTGTGACACCAGTCAGTCAACAAGGTACAAAAACTATGTTTAGAAATACAGTAAGATTTTTTAATAATGGGCCGTCCTGGTCAGGTAACAACAACACAACAGTAAGAAAATAGAGTATATTATATACAGTATATAGTGAGCAGAAACACTACAGACAGGGACTGGTTACAGTTTACTTTATACTAAAGCTGGTTAGCTGGCTGGCTAACGTTAGCTAGCTGACTGGGCCCATTATTAAAAACATTTCTAACATTTTGGGGTTTTTACCTTCCAAAAAAGTTCATGTTACATCTGACACAAGTTGATGTGTTTTGTTGACTTACTGGCGGTTGTGGAGACCTGCCGGAGTCCATGTTTCAGTCATCGATATGAATGAATGAATGAACAGACTGGAAAAACAGAGTCTGCAGACAGAAAACTAAATGTACAAGTCTGCAAAACTACAGTTACAGATACAAACCCCTGTTTTCAAGTTCGCCTTTTAGAAAGATATAATATTCCACAGCCAACATGGACTTTACATTCCTCTCATCCACATCAACACAATATGTGCATCCAGCCTGCTTCTCCCTGCTCCACCTCTGCCACTCTCCTCATACACTGAGAGCCACCCACAGGATGCTGCTGCGTGTCAAAGACAACATCTGATCACACACACAGACCTCTTTCTGGAGGATCCCGGCTCCATTAAGAGTCCCACTTCAGAAGCAGTCCTCGGTTCCAGACCTCTGCCATGAAACCAAGTGACAGAGACTCCCAGACTGTTTCCCTCCAAAACCTCTTTGTGATCCAAACAGCATCATTTCATGTGTTGGGATGTTTGGTGCATGTTCATGTTACTGTGGTTTGTGTTGAACTGATATCTGTGATGTATATTACAGCAGTAATAATTACTGTCAGGATCACTTCTGTTTCCACTGTGCTGCACACGTCATGTTTGATGGCATTAAAAGCAGAAATAATGACAGTTCTGGGAACTGAACGGGCTGCAATTGTTACCCTGAGTAGTTCAGACGGCAAGCAAAAGGACCCAAATGCAGACTGCGCAGGCAGACGGGAGCAGTTCAATGATTTACTGAACACAAAAAATAAGCTTACACGTAGGCAGACGGGAAGACAGAAACAAGACACATGGAAAAAGATGACAAGACAAGAGAACAAAGGAAGGGCACCGGTATATATAGGGATGTGGCTAATAAGTGAATCAGGGGCAGGTGTTGATAATCAGAGACACGAGGGCAGGAAGTGAACAGACAAGACAGGTGAGAATTACAAAATAAAACAGGAAACACACATAACACAGACACAAAACAATGGGATGTGACAGCAATGGCTGCAACGTAATCCTTGTGGGCAATTGTGCCTGTGAAAAGTCTGTCCACTAAAAGTGCTTGTTTTTGCCACCGACTCTGGTTCAGACTGTTGTTCTAGGTGTCTGACAACATTATGGAAAGGATCCCTACAGAGACGAACTGTTTGTTAAAGAGTAACATCCTTTTGTCTTCCTGCAACAACTCAACCTCTCGCGAGATTTCAGAGCGAGACTTTCTGTTTCCGTTTAAACAAAAAGGATCTTACTCTTTAACAAACAGTTTTTAGTGGACCGACTTGTCCCGGGCGCAATTGCCTGCAAGGATTACGTTGCAGCCACTGCAGCCCGTTCGCGGCTGCCGGCGGAGGCGATCTACTGGACCAACTCCAAAACTTTTGGTGACTATTAGTCATTTAGACCCCAATATTGTAAAACATGAAAACATAAAAATAAAAATAGGGCCCAGGTTTAAGCAAAGAGCATCACTGAGTTTTCTCTTTGTAATGCATGCTTGTTTTGTCGTTTTTCAATTTCTCCTTTAATGTAAAGAAATGCATTTATTGCTGAGTACTAAACATTGGCATGAAAGCATGAAAATGTGCTGAAAAATAATTTTAGAGGTCAAAGTACCAAAGCCTGATTCAATGTGAAAACGGCCTTAAGCTGCAGGAAACCACTTCCTTGGAGACCTCCTACACAAATCTCTCCTTAATGTTCAACCAGTGTTTCTGTTGTGAGCAAAGGAAAAAGGCTTCCTACATGTGAGATTGTTCATATAACACTCATATCCACCATCAAGCAGAAAGACCTCCTCTATCAGACTGATGGTCTGTGGCTGCAGCAGGCCTCTTCATACCTGAGAGTGTCCAGTCTCCAGTGTGGATCCTTCAGTCCAGCAGACAGCAGCTTCACTCCTGAGTCTCCTGGATGGTTGTAGCTCAGGTCCAGCTCTCTCAGATGGGAGGGGTTGGAGCTCAGAGCTGAGGCCAGAGAAGCACAGCCTTCCTCTGCGATCAGACAGCCTGACAGCCTGCAAACACACAAAACAACACACATGGCAGATCACCTGAGGGTCCTGCTGTGTCAGTCAGATACAAGAAGAAACCGTCTCCAAATAAATAACTCAAAAATACAACGACCGAATCAGGGAGCTAACGGTAACCATGTCACTGTGATCTAAAGGTTAAAGAGGCTACAGCCATGCTAGCAGCTCTGTGAGGCTGTACTGACAGAGGGCTGTTTTGAGCTAAATGCTAACATCAGCATGCTAACATGTTCACACTGACAATGTTAGCATGTTCATGTTTAGCAGGTACAATGTTTATCATGTTCACCATCTTAGTTTTTGCTAATTAGCTAGTTAGCAGTAAACACAGAGTGCAGCCGAGGCTGATGGGAATGTCTTTAGTTCTGCAGGTATTTGGTCATAAACCAAAGTGTTGGACACATTAACATGTTGACCTGATGATGGCGCTAGATGAAAAGTCAGAGGATCACCAAAGTCATTACAGTTCATCTTCAATGTGACTTCACAGTGGTATATCAAAGTAGCCACCAGACAGAGGCAACTAGTCTGCTCTCCAGCCTGAAACCAGAGCTTGAGGAACCCTCCTCTGAATACTTTGCTGTATGTTTTCATTTGAGTGTTTTTGTTCGGGTACATTTTGGTATAAAATCATATGTGGTATTTAATGATTCAGACAGAGACTAGAAATTATTGCAGAAGTTTAGTTAAAAGGTCCTTTGACAAATAATATTAACAATCAATCCTACACATGTTAGCTGTTTATCAACTGATGTAAATCAGATTTTCATCAGTTGAATGGGTTAATGAATCCTGACCTGAGAGTTTCCAGTGTACAATGTGGACTCTGTAGTCCAGCACACAGCAGCTTCAGTCCTGAATCCTGCAGGTTGTTGTTACTCAGGTCCAGCTCTCTCAGACTAGAGGACTGGGAGCTGAGAACTGAGGACAGAGCTTCACAGCTTCTCTCTGAGAGGTCACAGCTACTCAGTCTGGAGAGGAAAAAATGAACAAGAAGACAAATAACATTTGTGTTAAAATGCTGAGTCTGGACTCTTGGTGACAAAGAATATATAATCTCTTCTCAACACAGGTTAAAGTCCTCGCTGTTTTAATCTAAACATGTTGGACATGTGACATATAATCATTCCTGAATCAGTAAGAAACAGACATGCAGTGATAATAAGATGCATGATATCAAGACATACATGAGGTTCTCCATCTCAGCCAGAGTTCATATTTCGTGCTGTACAACATACATATCTGAATTACAACAAAATACACTGGAAATATCTAAGATTTTCTGTGCTGTGAAATTTGAAATCCTAACATGAGAGGAGCAGTTTACATTAAAAGGAGCAGAAATGATTTAAGACAAACTATGACTTGATCTGACCTGAGAGTCTCCAGTGTACAATGTGGACTCTGTAGTCCAGCACACAGCAGCTTCAGTCCTGAATCCTGCAGGTTGTTGTTACTCAGGTCCAGCTCTCTCAGACTAGAGGACTGGGAGCTGAGAACTGAGGACAGAGCTTCACAGCTTCTCTCTGAGAGGTTACAGCCACTCAGTCTGGAGAGGAAATAATGAACAAGAAGACAAATAACATTTGTGTTAAAATGTTAAGTCTGGACTCTTGGTGACAAAGAATATACAATCTCTTCTCAACACAGGTTAAAGTCCTCGCTGTTTTAACAACAGTAAAGTTAGAAGTTATTTATTTCATCTCTCGTGTTGAAAGACAGCAGAGTATTTATTTATGAATAAATCCCACTTACAGAGCTTTCTTGGAGGCTTTGACCACTGGCAGCAGCTTCAGAAGAGCCTCCTCTGAAGCAGAGTATTTCTTCAGGTCAAACACGTCCAGATCTTTTTCTGATGACAGTAAGATGAAGACCAGAGCTGACCACTGAGCAGGAGAGAGTTCATCTGTGGAGAGACTTCCTGATCTCAGGTACTGTTGGATCTCCTCCACTAGAGAACTGTCATTCAGTTCATTCAGACAGTGGAACAGATTGATGCTTTTCTCTGCAGAGGGAGTCTCTTCGATCTTCTTCTTGATGTACTCGACCGTTACCTGATTGGCTTTTGAGCCACTTCCTGTCTGTGTCAGCAGGCCTCGTAGGAGAGTCTGATTGGTCTGCAGTGAAAGACCCAGGAGGAAGCGGAGGAACAAGTCCAGGTGTCCATTTGGACTCTTTAAGGCCTGGTCCACAGCACTCTGATGGAGATGTGTTACTTTAGATTTCCCTCTAAATACTTTAGACATCTGGGAGGTTGGATGTTTTTCTGACAGCAGATTGACACCAGAGTTGATGAAGGTCAGTTGGACATGAAGAGCAGCCAGAAACTCCTGAACGCTCAGATGGACGAAGCAGAACACCATGTCCTGGTACAGTCCTCTCTCCTCTTTAAAGATCTGTGTGAACACTCCCGAGTACACTGAGGCCGCACTGATATCGATGCCACACTCTGTCAGGTCTGATTCATAGAAGATCAGGTTGCCTTTCTGCAGCTGCTCCAAAGCCAGTTTTCCCAGAGACACAATCATCTTCCTGCTGTCTGGACTCCAGTGTGGATCTGTCTCAGCTCCTCCATCATACTTGATGCTCTTCAGTTTGGACTGAACCACCAGGAAGTGGATGTACATCTCAGTCAGGGTCTTGGGCAGCTCTCCTCCCTCTCTGGTCTTCAACACATCCTCCAGAACTGTAGCAGTGATCCAGCAGAAGACTGGGATGTGGCACATGATGTGGAGGCTTCGTGATGTCTTGATGTGAGAGATGATCCTGCTGGCCTGCTTCTTTTTTATGAATCTCTTCCTGAAGTACTCCTCCTTCTGTGGGTCAGTGAACCCTCTGACCTCTGTCACCATGTCAACACACTCAGGAGGGATCTGATTGGCTGCTGCAGGTCGTGTGGTTATCCAGAGGCGAGCAGAGGGCAGCAGGTTCCCCCTGATGAGGTTTGTCAGCAGCACATCCACTGAGGTGGACTCTTTAGCATCAGTCAGGATTTTAGTGTTGTGGAAGTCCAGAGAAAGTCGACACTCATCCAGACCGTCAAAGATGAACACAACCTGGAACTCTTCAAACCTGCAGATTCCTGCTTCTTGGGTTTCAGTAAAGAAGTGATGAACAAGTTCCACCAAGCTGTACTTTTTCTCTTTCAGCACATTCAGCTCTCTGAAAGTGAATGGAAATGTGAACTGTATGTCCTGGTTGGCTTTGTCTTCAGCCCAGTCCAGAGTGAACTTCTGTGTTAAGACTGTTTTCCCAATGCCAGCCACTCCCTTTGTCATCACTGTTCTGATTGGTTCATCTCTTCCAGGTGGGGGTTTAAAGATGTCTTCTTGTCTGATGGTTGTTTCTGGTCTGTCTGCTTTCCTGGATGCTGCTTCAATCTGTCTGACCTCATGTTCATCATTGACCCCTCCAGCACCCCCCTCTGTGATGTAGAGCTCTGTGTAGATCTGATTCAGAAGGGTTGGGTTTCCTGCTTTAGCAATCCCCTCAAACACACACTGGAACTTCTTCTTCAGGTTAGATTTGAGTTTATGCTGACAAACTGCAGAATGACTTCCTGAATGAACACACAACAAAGAAGATCAATAACTGATTTATAAAGAAAATATGACAATTTAATTCCTCTAAAGAATGCATATCAACATATTTTGGTCTCTTGAGACATTTATCCAGCATGTTAACTCATTCATTCAGTTTATTCACAAAACAAATAAAATACAAATGCAATCATACAAGACTTAATAAGGATATGTGAAATGGGACACCCTGATGAGCTACCTGCAGCTTGAGAACAGGGGCCCACACACTAAGCTGATAGTATTTAAAATATTTTTTCTAACACATTTTCTAAAATTTCACCCTAGCCTAATCCTAACCTAAGAAACTACTAGACATTTATTTCATCAGTCTAAACATTGGTTAGATAGGTAAGATGCAATAAATAAAGACATATGGCAAATCAAAAATAATAATACAATTTAGATGGATTTCAGAAGAGAATAATTAGTTTAGAAGTCCCCAGCCGTTTAGGATATTAGCTTTAACATATTTTAGTAGTAACTGCTGCCTTAAGCGCTTTTTGAAAACAGATACAGATAGTGACATTTTTATGATGTTATCAATCTCATTTCACACCTGTGGACCTCTGCAAACAACACTAAGACTCGTACATTTAAGTTTACGTTTATTACCCTTAATGAGATGTTTTTTCCTAGTCTTATATGTATGCGAGGCAGAGTGAATTGGAATAAGGTCACAAAGTCTGTCCTGGAGCATATATACAGCATTGTACATTATACAAGCATTGTGAAAGATGTTACATTCAGTTAGCTTCAGAAGACTGTAGCTGTAGAAAAGAGGGTCAGTGGGAGCATTTACCTTGGACCATGATATAGCACGTATGACTTTCTTCTGAAGAATGTGTAGTTTTTTAATATAACTTGGAAAGGTATTGCACCATATAACATTACAATAATTTATATGAGGCTCAAATAAAGACTGATATAAGGTTAAAAGTGCTTTAAGTGGAAGAAAGTGCCTCAACTTGAAAAATAAGCCAACATATTTCAAGTTCATTAATGTGAGTAAGAATTCATCAATATGTCCCCCCAGGAATTTGGTGGACTTTACCCTAAAATGGATCCCTGGGGAACCCCATATCTGATAGTTTTATTTAAAGACTTGTGACCATTAAATAGTACTGTAGCGTACCCACTGCTACCCTCCCCTGGGCCCGCCAACAGAGACACACACACACACTGTTCGCGTGTATAACCCGTAGGTTTCTTTAATAACGATTGTCCGCCTCCCGGCTCTCTCTTTCGCTGCACCCGCGCACTCCCACGGCTGTGGTCCTCCGTCCGGCGTGTCGTGTCGTCCCGTCCATCCGGTCCAACCGACCCCCGTCCTCAGGGCTGCTACTGCTAATAAGAACACTCATCAACCCCTGATGCGCTGCACCTGTGCCTCCCCGGGCGACCCGCCCCGAGCTCCTGAGCCACTCCCCCACTTCTCCCTCTCTGCAGCCACGCTCCAACCACGCCCCACCACCACAAGTACATATTTCTCTCTCCCATACATATAGCTTCTGAACCAACTGAGCGCTGTGCCTCTGACACCATAATGTTGTAGTTTGCTTAGAAGAATGTCAAAGTCAATAGTGTGAAACGCTTTTGACAAATCAAGGAAAATTCCAATGCCGCAGTTGCCTTTATCAATAACGTCATTGATTTTTTCGATGAGATCAAGAATCGCCATAGAGGTGGTGCTCTTTTCTCTGAAGTCATACTGTGATGGGACATGGATATTTGATTTATCTAAGTAATCACTAAGTCTACTATACACAAAATTTTCTAATACTTTGGAGAGAGTAGGCAGAATAGATATAGGTCAGTAGTTGTGCTTATCATTTTTGTCACCAGATTTAAAGATTCTAGCAATCTTTGTTGTTTTAGGCACAACTCCATAAAGTAGAGAGAGATTAACAGAGGAAACAAGAGGCTCCACAATTTCATAACAGATATTGTCTAAAAGTAGCAGCCTCTGGTTGACTAATTTTGCTAGAGAGATTTTCTGCTATGGATCTCCAAAATGATTGCTGAAATTATTAGCAAGATCAGACTTGTCGAAATCTACGCTGGCGTTTCTGGCATTCAGTTTGATGTTGGTGTCAGGAAGCACAGTGGTTTTGTGACCCCGGCTGAGGACTTCATTGAGCACCTTCCAGGATTGCTTTTGATCACCCTGAGAAGCTTTAATAAGCTCGGTGTAGTGTCTCTGCTTACTCATTCGTATTACATGTGTGAGCTTATTTCTGTATTTTGTATATGATTCCTTATTCGCACTACTTGGATTGTTGATATAGCGCTCATAAAGTTTGTTCTTTTTATTGATGGATTTTAAAATACGCCTAGGAAGCCATAATTTTCGACCTGCAGCAGCCCGTTTGATGATCTTTTCAGGTATGGTGCGATCAATGGAGTCAGGTATTTCATCAGTTAGAACATTATATGCTGTGTCTGGATCTTTGCAGTTATAGACTCTTTAGAGAAATCCTCTTACTGCTCTGCAGACGGTCAGCCAGCTCCTCCTGCTTCATTCTCCTCAGGAAGTGCAGTGTGATCTTCAGAAACGCCTCTCTGCTGCTCCTCCTCTGCTCTTCATCCTCACCGTCCAACACCTCCTCATCCTCCCTCTGACTCTCTGAGCATTCTGGGTAACCTGGACTCAGATCCTTCTGGATCTTCTTCAGCTCGTTCTTCACAAAAGCGACAATGTTCTCCTCCAGCAGCTGGAACAGAATATTACATGAAGGACACAAACTAAAATCATGGAACCAAACATCAGATCCATGTTGGACAGACGGACAATCCGCTGGTCTAAAAAGTGCAGCGTGGAGATGATTGTGAACACAATAGATGTCAAAGTAGTTGTTGTACAGGTACAGACCATAAATATGGAGTCCAGGTGTGTTTGATGCTGCTGGGTAGACTGACCAATGGGAACCTCTGAGCTCTCCTGGTCCACTCTGTGGAGGAATCATGAAGAATCAGCTCACATTATGTCCGTCCACACAGAGACAAACACAAGCTAAAGGTCCTTTGAGTCAAAGTGCTGATTACAACATTGAATCAGATGGTTTCCCCTGACATTAAAGTGTTGGTCATACTGCTGATCCCACTGTGAATCAACAGTCCAGTCTGCATTACTGTGCAGCTTTAGTTCACTGTGTTGGTTCACCAGCTGGTCTGGTTTAGTCCCTCCAGCTCTTATTGACCCCTATAATACTGTGGACAGCAACGCACAGCTCACAAGCGATTTCACACCGAACTGTGTGTCGAATGAAAGCTGGAACGAACTTCTCTGGGCTACATGTTAGCAAACAGGCAGGTGTGGTTCACAGAAGGTGGTGTGGCTGTTTCTTTTATACTTGTTCAACAGGTTTTGAGCGTTGGTAGAGGTGAACACTGTCTCCTCTCTGAGCTTCTGCAGCCTGTAGTTAGCCTTCGTTAGCAGCTAGCATCTGTTAGCCTCAATAAAATCACTGTTTTCAGATGGGAGAATATAAATGTATGTGAAGAAGAACGATGGTGAAAATAAACACAGGTTTAATAAAACTTCTCTGGATAAATAACAGTTAAAACATGAATCAGTCAGATTTTAATGTTATTAACAGCTGACCTCTTTGTAGCAGAGAGTTGTTGTCCTTTAAAATCAATGAAGCGAAGATTTGACCAGTCACTCTTAAAGGACACACAGCTGGGTCCAGGTTCAGATCCAGGTTCAGGTTCAGGAGAGTCTGGTCTCTGATGGATTCTGATGGCAAAACAAATTAAGTGAAGGTCACATTTTCAGTAAGACTCTTATTATTATTAACAATGCTAACAACAACTTACTTTTTGTCAGATGAATGTCTTTGTTTAAAATTAATGGGGCGACCCATTGACCAGTCACTCTTGAAGGACACACAGCTGGGTCCAGATCCAGATCCAGATTCAGGAGAGTCTGGTCTCTGGTGGGTCCTGATGGAAAAACTGATCAAATGAACTTATTGTGAACACAACACACACAGAGCTTTGAGTGCGAATAATGATGGTGGAGTGATTTGAGTCCTGGACAGTCACAGATCCTGGTCTCACCTCTGAGCTCTGGTCTGGCTCTCAGGTTCCCCACACAGAGTGGTTTTAGAGGGAGGGACTCCCTCCTCTCTGTCCTCACACTGATTCATGCTGCTGAACTCACACACACTTTGATCTGGAGGAAACACAAATCATTGATCTGCACATCAACTGGAATCCTCCTTTCCATCTTTTCTCCTGTAGAAAGATCAGCTGCTCCTCCACTGATTGGCTGCTCCGTCCTGCTTCATCATATCACTGTCAGCTGAATGCAGTCAGACAGCTGTGTGAGGCAGCTGCTCTACTTCTACTATCAGGCCACTAGATGGCGTCATGAAGCTGCAGTGAAGCGAAGAGCAGATGTCTGGAGGACCATTTCCATTCACTGACACACTGAAGGACTGAGGTGGAGTGATGTGGTCTGACAGAATCTCTCCATCTACAGGGTCCCTGTAGAAAAGGACTTGATGCATCAAGCTACACCTGATTATTTCACACCAACAACTGGGATTAAGGCTCCGATATAACATCATCACATCATCTCCCCCTCACTGGAAATAAACAACAAGTAAACATCTTCCTCCATGCTTTATTCATTGCAGTTCTCCTTCCATCCACCAGGTGCCCTCAGACCTTTCCACCTGTCCAGTCACCTGACTCTCACATGCAGCCACGCCCTCCTGCCCTGCAGTCACCTGACCCTCCGCGCCCACTTAGATGAGACTAAACATACTAAACATGATCAAGTCAAAGTCAGCAGAAGTATTCACATCATTTAGTTCAGTCAAAGTATCAATACCACACTGTACAAATACTGTATTACTGTATTACCATGTTGATGTGTTAGTACTTTGATGCTGCAGCTGGAGCCAGTTTTTACTGTTTTATATACTTTGAGGTAGTTTAATGTAAAATAGTGAATCACATTTTATAAACTGGTCATTAAAATATTAATCTGAAAAGTCCCAAAATGCAGTGAAGTAAAAAGTAAAATATGTAATGCAGTAGAAGTAGAAAGTAGCAGAATATAGAAATACTCAAGTAAAGTACTTCAAGACTGGTACAGAAGTACAGTACTGCAGTAAATGTACTTTAAAGCAGATAAATCCTTCCAAAATAAAAGACTGACAGTCTCAATAAAGCCCTTCCAGAAAACATTAAAACATTCATTTAAAGGAAATCTCTTTGATTCTGATTATTGATCCCGTTTAAGTTCAAACTGACATAAAGACACACCTGTTCCAGGTGTTCCTGTTCCAGGAGCTCATTTAGTGACGCACTTACAGATTACAGCCTGTTTATTTCATTAAAAACTAAAACTTGTGCTCCTCTTCCTCCTTCACTCTCACCAACATCCACACAACATGGAGGATGTCTTTAATGGCGGCTGCTTCGTCCCGAGTTTCCAGTTAAACTCGGAGTTTTTGGAGAAATGAAGCATCGAGCGGCAGATTTCTGCTGTTTCTAGTGTAACTGAGCTACCGACAGAAAACATTTAAACCTTGTTACATTACCTTCAGCTGGAGCTTCACACGACAAAACTATCTGCGACACAAAGTTCAGAAGTGAAACTAAACTTTAAACAGGAAACACGTGACTGTTGAACATGACGCGTGTCTGGTAACTCCCAGTTATACAACGGAGACACCTGAACTGCTCACGAGAAAGGTGCCGATCGATCAGGAGATATTGACAAGAGAAATAACTCTCAGTGCTCTTTATTAACAGTGGCTCTGCTGGCTCACTGCTCACTGCACACACGACTGGACACGCTGCTCATGAAGAGCTGTGGCGCCCTCTGGTGGCACAAACTGTCAACTGCACGATGGTAGTTTGTATTGACTCGGATTAGATGCAGTTTGAAATCAGAGGTTTTCAACAGATAACTCGGTCACATCTGAACTCACAGACATGAAACACATGTTGAATCATTCAGTGTGACTTCCACTTCCCGAGGAGATCGTTATCTCTGATGTCCATCCAGAACAAACGTCCAGAAATCCACTTAGAAACCAGAGAACAAAGAGGCTGCAGAACCTGCCTGAGAATCCTGCTGTTTTTAACTTTTCTTCAGTATCACAGTGATCCAGTGACAGTTGTCTGAACATCCATGGGTCCACTGCAGACAGGAAGTGCTGACAGCTCATTCGGCATACTGTTAATGGTAAAAGTACACAAGTACTATCAGCTTCATGTAGTTAAAGTAGTAGTACAGAGGTACTTCTGGTGGTGAACAGATGAACTGCATGTTGTCAGTTTGATGAACACAGACGGCATGAAGTGTTTTTAAAAGATAAAAAGACTTAAATCTTGTTATTAGAATTGTATTGATGACTGCTGTTAACCACACTGATACCAACAGTGATGTGTTCAATACAAACATTCATGCTTCATGTTAATCTGGATGGAGGTGGACTGTTAAAGTGACTCACAGAGAAACTACCATGATCACTGCCCTCCAGTGGTCACTGTCAGTAACTGCAACACTGACAACACTGCTGATATTGATAGAAATAATCAGTGTTTACTGCCCTCCAGTGGTCACACTGAGTCACTACAACACCACGTTACACTGACACACAGGAGTCACACTTATCATCAGGATCAATACACTATATTATAATTATGGTTTTGCAGTAAATTGTCCTGAAGCAGAAGATAAATCCTCAGATGAACCTAAATGCTTCTCTTCACATCAGTTTCATGATGACAGGTGTTTGTCTGCTGCAACACTTTTAGCTGCCACCATCACTTTTTATCAGCTTTTCACGTTATAACTAAATATTTTCCTGTTTTTATTATTAGATCCCAAATTATTCCGTTTTTACGAGAATCTTTTCTTGTTATAACAATATATCGCTTTATCATTATATCACGTTATTTCACAAAACCAACGCTGAAACAAACTTTTCTCGTTGTAACAACAAAGTAACGGATGGTATTTTGGCCGCGTCCTCACAAGCGTCTATAAAACTAAATCCATCTGAAGCTGCAGCGCCCAATTAACAAGCTCGCTGCGCGCTCGTCGCATTGACTTCTGGGAAATGTAGTTCTGACTTCCGCAACAAAGCTGGTAAAAAAAAATTTTTTAACTTAACACTTGGAACTTGGAAATTAAACACATTTTGTTTTCGGCTTTTTTCCCCCCAATAAGATCCATTTGCCAAGTCAAAGGCTGTAGAGTTCCTAAAATTCACATTTTTGTCTTAAGCAAGTGCTTTGTGCCTTCTGTTCGCCATCTGTTGGAGAAATAATGTTACAGCATGTACAAATACAGTGTGACTACTACTACTACTATACTACTAATAAGAATAATAATTCTAAGAGCCATAATAAAATAAAATAATAAAATGCAAATATATGTTGTAATTTAATATTATAACTTTTTTTCCCAAGGAGTACATGTGCTCCTAAATGAAGAAACGTATGAGCACAGCACAGAGTTCATTAACAATGTATTACATCCATGTTTATACTGCGTGTGCGTACGTGCGTTTGTGCTCCTTCTCCTTGTGTGCACTTACCATGTGGAAACCAGAGAAGGGCCATGGAAGTGGGAGACCCTAGTGTCTAGTGAAAAAGTGAAAACACTCACCACAGAAAACTCTACTGTGATTGGCACATTGCGACTTGTGGAATGTGGGACTTGTAGTTTTTGAACCAGGGACGATACACCATACACCGCACTTTGTGTAAACAAGGTTACTGAAGAATATCTATAACAATAACTTTAGTAAAATAGATGTCAAATTAAACAAGGGGGATGTGTTGCTCTTAGGAGGAGACTGACTAGAAGGAGCACATATTGGCACAATGACACTGGCTACATCTACATCTGTCCACTGCAGAAGCATTATCCACAACCTGGATGAGTACCTATTATACATTTGTGTATTAGTATAATATTATAACATTAATTAAAAATAAACCACTAGTTTAATATTATTTCCAGTTGGACAGCAGTTTAAGAAATACACAACCAACATTTATCATTTTTGGAGGTATTGTTCTTCATTAAAACCTTGTGCAGAAAAAGGTCTACAAATGTTGGTATTTTGTTAAGTGAACAACTCATATAATTATTTCCATATAAGATAGAAGTTATTAATTCTTTTGTTGGTCAGGATGAGTCTTTGAATACTAACCAACCACAGGTCTGCAACATTAAATCAGTCAGTGCAGGGAAAATTGCAAAGCCTTTTATTTTTAATTGATTAACTTGGCAGAACCTGAAATGTGAATCACATCTGAAACATTTCTGGGCTGTTACTGAAAAAGACAACAGTATTTATACTTTGTACAAACTTCACAACATATAAATGTATAGCATAAATAAATAAACACAGACACATCAGCTGGATGATAAAAGCACTGTCAGAGTGAAGGGTTTAATTACTCTTGGGGCACCTACTGTATATTTAAAATACATGCGCTCCAAGATTCTTTGGTTAAAAACACTAAAAAGCATATCCAGATCTGCATTTTGTGTCGACACATAGCTCAGACTTGATCAAATCAGAGGCCGGATATCTGAAACGTTTAATAAATGGATGTAGACAACAGTAGATTCACTGGATGGCAGCAGTGTACCACACAAATCACAAAATAGAGAATGAGACAATAAACATAGACAAAAAAGGGACATACACTTTGATAAATCGTCTTATTTTTAAACTCATACTATGACTAACAGACATTTTATATTATAATATGATGCTTTAAGAGTTTCTGTCAAATGGAAAACAAGTGGACACCATGAGTAACCTTTGCTGGAGTTGATTGAAAATGTATGAAGCCATTTTATCTGCAGATGTTTAGTTTAGTCATGGTGCAGTATATTTAACTCTCCCTCCCAGACTGCCTGGAGAAATCCCTATGAAGGAGTCTTACAGGTTAACTTTCATATAATAAAAAGGTATTCAAAATGTGGTCTTTTACCTCACACAAAGACAAATATACCTGTACAAAAATCAACACATTTCAGTCTGAGGACGCCGCTAACCTGGTCCCTGGTGAAGTTCTTCTCAGGGCTGAGTAGATATGGTGTAATGAAGGGCTCCCCGGGCTTTATCGATGCCATAAACCCATAGAGACACAAGAATATCACGGCTCTCTTCCACTTTCTGGGCTCCCCGGCTTCCTCTGGGGGACCTTCGGAGGGAGACGGGGCCTCAGAAGCGGAGACGGCCATCTCTACGTCTCCGTCTTCATGTCCTGCGCTGTCTTCAGATGCAGACACCTTCAGGTACATCTCTTTCTCCCCATCTGATCTGTCCCCACACCCTGCTGTGTCATCTGCCACCATTGTGTCAGCTGGTTTATGGACCACTGCGATGCAGAGCCTAACTTGTTTTCTTTTTCTTGCTGTGTCAAATCACCATGTGAGGAGTTGTTATGTTGTGGAAAGCTGCCGACTAGATCGAACAAA